>OW203769.1:8953144-9158144 GCA_934045905.1 Leuctra nigra | reverse complement strand
GCACACGCACACGCACACGCACACGCACACGCACACGCACACGCACACGCACACGCACGCGCACACGCACACGCACACGCACACGCACACGCACACGCACACGCACACCTCAATCAGAGTCAGTGTAACGCGTTGATAAGCGAGCCAAAGTACTGCATGCGATAAGTTCATCTACAGACCTTGAGGACCCTTTTGAAGATAATCTTACCAAGGTCCACTCAATTTAAACTAAAAGATGCAAGCGCGAGCGATTTTGCCGCGTTTTGCAGGCACATTTTTGGATACGATTGGAGACAAAATGGGTTGACGAAATGATCTAAAATTTTAACCATAAACTAAATTAATAATATTTGGAAAAATTCCAAATTTAACTTAAATTTTAAACTTAGGTTTATCGCTTGGTGCATTTTTATTTTTTTGCTTCGTTAATTAGTAATCCCAGAAAAAAACACTCCGTGTAAAAAAGGCAGCCAAGTCTCTTTACTTTAAAAAAATTCAACACCGAAAAGGAGTGATATCAAAAAAGGAGCCAAGTCAATGACATTTCCAAATATTTAATCGTATCTTTGAAATAAAAGTATAAACACCGAGAAATACTTTACAAAAGGACTTGGCGCATCGTTTTTTTAAAGACATCATTCTATCCTAAAAGTGGAAAGAAATTTACAAGTAGGTACATTTTCCTCTTTCTATTAGAGCCAGAATCTATGAATCAAGCTACTTTTAGTAATGACTATTTTATAGTTTTGTCAATGGCGATAGAAGCATGATTTTATGCTGTAATATATAAGTAATATAAGGGTGAAAGAATTACATAACAATTGGAAGTGGTGAGAATGTAGGTTTCTTTGGAAAACTTCCATGGAGTCAGGAGTCAGGATCCTCATCAGTGTGTTGTGTCTAATGTCCGCCCGTCCGATCGGGTAGCTCAGTTGGTAGAGCTCTCGCCCGGCAAGTGAGAGGTCCCAAGTTCGTGCCCCGGTTCGGTCGGATATTTTTCACAACACACATCCCTTCATATCAATTGGAAGTGGGCTCATACATATTCTTGCAGTACTGTTAATATGGCGATATTAGACTGGTATCTTTTCATAATTTGATCTTGACTGAAGGAAATCATGAAACGTTGTCAAATAATTACTAACTAATGGAACACAATTATATATTTTTGAAGTGTCAAGTGTATAAAGTTAAATTTTTTAATAGAAATTCAATATGACTGTCTTCTTTGTGAAATGTATTTTTATAAAATGTGTATTAATAGAAATTGTTACATGATGTGAAGGTATAACGCATGATGAGACTTAATTATATTCACCACGAAACAATATTACGAAGATAACTATTGTGTATATTTATAGAAAGCATAGACAACAAGTTTCATAGCGTATATATTCATATAGAAAATATTTTACAGAAGGTACCTATGTATAATATGTACCTAATTGAAAGATGTTTCCCTATTATTCTAAACATTCAAAATGACGGTTGTATATAAATGGCACATGCTTATGAATAGAAAAATGTCTTTAAAAAAACGATGCGCCAAGTCCTTTTGTAAAGTATTTCTCGGTGTTTATACTTTTATTTCAAAGATACGATTAAATATTTGGAAATGTCATTGACTTGGCTCCTTTTTTGATATCACTCCTTTTCGGTGTTGAATTTTTTTAAAGTAAAGAGACTTGGCTGCCTTTTTTTACACGGAGTGTTTTTTTCTGGGATATCACTTCTTTTGTTAGTTTATTCATACAGCTTGTAGCACAGCTTGTGTCCGTGCAAGAACTTATTTCTTTAAAAAAATACGCCTATGCCGATTTGGATACTTAGAAAAGTTGCGTTTGGTATATAAGATTAAAATAATTATCCAAGAAGAATAGCTTTAAGTTTCGTTACAATCGGTCCAGCCGTTTTCGATATATGACGTCACTTCCGGTTTTAGCAATGGCGGCCGAAAATAATGTCGTCTTGAATTCATAATTATTACTCCTACACATTTCCAAAATTTGGTTGCAATCGGTACAGCCGTTTTTGATATATGACGTCACTTCCGGTTTTAACAATGGCGGCCGAAAATAATGTCGTCTTGAATTCATAATTATTAGTACAACACATTTCCAAAATTTGGTTGCAATCGGTACAGCCATTTTCGATATATGACGTCACTTCCGGTTTTAACAATGGCGGCCGAAAATAATGTCGTCTTGAATTCATAATTATTAGTACAACACATTTCCAAAATTTGATTGCAATCGGTACAGCCATTTTCGATATTTGACGTCACTTCCGGTTTTAACAATGGCGGCCGAAAATAATGTCGTCTTGAATTCATAATTATTAGTCCAACACATTTCCAAACTTAGGTTGCAATCGGTACAACCGTTTACGATATATGACGTCACTTCCGGTTTTAAAAATGGCCGCCGAGAACACTGCAACCTTGAATTTATAATTATTTACAAAGTACGTTTACTTATATTTATTTTAAAGTATAAAGTGGTGAATTTAGCGTCATTTAGCATATTTATGACGTCATTTCCGGTATAGGTCATAAAATGTGTGACGTCATTTCCGGTTTCGATATTTGAATCATCAAATATTACTGATTACATAAAGTTGACCGTCTAAATCGTTTAGCGCTGGTTTTGTTCTAATCTGTTTAGCCGTTTTTGAGACATGATGTCACTTCCGGTTTCAAAATGGCGGCTTCCGGTTGGTTTTATAACAAGTCAAATGAAATATCAAAAGTACAAACGTTACATAAATATCAAGACAATCGGATCAACAGTTGTTGCTGAAATGCAAATCGATGTATTTCAAATTTCATGACGTCATTTCCGGTTTATTTAAAATAATGTTCAGTCTTTTGATATTGATAATCCATATAGATGACCGTCTGAAACGATTGGCGCAAATTTCGTTCCGATCGGTCCAACCGTTGACGAGATATGACGTCACTTCCGGTTTCAAAATGGCGGCACAAAAAATTCATGGGGACAAGGTTAAATCAGACGCCAAAAGTGCACACGTGGTAAAAATGTGAGATCAATCGGTTCAGCCGTTTAGGCTGTGGCCTGTTTACCGGATTTTAGCTCCAGCCTACTACTACTACTACTACTAAGATTATTATTATGAAAACCGCCCTAAAACACTGTTTTCACGGCCCTCTAGCGCGCAAAGGGCGTAAACTATTGTTCCCAAATTTGGTATATGTTGTAGGGTGGGCCATAGCTCGAAATTAAGATATTTCGCAACAATGTGAGATTTCTCAATTTTAAGATCCAGTAGGCCGAAAATGCCACTTTGATGCTTACAGTAAAAGTGGGTTTGCTCCAGCCTTTATATGAGAGTGTGCGCGCGCCGTACGACTTGGCTGGCGTGGAGCGACCGCTCCACTAGATATTACTAATTAACTAAGAAAATATATAATTTTTCACCAATATCAATTAATTATTTAATTAATTGATTTATTATTCAATTAATTAATTAAATCAATTAATTATTTAATTAATTGATTTTGGTGAAAAATTATATATTTTCTTGCCTCGCTGGGTGCCGTATGAAATTTAATTTAAAAAATGTGCTAAGCGATAACCATTACTTTCTCTTTTGTCTAATCATGATTAAAATTTGATATCAATTCGTTCACCGGTATGGTCTCCAATCATATAGGAAATGTCATAGTTTTGAACGGTTTTGTTGAATAACCGGCGCCTAATTAACAATGCAAGAAGCAAAAATGAAAAATGCTACTAATATACAATCAGACTGATCATGTGATCCTACCAAAGTTACACCCACTTATGAAACAATTTTTCTCTCTCAATTTTCTAAAACGGCCGAGCGCTAGTATCACCTTAAAGGCATTCACTTTTTTGTAGTGGCATCTTACTTGCATTCATCAAAGAGGGAGTGATAAAAACTGAATGTTTTGATATGATATGTACATTTTGACATAATAGATTTCAACATGTCAGTAAATAGTCTATTACTCGTGAAGTTCATTACAGAATTGTCAAAAAACACAAATAATTCTGGCACCAATGACCATGCAAAATTTGGTTGTGATCGGTCAAAAGATTACAGTTTTATTGGCACACAGTTGAATTTCTTTCATATTGCTAAACTTAGTACATATTACAATATTGGATTAGATAGTAACGAATCTTTTTGAACAAATTTGCCAGATCCGTTACTTCGCTTAAAATGTAATGCGAAAAACACAGATAAAAAAAGAGATTTGAGCCATAAATCTCAAGTGGATTCACTCGCTCCGCTCGCTCCATAGCACACTGTCTTTGAAGACTGACATTCGCAAATATACCTATGGACGCAACTTCTGCAGAGCATGAGGCAGCTTGTATTCATAGCTTACGCGAACTTCTTTTGTTTTATATCAGCAATGCAAAATTATTGAATTTTCCACCTGAGGACGGACATTTAGTTGGCACGTTGACGGATCAGATTTATAACTTTATTGAGGTAAATCGATGTATTTTTGTCATGTGAGTGATTCCTCTTCGTACTAAAGATATCTTCGGAGCTTACAATCTGAACAATGGGGCAAATTAATATTTATGCTTTGCACGATCATCTTTTGTTTTAAGTATCCTACCTACACAAGAGCCACTATAGCATACTAATAGCCGATCATTCAATTGACATATTGGATTTCGTAAGTTCACACGAATTTCATTGATAATAATTTAATCGGGTTTTAATTTAAAAGTAACGAAATTCACGGAGAGTACCACATGCTATTTAATTATTATTTAGCTATTTATTTGCTATTATGTGCTATTTAAAAATATCTACTTGTACATTGTAATTGAGCGAGCGAAGCGAGCGTCTCCTTTTGGCTCTTTTGGCACGGACCTCTGTTTTTTTTTTTTTTTTTTTTTTTTTTAGCTGCTACCTGGAGCAATGGTAGTCGCACCGTTTCACCGGTCGATCTGAAATTTTGCACACAATGTAGAGACAACCTTTTTTGTTTGCTGACTCTAATTTTTTTGAAATCCATTGATTGGTTAAAATTTAAATAAATATCTCCTGAGAGGTTGAAAAATGAAAATGGTATTCGATACATTTGACCTAACTCATATTTTGCATGGTCATTTAGACCAACATTGTCTGTTATTTTACAAATTTTCAGCCAAATTCTCCCATTGGTTAAAATTTAAAAAAATATTTCATGTGCTTTTTGAAATTTAAACCAGAACCGTTTGACCGATCAACTTAAAACTATGCATGGTCATTGGGTCCAACATTATCTGTATTTTTGACAATTTTCATACTAATCTGTGTTTACATTCAAAAGTTATTGACAGTTTACGGACATTTTGCGTGTTGGCTCTCATATTTCTCGAATTTCACATTTCACGGCATCTTCGAATCTTCACTTCAAGGTTGTTAGAGCAGAAACTTTCAAACGTATATGAAACTGATATGACCGTTTAATTAACAGATCGATCTCAAATTGTGTTCTGTTCACACATATATATCATATGAGTGGTCTCAGGTATATTTTTTGAACGAGATCCTATGATTTTTTGGAAATTAACAAGGAATCGTACAATCATAAAGGTTCAATCGATCAACTTAAAACTTTGCATGGTTATTCGGACCAATATTTTAGGAATTGTTGAAGATTTTAAGGACATTTTCGATAGACAGAATTTCGGTTCGAGGTTTTGCGCGTATCCGTGCTCGCTCATCAACGCGTTACTCAGAGCGTTTTTCTAGTATGTTTTCATTTACTTGACAGCTAAATCTGTTCTGAACAATCCTACTACAGCACTATACTGATTGTTGGACACATTGGGCTATGTATAGGAAGATCATATTTACTTTACATCGCAAGAACTATTAGGTAGACAAATGACGAGATATAAATCAAATCTAATTGAACCGTTGTCAGCCGTAACACAAACAAATCTCACCTACTTTCAAGTCAAACATGAGACAAAAACTTCAACCCTTCTGCCCTAGAAGGGTTATAACTGTATAATGCGTATCAACCTTGCGAAGTAACAGTAAACCAAAACATTTTTACCCTCTTTTTACATAAAACTGTTGGGGTTGATGACCGCAGGTGTGTTATTTACAGCCCCATTGAAGCGGTCTACCTGGGGTGTCAGTGAACCCACAAACAACCCCCGTGAACCGGGAAATACGACGCTCTCAGGTGAAACATTGTTGTGACATTCATTGTTGTCGCTTTCGTCATGGCGGATTATTCTTTCACAACACCTGATTTATATCACCAGGTGAATTCGCAAAGCACTTTGTCACCAAACCCAAACGAGTTGATAAATACACCGGGAAGTTTTATCAAAAGGTTTTAGAAGAGATGTTTTGGATCTCTTTTCGAAGAGGTTTTGGTAGAGACAATGACGACTGACGTGATATTTATGTTCTGTGGTCTGAATTTACAACTTTTGGTTTGTAAATGGAAACAGGAAAGCTTGTAGAATATGTGTGTTACATTCCAAATAACTGTTCGGAATCGTGGCTGTGGTTTGTGCTTCAGTACTTATTGGATTATTTTTTTCTGCGACGTTTTTTTGGTCCGATCGAGCGTATCAATCAACTTTCTTTAGAACTCGCAACTGTTTTATTTGGGTTTGATTTTTTCTATCTTTGGCTAATAAATAGGCTAGAACGTTACTCTGTCAGTAAGTACTGACAAAGGTACTGAGTATGTATGCAAGTGTAGGTATATTAACAATCTAGTGCAGGTAATTTAAATCAGTAGATAGGTACATAATCCTTTAACAATTTACATACGCACGAATTAAAACAAAAGAACAAAATAAATGCTCTGAATAGTTGATATTTACAAATGGACTTATGCCCGAACTATTAAACATGTTTAAATACGAAGTAGTTTGATTGTAATAATATTGGACCTAAAGAGGGCCATATTGAGAATCTGAACAATTCCTATTTAAATCCAAAATTTGGAACAAGTATTACGATAAAATAAATTCTCTCCAAAATGCATACTGATTACCTACTAGCAATTCAGATTGAGAGCATTTTACATTGCATGCACAACACTATTTCCACTAGTTCCAAGCTCTAGATTACGTTATTCTCAATGAATTACAAATTATTTAAATGAATTGAAACATCCCTACTGTGAGGCTTTTCCTGGTTTTCCTCGAGAGGCAAATAAATATGCTTGCAAGGTTCCTTACTGATAGCCCACGGCCGCCTCCGTCTCACTTTCTATTCTCAGTCCTGTTCACCATCTAGGGCTAGGATGTTTAATACTATGAAACTTCCAAAAAGGCAGGCAAATAGTACCTTACAACTATACAAAAATTATACCATAAAATCCCGAAAAGGACCAATGAAATGTTGTGCTTGGTAATATTCGTCAAAATATTATTCGATTTATTTGTTTAGGAGTTGAATTTGGAGTAAGATAAATGAACTTAAATTATTATATGAATGTGTCAATGTGTCAAGTATCGTTGTTGGTCATCCAAGTGGAGGATGGACATTTTGTGAAGACAACAATGTTGTAACTTGAAACTTTCGAGTTACAACAATTGTGAATGAAATATTTGATATTACTTTCCCCAAAAATTAAAAAGAAAAGGACGGTATTAAAAAAAATCATTTTCAGGCAAAATAAAGCACTTTTTTTTTTAAAATCAGAAACACATGAAACATATTTAGTATTTACGTATCAATTTTAGACGTGTCTGAACTAAAAATAAAAAATGATAAGTCCTAAACATCCTAGCCCTAGTCATGGCTATTTTCATTTAAACAATTAATGGGGTTAGATTATTCTGTAATGTTTTTCGTTTTTCTACTTATTGTCCTGAAAAAAGGTTTTTAAAGGAAAATCTAACTGTTGACAAAATAATTTAATATAGAATAAAACCATGACGAAATATCCCACCACTATTAAAGATATTGAAATGCAATATGTTGCACCTAGGCGTTGTTAATATCGATGCATGATAACGCTGTTTACAACATGGATTGGTGTAACATCCAAGTAATTAATGTCCAATTAACGTGGCAATTAAGATTCCAGCGCGCTGCGTATAAAAGTGAGTCGGTATTCGGCTCGGCACGGGCCGTGGTTATCTGGGACGCCGTGACATGTGGTCGTCCAGTAGGCCTGCCTGCCTGCCTGCCGTGCCGTGCCGATGCGGACACTTTCCATTGCCCACTGTTATTACTCCGTGCTGTGGGCCACTCGACACGCAATGAGCACGGGCAATAGGTCACTAAACACTCACACGAGGAATAGGGGAAGTTAGGGCAATTGGATCCCAGCTAGGTGGTAAAAATATTCCCATTCCTACTGCCAGAAATGCACTGTGCGTATTTGAAATGATAATAAAAAAAAAAAAAAAAAAAAAAAAATAATAATAATAATAATGACGAATTTATTTTGTGACAAAATTAAAATTTTTGATCATAATCAATGCAAAATGGCATGGGACATTTTGTCTGGAAAAATTTCTGTGTGTTTAATTTTATATTTATGATGTTACTATACTCTTCATATTATTTCGTATTGTTTGTTATAATAATAATAAGTTGCAAGAATTAAAAATTGGTAACATTAATAAAAATACAAATGACATATATATCATAAAACAAAACAATGTATAACATTTTTAAAATGCTGTTCTGAATCTACAAAAGACCTGTTACCATGGTAATACAACAATAATGACGTCAATGACAATTTATTTTAAATAGAATATGAATTATATTAATCATTGTTGATCGAGCGACTCCTTTTGAATCGATTTGACATGGACCTCCGTTTTTTGTTTAAAATTGTTTTATTTTGTTTTTCTGTCCCTCACCGGTTTACGGCACACCGTTTCACCGATCGATCTGAAATTTTGCGGTATGCAGTCAATTTATTTTTGAAATCCATTTATTGGTTAAAACTAAAATGGATAAAATAAATTTCTCCAAATTGGCTGAAAACTAAAATGGTAAAATCAAGTTTAAATTTGCATGGCCTAATAACTAATAAGACTACAATGTTCAGTACAAATTTCTAGCCTAATCAGTCAAAAACTTATGCACTTATTGCCATTTTCTACTTTTTGAAATATCTGTCAGAAATATCGAAATGATAGGAATTCCACTGCAACTGAATCTGATTTGCTTTATGTACCAAAGTGTAGAGTTACCTATTCTCAAGTTTCAATGAAAAACATTACTTTTATGTTGATTGATTAACTTTATAAATACATTATTCTGAAATCTATAATGATCCGACCATCCATTGACAAATAATATATATATATTTTTTAAAATAATACTTCATATTGTTTAATGCAATCACTGTATCAAATGTTTTTCATAATTCTGATATTGACAATAAAACAATTTCAAAATCAAAGAAATACCAAATGGTTCCATTTTAACCGGACGATGCATTTCCTAAGATGTCATATAAGTTTAGTCATCATTAATCAATTAAAGAAATAAACTTTGCTTTCCCACAATCGAGCTCACGGCACTGGAGTACGCTTGGACCTGCCTTCGTCCTAAAACTGTTAAACACGATATTAATAACATTAATCTAATGTTAGGAAGAACCAGACCTCGTAATTTCAAGTTTGTGGCAATATTTAGATCAGTAGGTTTGTGCTCAAACTCTTCATTTGTCAAACATTCTATATTTCCAAGGAACAATTTATAAAAACGAATTTGAATTCACATTGTTGACTTTTTATTTTTATTTGTCTTATTTTATTAAATTATACAAAAATAAACCACAAGTGTTAAAACAGTTGGAATGTGGAATAAAATAACTGAATACAAAAAATACCAGAGAACATCAAATCAGGTCAAAATAATACACAATTAAGACGCGAGACACAAAATTAACAGAAGACACATCAAATTGTGTGAACTAGCCTTGCGAAAAGGGAAACATGAAAAGGCAGAAGTTTTGTAATGTTTACTGACATAAACGAACTCCTACTCTAAGGGCCAGTCTTTTCTGCCAAACAGTTGTTGGTGATTCGAGGATAGTCACTGGTTGTTGCCATGGTAATATACTACTACTAGTCCTAATTTACTGTTTAAAAGTTAGCAACCAATTGGCATTGAGAACTGCCCCTAACTCTATCTTTCTCAAACTCATCTAACAATCTAACGTAATCTAAGATTACACAATTTGATGATAAGATGATGATTCTAAGTAGACTTTGGAATGTCAAACTAATAAATGGTACCTTTTGTACCTATAGGTAGATCGATCTTGGTACAATAAACAGCAGAAACTCACTATCAGCTCATAGTCCATGTAAGATTTCCACAGGCAAGAATAATGTTTATTTGTAGTGAAATAAAAGTGGAATAAAACTGCGCAATGATTTCTGACAAACTTTTGCCCTTTATCAAGGAATATTGTACACTTTATATTGTGATATTTCTTGGCCAAAAATTAGTTATTTACTTCATTGTGCTTCGCTTAGGGCCGGTATTTGTTGGACTAGAGGCCAGTCTTTCAATACTCTGCTAACTTTAAACGGTTGATTAGGACTGTATTGTCATGGCAACAACCAATTACATTCCTTAAATGTCTGCATTAACTTAATTACTGGTTTTAGTAGAGTATTGAAATTGGCGGCACAGCCAGTCAGAAATGTCAAAATGATTGAAACAGTTGATTTTTAAAATATCAATCCCATTTAACTTGACAATACCGGGCCTTGGATCTTGTTGTGTGATTGAATAACACATAAACAACATCGCCGCGGCGCACTGATGTTGATGAGTCGGTTGCTAGGTCACGTGTTGTAGGTGTGAGGGTTTGTGGGTCACACACGACCTTATCGAGGTCACCGACATGCTGACGTCACGGTCTACACTCCGTGTGCGCGCAGCTTGAGATCCAGCAGCCGCGCTCAACGTGAGACCCTACCGATAGGCCACGGCATCCTCCGTCCCACCGTCCTTGCCAGGAGGTCGATTCGAGAGCTTCGCGTTTCGAAACTTTGTATATAAAACTTGAAAAATGTGAAATAAAGATACCTTTTTTGCATTTTTCGTTTTTTTCTTATAGACAATTACAAGTCCAGGAAACCCCTCACGCCAGACTTGGGATTGGTTTATAGAAAAAAACGAAAACGAAAAACGTAAAAACGGTCTATGTGGAGCCATCAACTGTTTCAAGTTTTAACCAATGCAAACGTAAAACAGTTTCAACACTTGAATCTCAAGAATGGGCCTCCTGGATCTCCCTATCATCATAATAGTTCTACAGGACAGTGCTGCATCTACAAGATTATGTCAGGAGTCGACTTGTTCCCAAAACCTGTGAGAAATCGAATACAGCTGGCTATACGTAGAGACAATTCCAACTGTATTTTCATGGCTCAATGTGGCCTCGGTGTTATGGTGTTTCACGTCGCACTGTTCTGCTGATGAAGAAGAATAGGTGAGGTGGGAAGGATGATGTCGTGGCCTATTATCACCTTATCAGCTTTAGGGAAACCACGGGAAACACCGAGTCAGGAAACTAACGGGGGACTTCGGAGAGTAAGTTCATGACAAAAAGCAAATGCAATCGCTTACACAAAGCACAATCTGTATACAACTACAATCGTGCAAAACTATGCTATTTCGGATACGACTGGAGACCATAAACAGTGAATCTCAAATTTTACAAGTATGTTTTTCAATGATGAATTTGATGAATCAATGATGGGTTATCACTTGACACATTTTAAAAATTCATTTTTCTACGCCACCCAGCGAGACAAGAAAATAGATAATTTTCACCAAAAATCAATATTATTAACAAAGCAAAAAATTAAAAATTTACCAAGTAACAACCCTAAGTTTGTCATTTATCTAATCTTGATTAAAAATTCAAATATATTTGTCCACCCATTTCGTCTCCAATAACATATAAAAAAAATGTCTGCAACAAGCAGCAAAACCGCTCGCTTTTACCAAATTATCTTTGTTCTTATACCATGCCACATATTAAAATTGTTTTTATGAGGAGCCCAGCGAGAATAGAATAATATGTTTAATTTTTACTAAGCATCAAACAAATTACTAATTAACAATAATCTATTTTTATATACCAAGTAGCAACCCTAAATTTTTCTTTTATATAACTAAGATTAAAATTTCAATTAATATCGTCCAAACAATCATCAAAATCGCTCGCGTAATCTGATATAAAAGTTGTGCCTACATTTTTTTTATTTACATAAACAAATAAGTACATACACATGAAATTATAATACGCTCTCCTCTTTATTAAGACATGTGTCGAGGAGATTAATGCTGAATTGAGAAAAAAGTATTTGATATTATATAATTAAACTAAACTACACTACTAAACATAATAAAGATTGTGCATCATCTGATCTTTCAGCTTGGCGTGTAGCATGATGGTATAGGTGCCGTGTTCGACGCCCGCTCACACACACTCACACACACACACACACACACACACACACACACACACACACGCGTGATATTCGGGTCAGCGACGGGGCCCGGGGCCAGGGGACCGGAAGTAGGCCATGCAGTCGGATCCGGTCTGGTGATAACACGGAGCATGCGCACCAGCATGTGGGCTAATTGTCAAGATTCATTGGTCACGTGACGCCGCGTGCGGGGATAGTTACAATGCCATCGCGACAACAACAATTGCAGTGTTGTGACTTATCTATAGGGCTAGGATGTTTAGGACCTTTGAAACATCCAAAAAGGCAGGCAAATAGTACCTTAAAACTATTAAAAAAGGACCACAAAATCCAGAAAAAGGACCAATGAAACTTAATGGTATGTAATATTCGTTATATTATTAAATTTTTTGGTTTAGAAGTTGGACTTGGAGTAATATATTAAAATTAACTTAAAATTATTGTATGATTGTGTCAATGTACTTATCAGTTATCAAGTGTCAATTGTTGATGGCCCATCCAAATGGTGGAAATTTTATGAAATTCATAAAATTGTTGTGACTTGCAACAAGCATTTCATATTATTTTCCCCAATAATTTTTAAAAAGACAAGTTGACCTTAAAATAGCAAGAAAAGGGCTGAATTCATAAAAAATTTAGAAAAAGGCATTTTCAGGCAAAATGAAACACATATTTTTGAAATCAGGAACACATGAAACATATTTATATCATTTTTGACGTGTCTGAATAAAAATCGAAAAAAAGTTATGTCATAAACATCAACTATCCCTACTTATCTAGATAAAATAATGTCTATAGTTATCTAGATATTTTTTTTTATCTAATAACTTATCTAGATAATTAAATAATGGTTATCTTTATCTAGATAAAAAATATTGTTATCTATTGGCAATTATCTAGATAAAAATATAAAATTCAACATGAATTCGTGTGTATGAATATGCACGAACCTCAAATGTCAGATGATATGAAAATGGAAAATCATCTCCGTTAAGTCGCATTAGTTGGCTTGTTTTTTTTACGACCCAATTTTTGAAAAATTTGGAGTCCCGAATTTAGGATTTGAAAATAATTAGGGAACAGTATAGATGGTAAAAAAAATATCTTTATCCATTACAATTATCAAGACAATGATCTTAAATCAGGAAAAATTAAAAAAGAACAAAAAAGAACATCAAAATGATAAAAATCAAATAAAAACTACAAAAAACAAGCATGAAAAAAAAAGTCAGGAAAAATAAAAAATAGCAAAAAATCACATAAAAATCATAAAAATTTAAACTTCAACCAAGCAAAAAAATCAAAGCAAATAATCAAAAAAAAAAATCGTATAAAAATCGTAAAATTAAAAAAAAAAAATCACCAAAAAATGCTATTAAAAACATAAAAAATCTAAAACAATATATATACCAAAGAGTTTCTAGTAAGCATACTAAAAACTCTTTGTATAAGTATACCTATAAAAAAATATATATATAAAATATATAAATTAACCAAAAAATCATATAAAATTATAAAAAACAAGTATGTAAAAAAATCAGAAAAAAAGAACAAAAAAAACACATTAAAATCATTCAAATCTAAAACATCAACCATGCAAAAAAAACAAAAAAATCAAATAATTTTAAAAATTTTAAAAAATAGAAAAATCAACAAAATCACAAAAAAAATACCAAAAATTATATGTTTGCTGGGAGCTGTTGCAGATACTTGATGGCACACTTGATGATTGAACCACAAACGAATATTGGATCTTCTACCAAAGAACCGACATCAAAAAAGGATATAAAAATTGTTTAAAATAAAGAACAAGTAGTATGTAAAAAAATCAAACAAAAATCAGAAAGAACCAAAGAAATCACACTAAAAACATTAAAAATCTAAAACATCAATTACCTACAAAGTAAGCAAAAAAATGTAAAGTTAAAAAAATTAAAAAAATCACAAAACCCCCCGTTCAAAAATACAAATATAAATTAATATTAAAATAAATAAATTACGCAACTTTACCAAAAAATCAAAGAAAAAAAGAAAGAAAACACGATTTAACAAAACCAAAAAAATCTAAGAAAAAAATCGTTATAAAAAAATATGAATTTATATCAAAATTAAGAAAATCATGCAACGAAACCAAAATACAAATACAAATATAAAATAAAAGAGAAATTAAAAAATTCAGAAAAAGCAATTAGAATCAAAAAACTCATTTAAAAATAAAAAAATAAAAGAATCATGTAAAATATTTTAATTCAAAAATATAAAAAAATCACAAAAAATCGAACACATTGGAAAATTGTTAAAAACTCCTCTTACATAATGAACACTTTTTGGCATGTGGGTTTCCGGGTGTCCGTGTGTTTACAATTGAAATTGATCCAACTGGCTTTTCAAAACGTCAAAATGTCAACATTAATCTTTATATCCACTTTGAAGTAATTGAGCGAGCGAAGCGAGCGTCTCCTTTTGACTCTTTTGACACGGACCTCTGTTTTTTTTTTTGTTTTTATTTTTTTTTGTTTTTACTTTTGGCTGCTATCTGGAGCAATAGAAGTCGCACCGTTTCACCTATCGATCTGAAATTTTGCACACATGTAGAGACAACCTTTTCTGTTTGCTGACCCAAATTTTTTTTGAAATCCATTGATTGGTTAAAATTTAAATAAACATCTCCTGATAGGCTGAAAAATGAAAATGGTCTTCGACAAATGTGATCAACCTTATATTTTGCATGGTCATTAAGACCAACATTGTCTCTTATTTTACAAATTTTCAGCCAAATCCTCCCATTGGTTAAAAATTAAAAAAATATTTCATGTGCTTTTTGAAATTTAAACCAGAACTGTATGACCGATCAACTTAAAAATTTGCATGGTCATTGGGTTCAACATTATCAGTATTTTTGACAATTTTCAGACTAAACTGTGTTTAAATTCAAAAGTTATTGACAGTTTACGGATATTTTGCGTGTTGGCTGTCATATTTCTCTAATTTCACATTTCACGGCATCTTCGAATCTTCAGTTCAAGGTTGTTAGAGCAGAAACTTTCAAACGTATATTACGAAACTGATATGACCGTTTAAAACGAGATCCTGTGATTTTTGAAAATTAACAAGGAATCGTTCAATCCCAAAGGTTTAATCGATCAACTTAAGTTAAAACATTGCGTGGTTATTGGGACCAATATTTTATGAATTGGGACATTTTCGATAAACAGAATTTCGGTTTGAGGTGTTGCGCGTATCCGTGCTCGCTCATCAACGCGTTACTCAGAGCGTTTTCCTAGTTTATAACAATAATGCGTTCAAATAATATACCGAATCAAATTCTACACAACTGATTATATGAATTAACTCCGTTTCAAAAACGTTTGACAGTATTTTGAGAGATATTACTTGAAAAGCAAATTGGTATGGAAAAAGAGAAAAAACAGAAAATTTTCCATGTGTAACTGTAATTTATCCTTTTTCCCCACCGATTTCGATACGAATTTACCATATCCTCCACGATTGTGTTGTACTTTTTAAGGGGGAATTTGCAGTAACTGTCGCTTTGTAACATTTCTCAAACTTTGGTAGTTGGTGATAAATTAATCAGATAAATGTGAATCAAATAGCTTACAATTTGTAAGCGGGTCCCTCTAGTAATGGAATAAAGTATATACATATTGTATGCAATCATCTTGTACCAATTCTCACTAGGATATTTGTATCTCATAATTAATCACTCTAAAAAGGTACAGGGGAAGAACGCTATGAGTCACATTCGGATGAAACTTAGATAAACGAAGTTTTATGTTGAAACTTGTTTCTTGATTCCATACAAATCGATATTTCAATTGCGTTTTCAAGACTTTGTGGCAATATTAAAAAAATCCGATGGTATATTCTGAAAGCTCATACAAATCAATGCAAGATTAGCGTTCCTTCTGTACCCTTCATATGGGTCACGTCAGATTTGTTTCTCCCCCAATCCAGTTGTCACTGCTGGTTGTTATGACAACAATAGTGTATAGCATGATGATGTTTGATGCATCAAGTCAGATGAGTCGGACTGATACTTCAATTGGTGTGAAAAATACTTTTGTAATAATGAAAGAGTTAATTGGCTGATAATGTGCTAAATAAATTGAGTTTAATTGGTAATGAATTAGATGTGAAGATTGATGTAGTGATTGGTTATTGTTGTAGGTTTCAAAGAGAACTAACAGAAATGAAAACACTTTAGACACTTCACGATTATCACACATTCGGCGGTTTAAAAAAATAATATAAAAACAGAATCGTTCAATATTACAAAAAAAATGTTATACTAAAATTATACTGAAGGTATAAAATATATAGCAGTGAAAATATGATCTACCTAACTAAATATTATAAAGTAAAATTATACTCAAGGTATTTCAATTATTGTCCTATTAATTTTTACATCTGTCAAACTCCTTATGTAAGCACACAAATAGAGGGAAAAATAATTATATCTTTATTTCCTTTTCTAATTTAAACAATCAGGTAATTGAGAATAATTTAAAAAATACAGAGTTTGTGTAACTTTCAAAGAGATTAAATAATTATACTCAATTTGATTTGGTATGGGTTCAATCTGAATAACGCCTCTTCAACAAAGCCGAACGTGTAGGAAGGAACATTGTTTTATACATGATTATTTATTATTACAAAAACTACATACCTACATGCATTAAATACCAACTGAAAATTGACAATGCTAAAGCATTTTATATGGAACACAACCGCTGCAGAATACGAAGCAATTGACACCTTAGCTTATTGGTTAGAGCACTGGACCGGTAATTCATAGGAGTTGGGCTCGAATCCAGCAGGAGGTATAGATAAAATCATTTCAATCTGCATTTGATATCCCCCAACAAAAAAAATCACACCTATTCAAAATAAAAAAAAATCCATAATACATCACTGTTTACCTATGACTGAGACATCAACCCTACAAGTAAATAATATGTTTCCTCATGAAGATTATTATTGAAAGAAATGAAGTCTGATAGAATTCAACATAATATATACTGATTATATTTTTATTTATTAAATAAAACGAAATCGATGTTTCATTATCTCGAAGTAGCTAAACCTATTGTTTTGAATACGGTTCTTATGTAACTGTGACGTCCCAATGAGACTTATGTGTTTTAGCGCTTCTTGCTGTCAAGATGTTCTGAGAATGTGCTGGTAACTATTCCGGTAAAACCAGGCGAATGAAGCATCATTATCCTCTGCATCATGATTCGGAAGCTGAGTGCCTTCTAGATGACTCATGCATGTCGCTAAAACACTTTCTCTCGGCTGTCACCTTCCCAGCACGTCCGCTCGTCCCAGTCACGATCAGGCGTTCCGAGTGTCGCGGACACCCGGTCGTGTGACATGTCAGCACGTCCGCTCGTCCCAGTGACGATCAGGCGTTCCGAGTGTCGCGGACACCCGGTCGTGTGACATGTCAGCACGTCCGCTCGTCCCATTGACGATCAGGCGTTCCGAGTGTCGCGGACACCCGGTCGTGTGACATGTCAGCACGTCCGCTCGTCCCAGTGACGATCAGGCGTTCCGAGTGTCGCGGACAGCCGGTCGTGTGACATGTCAGCACGTCCGCTCGTCCCATTGACGATCAGGCGTTCCGAGTGTCGCGGACACCCGGTCGTGTGACATGTCAGCACGTCCGCTCGTCCCAGTGACGATCAGGCGTTCCGAGTGTCGCGGACACCCGGTCGTGTGACATGTCAGCACGTCCGCTCGTCCCAGTGACGATCAGGCGTTCCGAGTGTCGCGGACACCCGGTCGTGTGACATGTCAGCACGTCTGCTCGTCCCATTGACGATCAGGCGTTCCGAGTGTCGCGGACACCCGGTCGTGTGACATGTCAGCACGTCCGCTCGTCCCAGTGACGATCAGGCGTTCCGAGTGTCGCGGACACCCGGTCGTGGGACATGTCAGCACGTCCGCTCGTCCCAGTGACGATCAGGCGTTCCGAGTGTCGCGGACACCCGGTCGTGTGACATGTCAGCACGTCCGCTCGTCCCAGTGACGATCAGGCGTTCCGAGTGTCGCGGACACCCGGTCGTGTGACATGTCAGCACGTCCGCTCGTCCCAGTGACGATCAGGCGTTCCGAGTGTCGCGGACACCCGGTCGTGTGACATGTAAGCACGTCCGCTCGTCCCAGTGACGATCAGGCGTTCCGAGTGTCGCGGACACCCGGTCGTGTGACATGTCAGCACGTCCGCTCGACCCAGTGACGATCAGGCGTTCCGAGTGTCGCGGACACCCGGTCGTGTGACATGTCAGCACGTCCGCTCGTCCCAGTGACGATCAGGCGTTCCGAGTGTCGCGGACACCCGGTCGTGTGACATGTCAGCACGTCCGCTCGTCCCAGTGACGATCAGGCGTTCCGAGTGTCGCGGACACCCGGTCGTGGGACATGTCAGCACGTCCGCTCGTCCCAGTGACGATCAGGCGTTCCGAGTGTCGCGGACACCCGGTCGTGGGACATGTCAGCACGTCCGCTCGTCCCAGTGACGATCAGGCGTTCCGAAGAAACTGACAGATTATATGAGAAAATTTAAGAAATATTTAAAGGAAAACAATATTTACTTTTCATATATTATTTCATGAAAAATATGAAAAACATATATATTTTTAAAGGCTCAAGGCAGCGGACACCCGGTCGTCTCACATCTCACCACACACGCTCTTGCGTCCCGAGTGTGAGCCTAGCTCGCTGCAAGTGACCACTGATTATGTCTTGGACTTTCTCGACAGATTATGAGTCAAATGCATCTGATTCTGATGTCACGTGACTGATGCATGGGCCAGTTTATTGCACAATCACAAGCAACACATAGAACATTCCAAATCAAAACAAACCATTTGCATACTTTACACGGGACTCGATGGTCTTCATCAACAAACAAGAATGAAATGCTGTTATAAAGCTTTAATGGTGTTTATAGATGATTTAACAACTAGACGAAATGGATCACGATGATGGGAAGGAGTTGGTCGAGCTCTATTGGGAACCTTCCCAACATTTGCCACATTTGAACACTCGAACAAATAATAAACGGTATTCAAAAGAAAAGGATTGGCTGATACATTTTGATGGCATCATTCGTATGTCTGTGCTCTCTCGTCGTCTAACTCTAACAGGTGAGTTCTGATTTCAAAGATAATAACAAGGATTGATTGTCAAGGAACCTGATCAGCAAATCCGTTTTGTTTAAATACAGTTTTTAATTGGTTTAAGTGTACCTAAATAAGAGACAAAATTAATTGTTTAAAATTCCAGTTTCAACATTTTCGGAGTGAAATATTCTTGATAGAGCTATATTAAGTTTTCAAATGTCTTCAGCGCCCTGCGATGGAATTGGATTTGTGAAAACCCTATGGTGTAAATATTGTTCGATTATTATATTCGAAATGGAGCATATTTACTGTTAATATATCCACCATTTTACTGATGTAATAGCGGACAACAGAGCACAACTTGTACCCCACACTTCCATATCAGAGTTATAGACACCATTAATATTATCAGTTAGCTCTAGTTCGACGATCTTGATATTTATTTAAGTTATTCAACAATAAGTAATAACATAAATAGATACCATGGGACCAGATTCACAAAAAGTATTATCCCCTAATACGTACTATCTTTGGTATTATCTTTCATTTAACACGGTGTTTTTGGTATTAAATCAAAAGATAATACGTTTTAGCAGATAACACCTTTTGTGAATCCAGCCCCTGGAAACTCGAACTTCATTTTGACGTTTTTGAAAAGGCATTGTTTGTTTGTTATTGTGGTTTGGTTTTATTAGATTTGCAGTTCTTATGGAAGTACCCAGTAAATTAAATTTCGATTCGTTTTATAGAGCATCCAAGTTTTATTAAGTTCCAATGAAAAACTAAACACACACGAATAAAAGCAGATGTCCGTGCAAAAGAGGCAAAAGAGCGCTCGCTCAACGCACCACCCTCGACAATCTGCAAGCAACGGCCGCGGGCAGTGCTGGGACGGTTCCACCTCCTCATGATCACATGACCCCCTGCAGGGATGAAAGTGATTGTAATTATCCTAACACACTTAACATTCTGGTAATTAACACTCGAGTGAGACAAAGCAGTCCGGCCTGACATCCTTCCTACAGGCCTGACATCATTTTCAACAGCGAGCGTCACCACTGTATACTCTTATCAATGCTCTTATGACACTCTCTGTGCGTTTGCTTTTTGGTTTTTGTTTTTGCCAACAGTGCCCAAGAGGCAAATTCTGGAGATTCACGTTTTCAAACCGTTTTACGTTTGCATTATATCAAACTTGGAAAAGTTGACAACTATTGCTTACTTAGCCTTCAACTTTTTAACGTTTTAAACGAGAAAACGTATACACGGTTTCAAAACGTGAATCTCAAGAATTGGCCCCCTGGTCAAACCGCTCAACCAATCGATCTAAAATTGTACACACACACTAATGTATATGGCTAGGATATTAGGACCTATGCAACGCCCAAGAAGGCAGGCAAAGTACCTTAAAACCATTAAAAAAGGACTATAAAATCCCGAAAAAGGACCAATGAAATGTTAGGCTTTGTAATATTCGTAAACATTTGTTATTAGATTTATTGGTTAAGGAGTTGAATTTGATATTAAAATTAAGTTAAAATATTGTATGTGTCAATGTGTCAAGTATCGTTGTTGGTCATCTAAGTGGAGGACGGACATTTTGTGAAGACAACAATTTTATTTGTAACTTGAAACAAATATTTGATATTACTTTCCCCAATAATTTAAAAAAACACTTATTTTGGAAATTAGGAACACATGAAACAATGAAACATGTAGTATCATTTTTAGACGTGAATGAACAAAAAATTAAAAAAGAATATGTCCTAAACATCCTAGCCTACTAATGTCATATTATAGGGGTCTCGTACGGAGCAGGTTTGGCTCAGAGGTAACGCTCTGAACTTGTATTACGGAGGGTTGGGGTTCGATTCTCGCGGTCTCCATCCTGACTGTTTTATTTAGTGGTATTCCCTAGTCGAGAGACAAATGCTGGGAAGGTACCCTACTAATAGGCCACGACCGCCCCCTTCCCACCGTCCAACCTTACCTTCTCTCTCTTCATCATCATAATCATTCATCCGTCGCAAGCATAGCTGCAGAACAATGCGGCGTTAAACACTAATACAAATAATTACTAATAACTAATAATAACTACTAATACACTAATTATTAATACTAATAAGTGATCTAAGTACATAGTTTCACGACTATTTTTTTTGTAAATTTAAACTGGAACCGTTTGACCGATCAACTTCAAATTTTGCATGGTCATCGGGACCAACTTTTAAGGTGTTTATTGTCAAACTTGCCATCTTACTGACATTTTATGCGTTGTAATATTTGACAAATTTCTTGAAGAAATGTCATATTTTGAGGAATAGAGGACGCCATGACAGGGTCTCTCTCTCTCTCTCTCTCTCTCTCTCTCTCTCTCTCTCTCTCTCTCTCTCTCTCTCTCTCTCTCTCTCTCTCTCTCTCTCTCTCTCTCTCTCTCTCTCTCTCTCTCTCTCTCTCTCTCTCTCTCTCTCTCTCTCTCTCTCTCTCTCTCTCTCTCCCTCTGCCATGATAAGAGACGCGACAAGCCACCGTGACGTCACGCATGAATGCTTCCATCTGATTGGCTCGCTTGGTCTGCTGGCCTGGATCGTCAGCCAATGAGCGCAGCCGTGCTTGAGCGTCACAGACGATCTTATCAGAGTTGACATTTCATCATTGTTCTCGCATCTTTCAGATTCACTCTGAACAAGTCGATGCAATGTGACGTATGACGATGTTGAATACCGAGTAGACCTGACCAAAATCAATCTGGGGGACACATTCATTCAGTACCTATATAAATGAGGGGGTTTGCCCTTCGAAAAGTCATATTTTAGGTAGGTCACACAGGGAGAGTTCAATTTGACTTTTTGCGAGGTCCATATTTCCCAAACAATGAGATTTAGAGGAAAACGCTCGGAACCATTTGTGTTTGTTTACGATGGTGAACAATTGTGCCAAGTTTCGTCAAAATATGAAAATTATTCTTTATGCACTTAAAAAAGTGACTGAAAGTAGGTACTTCCGGTGCTCGGATTTTGTAGGATTCTGGATATGATATTGAGGGCGATTTCTGAGACTAAAACACCAAATGTTACCATTTGTTCTGGGTAACACTCATGGGATATGTTATTGAGGGCGTATTTCTGAGCCTAAAACACCAAATGTGACCATTTGTTCTGGGTAACTTTCATGGGATATGTTATTGAGGGCGTATTTCTGAGACTAAAACACCAAATGTTACCATTTGTTCTCATGGGCGTCCGCAGGCGTTTTGGTTTTTCGACACTTTGAAATCAATTTTGAAACATTATAAGGTGTATTTTAATATAATATTAAATATTTGTTAAATTTTAAACTTTGGGGTGGGGGAAGGCTAACCCTACTTTGCCCCGCAGGGCCTTTCTTTGTTTTTGACCCTTTCAAATTAATTTATTTGAGATTTTTGCATACGAAATAAACCATACGTAAAACACCACCTGACATGTTTTCCCGACATGCAGGGGGCGGGGGGTCCTTGCCACTGGACTGGTCACCAGGGTCCTGAGTGTTGTGCAATAACTCTTGCTGGACATCCGCGTGCAGAGTCGCACGGTCCCACGCATTGCCCAGCCAGGAAACAACCCCGGACAATGCACATTGATTTACCACCCTCTACCTGGCTGGCTCAGGTAACCCTCAGGTCACTCACTCTCCGTCCCAGGTACAGCAACAGTGTGGTTCACGCGAAATCAATTACACAGCCACGGCTAATGTTGGGCAGGAATTTCATTGCCAATATTGCATTTCAATGAGGCTTGGGGTGAGCTCATGAACCAGTCATTCTAACTTCATTTAGTTATGGCTCGGTCGTTTTAGCAAATTGAGAGAGATTTTTTTTTTCATATGTGGGTGTAACTTTCATAGATAGATGATCAGTCTGATTGTATATTAGTAGCACTTTTCATTTTTGCTTCTTGATTGTTTATTCAACAATACAGCGCGAAACTATGAAATTTCCGATACGATTGCGGAGACCAAACCCGTGAACCAATTGATCTCAAATTTTAATCATGAATTGATAAAATACACACTTAGGGTTATCACTTGGCACATTTTTTAAATTTAATTAAAAATAATATAGTCAAAAAATATAGTCAATTTTTCAACAAAAATCAATTAGATACTAATAATTATTACTAATCAACAAATCAAAAAATAAAAATGTACCAAGTTATAACGCGAAGATTGTCTTTTATCTAATCATGACATAAAAAACACTCCGTGTAAAAATACCAGCCAAGTCTCTTCAACTTAAAAAAAAATAATGAAATCTAAAAATTCTGCACTGAAAAGTAGTGATATCAAAAAATTAGCCAAGTCAAAACTTTATTTGAAAATCAAAAAATACTTGGCGCATCGTGTACATAAATAGCTTGGAAGTATAAGCCAATTATAAATTATACATGAAATATACATATACATAGTATACCTATAATGCCCTAAAAAAAACGATGCGCCAAGTATTTTTTGATTTTCAAATAAAGTTTTGACTTGGCTTATTTTTTGATATCACTACTTTTCAGTGCAGAATTTTTAGATTTCATAAGAGACTTGGCTGGTATTTTTACACGGAGTGTTTTTTATGGGGATATCACTACTTTTTTAAGTTTATTCTTCCAACTTACGTGTGACACATACCTATCACATGAACAATTACTAAATCCTTTAAAAAAAAATTACCCTTTACAATTTGGTTATTCTCATGAAAAAAACAAAGGTTTCATTCCAATCGGTCAACCCAGTTCCGAGATATGGCAACACGTCGGTTTTCAAAATGGCCGCTGAACTTACTGCACTGCCACATAGAATTTATAACTATAAATGGTGTGTATCATTTTTAGCTTTCTGAATATGTATTTATTGTATAGGAGGGGATTATAATGATCTATAAATTTGAATGACGTCATTTCCGGCCTCATAAATAGGAAAATTCTAGTTTGACTGTTCCTATTCCATAGAGATGGCCTTCCGAATCGTTTGGCACTAGTTTCATACCGATCTGTCAACCAGTTTTCGAGATATTACGTTTCTTCCGATTTCAAAATGGCTGCTGAAATCACTGACCTCTTGAATTATAATTTAAACATGATTACATTTTATTATAAGCAGTCTCAAATAGTATATTTATTGCATCAAAATGTAAATTTGTGCGATTTTTAAAATGTGTGACGTCATTTCCGGTTTCAGTATGGGAAACTGCAAATATTATTGATGATAATACATAAAGTTGACCGTCTAAATTGTTTAGCGTTGGTTTCGTTTAAATCTATTAAGACGCTATTAAGATATGATGTCATTTCTGGTTTCAAAATGGCGGCTTCCGGTTGGTTTTATATCAAGTCAAATAAAATCACAAAAGAACATACGTTACATAAATATCAAAATAATTGGATCAAATTTGTTGCCGAAATGCCAATCGATGAATTAAATTTCATGACGTCATTTCCGGTTTCGTTAACATAAATTTTAGTCTGTTGCTATTGATAATCCATAAAGATGACCGTCCGAATCGTTTGGCGCTATTTTCGTTCCAATCGGTTAAGCCGTTGTTGAGATATGACGTCACTTCCGGTTTCAAAATGGCGGCACAAAAAATTCATGGGGCGAAGGTTAAATCAGACGCCAAAAGTGCACACGTGGTAAAAATGTGAGATCAATCGGTTCAGCCGTTTAGGCTGTGGCCTGTTTACCGGATTTTAGCTCCAGCCTACTACTACTACTACTGAGATTATTATTATTATTATGAAAACCGCCCTAAAACACTGTTTTCACGGCCCTCTAGCGTGCAAAGGGCGTAACCTATTGTTCCCAAATTTGGTATATGTTGTAGGGTGGGCCATAGCTCGAAATTAAGATATATCGCAACAATGTGAGATTTCCCAATTTTAAGATCCAGTAGGCCGAAAATGCCACTTTGATGCTTACAGTAAAAGTGGGTTTGCTCCATCCTTTATATGAGAGTGTGCGCGCCGTACGACTTGGCTGGCGTGGAGCGACCGCTCCACTAGATTAAGATTTCAAATCATTTCGTCAACACATTTTGTATCCAATCGTTTCCAAAAAAGTGCCTGCAACAAGCGGCAAATCGCTCGCGCTTGTAGCACCTTATGTTTGTGATGGTGACACCAAAATTTTTGTAATAATTCAATCTGTATTCATTGACTTCATTCAGAAGGCGTTTGAAATATAAATATGATACCTATATATTATTTTGTTTCTATAATGAAGCGTTCAGGGAAAGAACGCTATAAGACATTCGGATGAAACTGAGATAAACAAAAAACAAAGATATGCTGAAACTTATGGATCTTCAATTTTTTTTCTAAATATCGAGAGAATATTCTGAAAGCTCATAAAAATCACATAGATGACACCTTATTTTTTTTTCAAAATGGAATCGTGACGTTCTTCTTTTGTACCTAATATTAATGAGTGGTTGGCACATTTTATAATAAATTGATTGTAAATTGTAAATTATAAATTGATTGTTTAGTTAGGTTTATTTCATCATTTTTATACGTGAAACATCATGCAAGAGTCAATCTATTTCATTTTATATTTTTTATATTTTTGAAGCTTGTTTCAAGTATTTTTTCAAACAAATAATTGTTTTTATTCCATTAAAAATCAGTTGTTAGTAAATTAATTGACGACACTGTCTAATTCACATGCATGTGACCAATCTAGAAAATTAAAAACGTATCAAAAATTGAATTGAAATGTCGATTAAATGATTCCAAAAGTGTCCAACTTCAACGGACACCTGGCCTTCTGCCTCTGAGGTACAGAGGCAGATAATACTGTCCCGCATGAAAACGACTGCATTATCCGAAGTCAAGTCCAAGGAGCGACCGAGCCAGCGTGAACGCCGAGCGCGGGAAGTAGAGCATGCCGGTAGCTGTCACGTGACCGGCTCGACCAATCACAGCGCGCGGCAGGCAGGTTTGAAAGAGAAAGCGTTCGAAAAGAATGATCAGCTTTTTATGCACTGCTACGTCAACGTACAAGAATTTACTAGATCTTCTCGACCAGAAAAATACCTGCTTTTATTTTTTTAATATGACAGCACGTTAATAATAAATCTGTAGTATTAGTAAACATTATAGAAATAATATTAGCTTTAATACTGTCATTATGGTAACCTAAATTTGTGACTGGTATAGATTTAATGTTAATAATATTGTTTTAGAAAGAAATAATAAGTTTGAAAGCATGCTGGTAGATAAATACAAATGTTTGTGATCATCCCTTTTTTATTAATTTGTTACATTCCGTCTCATTGGTAGAAGGCCCGAATCCTAGATCTTGATTTGCAGTCTTTGGAATGATGTAATCAAGGTCTATCAATTGCAATTTGACAGAAGTCAACAAATACAGTTATATTGAAGTAGGAATTCTCTTTCTTCCACAACGACTGCTGGATTTTGAGCTGCCCGCATGTATCATTGAAATGGACTTCGGGCCTTTTACTTCTGTCGTACACATGAATATAGAATAGGAAATTAAGAAATGCTCTTCTAATCTACAGAATTCTCACCAATCATATGAATTACCATGGGACATCGAGAGTACAACAACATTAAGATATTTTATCTCAAATAATTTACTTTTTGTAACAGGTACCTAGGTACAACTCAAATTCCAGTATTATGATTTGGAAGTTCGTTTTTTATAATAATTTCACGGATTTATTTACTATACAATTATTTGAGTGAACTTTTTGGTATACATTTTGAAATAAATAGGAAATCACACTGCATAATATATGTATAATTTTTAATTGGGGTTTAACGTCGCACTGTTCTGCAGCGAGGCTAATGGCGACAAATAATATTTACACTCGACAATTCATAAAACGGTATTTGAACGAAACAGATTGGCTGCTGATCAGGTTCAATGACAATCAATCCTTGTTATTATCAATGAAATCAGAGCTCACCTACTAGAGGTAGATGACGAGTTAGCACAGACTTCATCGGATGATGCCATCACATTTTTTTTTACAGGCAAATTACTTTCAAATACCGTTTTATGAATTGTCGAGTGTACATCTCCTAATAATTTGAAAATACTCTTAAAATATCAACAACTCGAGAAGTTCATGACTGATTTGGCTGAAAACTTGTAAAAGCTTACAAAATATGCGAAATGTCAACTTGATCCAAATATCTCCACTAGTTTCAACTGATCGCCGAGATTTTGTTCAAGAACAAGTTTTAACAACCAGACAAATCAACTTGATCAAAGAAGTTGTGGACTACATCGCCCCAAGAGCCGGAAACAAACTTGAGGCGAAAGAAAACATCATGGACCATCAGAAGTAAATACAGTAAATCTATTCAATCATACATCTACAGAGACACGTATAGGCTCAATGACACTTTGATACAAATAAGTGAATCTGTAGATTGACAGTAGCCATCTTGCCAGAAGTGGCTCCACACGTATCGCTTATTTGCGCAAATACTCGCATAATTTGCGATTCAAATGTACAAAATTTCCAAAACATTCATGATAAGCTACTATTTAGTCTATAAGTCTATTATTATTTTTTTAATACAATTTTTTTTTAATTATAAATTTTTAAATAAAAATTATTTAATTTTTAAAATATTTATATTATTTGAATAGGTATTTATAGTATTAATATTAATATAATATATAATATTGTTTATAATATTTATATTGATATATATTTAATAAATATGGCATCTGATTTTTTTAAATTCTGCAAAATTAATAAAAAAGAACAGTTTGAAAAACAGTGCGTTTCCCGTTGTCTTGTGTAGAAATTGCTAGGAGGACTCTGACCCTCTGGAACAGGTTCAAGTGCTTGACCTCTGTACATGACTAATTACTAATGAACTTTCTCGACGCACTTTTCATGCAACTGCAGTCGCGTTGCTGACGACACGTCCTTGAGACACCGCAACCTGTTCTCCATGCCAAGGCGAGAAATCCAGGAAACAACATGCAGCTGGGATAGTTACAATGTAGGTACACTTGAACGTCCTTGAGACACCGCAACCTGTTCTCCATGCCAAGGCGAGAAATCCAGGAAACAACATGCAGCTGGGATAGTTACAATGTAGGTACACTGTGGAGGAGAAACGTGGACTATCCCATACATGTCGAACTGAGATAATAGGCAATGGCGATGTTATTATTGGAAGTACCCAAGGAGAAGTTCCATAACACATAGAAAACTATTCTACACAAATGAACTTATAGGGCCAGTCTTTCAATACTCTGCTAACTTTTAAACGGTTGATTAGGACTGTGTATTGTCATGGTAACAACCAATTGAAAGACAGGAAAGACCGGCCATTAGTATTTATTAAACTACTTGTTTGTTCCTAATAACATTGCGAAGTACGTTTTGAATAAAGTTTGAGCATAAAATTAGTTATTTGAGTTTAATTTTCTCATTTACAAAATGAACTGAAATTTCTGAACACACCAGGGACCTGAAAAATGTATGTCTTATAAAACGATTAATTCCTCGAATTTTTTGATATAAAAACACGTTTTTGAACAAATTAGACTTGGAGAGTTTCTCCTCCAAGCCCACGAAATAAAGTATGATCGTTGAACAGATTTGAATGGTTGCTGATCAGTTTCCACTTTCCGTAACAATCAATCTTGTCATTAACTAAGTATCATTGAAATGTGAGGTCACCTACTATGGGGCTGTGCATAAAGGACGTCACGCTTCAGGGGGGGAGGGGGGGTGCACCAGTGTGGGACACAGTGTGACAGGGGGGAGGGGGGGGTACTGGAGGCAGTAGGACGTCACGTTTTGATATAGATATTTTCAAACATTTTAAATTTCAGTTGATACGTCGGGACCGGAAATTTCGCTAAAAACGATAAATTCTGATACATTTTACAGTCAAAAATATTCTACTTAGGGGGGGGTAGATACATATTTGTGACGTCCTTTTAGGGGGGGGGGGGGGGTCTCGAAAAGTGTGACACAGCGTGACAGGGGGGAGGGAGGGTGTCAAAATATCCCATTTTTAGCGTGACGTCCTTTATGCACAGCCCCTATAGAGTGAGACAAGGAGATCGCAATTGGACTCACTTATGGAGCATTTTTCAGTCAATCAGATTTATTGAGCGATCATTTTTATTTGTGCCAACGCCAAGACTGTGTACACCCACCTCCAAGTGTTCGTACTGTGTTTCTCATAAGAGCACAATGTATTACACATCATCACGGGCATGGAACGGTTCTAGTTTATTCATAGAGTTATATTCAGAGCGGTGCAACTTTAAGTTGTTGCGTATAACGAATCTTGAGGGGTCATTTTTCGCCATCACACTCTCTAGAATGGAAACTTTATTATGAAGGGGAAGGCAGTGAATCAATTACTTTGTGAGCTGTCAAATCAAAGTCTAAACTTCTATATACTAGGAAAACGCTCTGAGTAACGCGTTGATGAGCGAGCACGGATACGCGCAACACCTCGAACCGAAATTATGTTTATCGAAAATGTCATTAAAAGCCAATAATTCTTGAATTTTGTCACAGACTTGTATGAAAATCTCCAACAATTCCTAAAATATTGGTCCCAATAACCATGCAAAGTTTTAAATTGATCGATTGAACCTTTATGATTGACCGATTCCTTGTTAATTTCCAAAAATCACAGGATATCGTTCAAAAAAATTTTAAACGGTCATATCAGTTTCATAATATACGTTTGAAAGTTTCTGCTCTAACAACCTTGAAGTGAAGATTCGAAGATGCCGTGAAATATGAAATTCGAGAAGTATGATAGCCAACACGCAAAATATCCGTAAACTGTCAATAACTTTTGAATTTAAACACAGTTTAGTCTGAAAATTGTCAAAAATACAAATAATGTTGGACCCGATGACCATGCAAAATTTTAAGTTGATCGGTCAAACGGTTCTGGCTTAAATTTCAAAAAGCACATAAAATATTTTTTTAAATTTTAACCAATGGGAGGATTTGGCTGAAAATGTGTAAAATAAGAGACAATGTTAATGTTAATGACCATGCAAAATATAAGGTCGATCACATTTGTCGAAGTCCATTTTCATTTTTCAGCCTATCAGGAGATGTTTATTTAAATTTCAACCAATTAATGGATTTCAAAAAAATTAGGGTCTGCAAACAGAGAAGGTTGGTTTTACATGTGTGCAAAATTTCAGATCGATCGGTGAAACGGTGCGACCTGTGTATCGGCTATTAGCAGTCAAAAAAAAAAAAAAAAAAAAAAAAAACAGAGGTCCGTGCCAAAAGAACCAAAAGGAGACGCTCGCTTCGCTCGCTCAATTATTGATACACGTGTAGAACCCTATTAATATTATCTCTTGTTTACTGTGAAATTGTTTATGTTGTTTGTTGTTGATAACAATATGGCGGCTATGCTAAGATCTACCTGAAGTGTGCCGAGCTTCTGCCCACGACCTGTCATCCTAGTTGCTTATCTATGAAAGCGTAATGTATCTCTATGATTTATTCACACAATGGCCGGGATTGAAACCAGCTAAAATGTCATCAAAAATACCTAGTATTTTCACCAATGAGGAGACAAATAATTGGACTCGTCCCATTTGATTATATTTAACAAGAGCTGATTTTCTTCTACATCAACAATGTAAGAAATTATGTTCTATTTTGTTAGATTTGCTTGGCAGCCATGTTGCTGGCACAGAAGTCATGCCAGATTCAACTCATTAATGGTATTTTGAAAAATGGATGGTTGTAATGTCTTTTGGAGTTGTTTTTCCGCAGTGCATTACTATAATGAACAAAATACCGAAACAATCTCAGATTGACAGCCATTCAAATGTGTGTCACAAAGATGGCCGTGAAGCTAGCGCGTGACGTCATAGTATCGATGTGTTGTGGTGGACTGGAGCTTTGAACACTGCATGAATGTTCGCACTGTTGTTGTAACAGGGTACACTCGGCCAAAGTAAAAACGGTATTCGAGAAAAATTTACTGACAGATTTGATGGAATCATCCGATGAAGTCTATGCTAACTCGTCATCTAACTCTATCTGATTTCATTGATAATAACAAGGATTGATTTTCAAGGAACCTGACCAGCAGTCTAGTTTCTTACGAATACCGTTTCTACTTTAGTTCAGTGTACGTTTTAAATGTTGACATCATCGACATTTTTTTGATTTAATTTTTTTTAAATTGTTAATGTTTTAGAAGCCAATAAATACACAAATTGTGATCGAGTAAAATTAAAAATAAAGGTTTCAAGAGGATATTTTTTGGAACAAAATTAAATTTCTCAAATTAAAAAAATACTTACATCACTAAGGTTTGAAAATAAAATCAATAAACAAAGGAATCTGATATTTCAATCGTTTTTTGCAAATATGAAAATGCAGAATGCAGTTATACAAATTGATATAACAATAACGGTGTTCATAATCAAACAATTGATATAGGTAGTCCAATTATTGACAAATTGTTACATGATTATAAATAATTCCAGGAAATTGATACTAGTTCCTAGAAGAACCCATTGTAAGTGACGGTAGTTAGGAAGGAACAAAAGAAAAGCGCTTGATATTGTTGACAGCAGAGTCCAGCGCCATGTATGTGAGTTGAAAGCAAAAGCGTGCTACTTCTCGTAAAGGTCTTGCTTGATGTGAGACATACTTCGCACAGCTCCAGGCGAAAGATTAATCAAACTGGCAGTGACTCGTTCCGCCGGGCAATCTGTGTCAACAGAACCAGCTGAAAACGCAAGTAACCTACTTCCTAGTTGGCGCAGTAGGTCGCTGCATTACCGACATATTGCGAGCGAAGAGCAGCGCGAGACATCTAGCAGTAACAGTGAGAACTACTTCCTAGCGGTAGTAGTAGACTGTATTATCGACACACCAAATAGGCGCTTTTATTCAAACCTTTATCGAATCTTTTCTCATAAAGCTGCACCTCAGAGATAGAAGGCTAGAACTTTAATTTCTCGATTATTTGTTGAACACTTGGATGAAAGCTTTTGAGCTCACCTTAAGAATAAAATGGACTTCCGCCCTTCTACCTCTGTGGTAAAGAACTATAAAAATGGCACACCATACCAAGTCAAAACTTTGCACAGTTATCAACACATACATTTTTCCGTGTTCATAAATCTGTACCTCAGTGGGGGACGCTGAATAGCGCCAACTGGAATAACGCCAACTCCCTTGTGTGACATGGGCTTTTCATGAACCGGAATAATGTCAACTCGGAGTTGGCGTTGTTCCGGTAAAAGTACTTTACCAAATTTACAAGTGGAATAACGCCAACTCTGAGTTGACGTTATTCCACCGGAATAACGCCAACTGGGAGTTGACTTTATTCCGGTTTTAGCACTTAGAAGAATTCTCGTAAAAGTGGAATAACGCCAACTGTGAGTTGACGTTCTTCCACCGGAATAAAGTCAACTCCTAGTTGGCGTTGCTCCGGTTTTAGGACTTAGAATATTTCTTAAGAAAGTGGAAGAACGCCAACTCAGAGTTGACGTTATTCCTTTTTAAGTACTACTTGGTAGACTTCTCGGTAATTTTTAAAGAAATACACTAAGTTCCAAGAATTGCGGCAATCTACTTGGCAGACTTCTCGGAAAAGTGGAATAACTTTTACTTCACAAAAGTAAAAACAGAAATAAATAAAATCCATAAATAAATAAATAAATAATAAATAAATACATAAATAAATAAATGATACATTATACAAATATATTTCGTAGTATCACATCGGTTTCATGGAAAATCAGTCCGAATTAAAACAGTATCACATAAGTCAGACATTAATTCATCACACATTAGTAAAATTAGCTAAAAATACAGTAATTGGTTCAAAACATTAGTCAGATGTGAAATTGCAATTTGACAAACATAGGTATGACATTACGCATTGAAGGAACGTCTATTATTATATTACTATTATATTATATTATAATATAATAATATATTTACTATTATATTATTATACGAAGGAACGCATTATTTCAAGCCTATGTGTTATGCTGTATCTTTAAAAACCACGTGGATGTGCTCAAATCCCCGAAGACAAACAGTTTTTTTTTATTTTGGGGTTTACTGATCCTTTAAGAAAGAGATAAGATATTTTATTCATATGATATTTAGACCTAAGAACATTGCTTAGCATTTTGCTTATTTCCAGGTGCTTGGAATTTCATTCATTTGGGTGATAACCAGGCTTTTCCCGGAAGTAAAAGTTGGGGCGGACTTTCCCGTCTCGTGTACTACCCATACATAATCCTTTGTTTACTTCCTCCTGTTTTGACAGGTATTTTTCCGGTTGCCTCGCAGTTGGCAGCTGCTCGCTCTTATCACAGTACCTAATCCTTTGTTTACTTCCTCCTGTTTTGACAGGTATTTTTCCGGTAGCCTCGCAGTTGGCAGCTGCTCGCTCTTCTTATTACGGGCCGGGGCAATGCAGTTTGAAACTGTTTCGAATTCAGAGCTTTCTTACAAAATAATGAATTCAATTTGAAATATGAAACTTTTATAATTATTGTTCAGTTTATTTCATAGTAGGCTATATTCTAGAACATAGGCAAAATCCTACGAAAACCGCTCATCACAAGTTATACAAATGATTGCCGCAATTCTTGGAACTTAGTGTATTTCTTTAAAAATTACCGAGAAGTCTACCAAGTAGTACTTAAAAAGGAATAACGTCAACTCTGAGTTGGCGTTCTTCCACTTTCTTAAGAAATATTCTAAGTCCTAAAACCGGAACAACGCCAACTAGGAGTTGACTTTATTCCGGTGGAAGAACGTCAACTCACAGTTGGCGTTATTCCACTTTTACGAGAATTCTTCTAAGTGCTAAAACCGGAATAAAGTCAACTCCCAGTTGGCGTTATTCCGGTGGAATAACGTCAACTCAGAGTTGGCTTTATTCCACTTGTAAATTTGGTAAAGTACTTTTACCGGAACAACGCCAACTCCGAGTTGACATTATTCCGGTTCATGAAAAGCCCATGTCACACAAGGGAGTTGGCGTTATTCCAGTTGGCGCTATTCAGGCGACTCCCTCAGTGGCCAAATGATGCATGAGCTGAGCTTAAAAACCAGAACATCCGCCTTCATCCAACCATATTTGTAATGGTGACATGAATGACTCAATGGGTAAGAGAATACTACGATATAGGCAATAGAGCTTCATTACATTATTCCAAAAGTGTAATTCATTCCTACCAAAGCTTTTCTTGTACAGGGACCAGTGGCATCGGAAGTCTATTTTCTCATGGGGGGCACATTTTGCTTAGTATCTAGGTAGGGTAGGTACTAAATTTGTAAGAGAAAAAATAATACAGTAAATGACAATGTGTGTGGGAAACACGATTGCCAAGAGAAACAATGGGGGGTCTGGGGGGAGGGCCCCCCAGCACCATGCGGGTCCGGGGCGCATAGCCCCGGGAAAATTTAGAATTTCAGGAATGAAATTGGCGCGTTTCTACGTGATTTCACATTTTTTAAACCTATCTTTACTGCCAAAAATAACTTACAAAAAAGTGAGTGCCTTAAAAATATATGTGGAAAAGTGTCATAAAATTATATGCACTTGAAAAGTGATTAGATTTTGATGATATATGCGCATTTATTCACATTCCCAATAGGTCCAATTTCAAATGCAGATATTATGAAATTAAATCATAGTCATTTCTCACATGAAAATGCCGCGCAGCGGATTTTTTTGAATTTCTGCCCACAGGCAGGTTTCAAATGGTTTTAGTGCATTTTAATTGTAAGAAAACAAAAGTTAATCTTTCACTCATATCAGGAATGTTCATATAAATATGCCGCGCAGTGATTTATTCAAATTCTAAAGCCCGATTTACACGGTAACATTTATTGAACAATTTCTGTGTCACAGTCTTTGGCAAAGTCCTTGTCACATTTCTTGAATGAAATTAGAACATGTTTTAAGTTCGGTGACAAAAAGTTGCTTCGTGTAAATGCAAAATTGTGTGATAACTGGGAATGTAACACAGAAGTTGTTCAAGAAATTGTACCGTGTAAATCGGACTTAATACTCTTAAAGGTTGGTTTAAAATGATTTTGGTGTAAAATAAAAAAATCAATTTAATTTCGTCAGAAGACTCTCACATAACAATGCCGCGCAGCAAATTTTTTTGAAATTCAGCCCTTATCGAGTAATTTTTAAAGATATTGTGCTTTACCAGGGGGGGCAGATTGATACTCTTGCCCCCCCTTCAGACGACTAGGGGGGGGACGTGCACCTGCTGCCCCCCCGGTTCCGACGCCACTGACAGGGACTGGAACCCAAATGATTATTGGTTCACGTTCCAAGTTTTTAAAAATATCGGTTCCGATTCCGGTGCGTGGATAAAATAAAATATCGGTTCTGGTTCCATAAGGGTTCCAATCGATTCCATCAAATTCAGAAAACAATTCAAAATATACTTCTAAAATCGTCTTTGGGAACTTACATGCTCAGAAATGTCTAACTTAAATTTGAATCGGTGATCATTTATTTGAAAAACTGTAAATGGTAGTAAATAATTTCAGGTTTGAAAGGCAATGAAGTAAAAATTCAATAAAATTAATTATTTAAAGAACCCTTATGGAATCGTTATGGACCCCAAATAATGCTTAATATTAATAGGGGGTTCCGGTTCCACCTAAGAAGGTTTCAGTCCCTGCTCTTGTATATAGGGCACTAGCCAAACCATCTCCCGCTAGGGTGCTGCCATCGCGCCTGGGTTTAAGTGTGAAGTAAGCTGTTCGTGCCACTCAAAATTAAAACTCGCAAAACTTTATTTTGACATGCGCAAGAAGATGTGCTAACTGTTTAGATACATATATTTTTTATTCTAGTATAACATAATTTGTAAAAATAAGAAGATAGTGCAATCGAAAGCAAATTCTATTTCAATCTGAGGTGACACCCTCTCAATTGTTTTAATTGTAAGTTTCAAAACAAAATTCCATTATGCAGTGAGTCAATTCAATAGAGCAGTGGAAACAAAAATCATTCTGTGAGCTGTCATTGTCAGTGGCGGTCTGGCCGGGGTGCGATCGCATCCCGGGCCCCTGCCGCTTAAAGGGCCCTTTCTCCAATATTACGGGCCCCTAAGGCCTAAATACATTTTACTGTCGTATTTCATATTATTTAACCAGCATTTTTACTCATTTTACATACATTTTTTGCTAACTACTTTGTGTTACGGGCCTGTCACATGTTTATCCGGGCCCTCTGCCTCATCACATCCCGGTCCTTTTCATCCCAGACCGCCCCTGGATATGATCAAAATATCTATTATGACACTATAATTTCTAATCAAATAATAACATTAATTCTTATAATATAACATGAAAATACGGACTGTGGGGTAAGAAATACTTTGATTTGTAAAATACCCAAACGGCGTTAGCGACCAACCTGTCGTCCTAGCTTTTCATCGCCCTTTGTTTCAATCGAACATCCACAGAGTGCATTCACTTCATCACAGCTCTTCACACTTCCGCTAATTCCAGCATCCCGACAATGTTGTCCACTTCCGGACTGTTTGCAACCCTACACGTAGCCTACTACACTCACATCAACTGCTAAATCTACTATAAAAATAGAGCAGCCATTAAGATCTTCGAAATTAGAAACGTCCGTGTGAATGCACTCAGTGCTCTACCTACCTATAGGTAATATTTTAAGATATTCATAGATAGTGACAAGACAATGTCACAATAACCACTTATAGGTACCACACTTTCACACCGCACTGAATCTGCTTTAGTCAAATCGTTGAAATGGCGCGATATACAGTTAAATCCGCAATGAAGACGCACGCACATTTGTTCCCACACAGAAACGTCATCAAGCAGGCTGTGGATAGCTGTTATTTACTTGTTTGTAGGGATGGCACTTTTACCGGGTCTGAAAAAATCGGTAAATTTACCGGTCAGCGGTAAATTTTGATACATGATGAAGATACCAATTTATGACTATACCAAATACAAAAATGACTACTTTATTATTTGACCCATTTACAAAGATTACCGCAGTCAGGACATTAACAATATCTACATCTAGGTATAATCAATGTTAATAATGACATGGCAGTGGTGACGGTTTGTTCCGTTGGAGGTGCTGACAATGACAATACTCCATATTGATAAGGGATGATATAGCCGAATAGCATTGATTCGACCAATCTAGTGTAGGCTATGCCATGCTGCCTGTGCTATTCTCCCATAAGATGAATTGTCGACCACCAATTTGATCAAGTTACAATCTGTGTCTGCTAAACAAGCAAACCTGAAGAGAGATTCCGACATTGGAATGGTAATTTAATGTTATATGAACGGAGTTATCATTCTGAATGATTGAGGACAACCAAAAATCAACGTAGAATATGCCTTAAGTTGCTAATGTTGTCACACTGATGTTTACTTATAGCTTTTACTTAAAATTTGATATCTCCATTCATACATTGGAGAGGATCAAAAAAACAAAATTTACAATTTTTTTTACCGGTAAATTAATAATTGGTAAATTTACCTTAATTTACCGGTAAATTTTACCGTGTGCCATCCCTACTTGTTTGTCATTTTGTTTAGTTCTACACGTTTTTGTAGCTTAAATCGTCAAAAATTATTAATATATTTAATGTGATATTATTTTGAAGCGTGCAGGAAGTATTGTTGTTAACCCAAACAATTTAATACAGCCACATAATTAAAGCTTTGCACATAAAACTGTAAGAATCATTTTAGGTCTAGGTATTTACTTCCTGGCGAGAAATTTGATCTTCAATCCGATTGCACTCATCGATCTTGCGTGATATATGGCCAAGTTTCAAACCGATTTGAGTCAATCCTAACTCAACTGACTAAAGCGGTTTCAATGCGGTTTGAATGCGTGGTTATTGTAGTAACGTGTTTGGTCTTGGGCTTGGCAGATATGAATTGGTTATAGGGTGACAGAGACAGTAGTTGCGCATGCTACAGTAGTTGCGCAAGACACATAAAACAGCTGATATGAAATTCCTTGCTATTATAACGTTCAGTAAATGTTCCTCTATATTATGCCCTATCCTTCCTGTGTCCAAAGATATATTTGTATCTTACATTTAGGAACACACCCAGGCACTAGGCTTAAAAGTACCTCGATTTGAGTGAGTGCTTGCAAGACGGAATGAAATAACATGTGCACCACAACTATATGCCATGGACAGTAATGGCGCACTTGGGTAACAATGAAAAACTGTACTTTAAGTACCTCAACATCAGTGTAAATATTTAAATTATTTTCATTGATACTTAATTGGTCATTGAATGAACATATAATATGTGCCTATTGACGAAGAATGTGTTTAAAACTACATTGTTTCCCTGCGCAACTACTGTCTTGGTAGGTGCACAACAACTGTAGTGGGTGCGCAACTACTGTCAATTCCAGTTTTTCAGTGTTCTTCTCGAGTATTTCTGAACATACTCCAAAGAACTTCAAACAGCTGTTTTTTAAAGATATGTGTATGATATGGGGAAGGTATAGAGACCTTGATCAGGTTCTAAAGAGATCCATAACCAAAGAATTGCGCTTCTGAAGTTGGTGTTGGCCTTACGCGCGCAACTACTATCTGTGTCACCCTAGCAGTTTTAGAAAGGATACAAAACACCAGTTACATGAATGATTTGAATTTTATTACATAAAATGATGAGCTAAGAGTAGACATGTAGTGAGATAATAGATTGGAATGAGATGCAAGTAAAGTTACGACTTCATTTCACTATTTCCTTGGTCGGTCTTGACACTTTGCTTCTCGAGTTCTGCTCGAAGCTGCCGACTGAAGTCATCTTCCACATTGTCATCGTCCCAGTTGTCTTCCCACACACTTATATCTTCCTCATCTTCGTCCTTGCCAGTCCAATCTGCAACAGTAGGTACAAGATATTTACAACAATGACATTCGTTTTCTGCACGTCATGACTGTGGTGGGGTTATGTCCGATATTTAGACATAGTTCACTCAGCAAACACAGTGATGAGTTTGTTTTGTGGTTAAGATGTGTATCAGGTTTTGATTCAACTAATTACTTCACGTACCTTCGACTGGAAACTCCTCAAATTCATCATCTTCTTCTAAAAGTCCAAGATCAACCTTCGTTTTGTCGGCCATTGTCGTTGTCTCTTTGCAGTGTGATGCAAGCTGCAAGCAGTAAGCACCAAAAATATCACCCATATCACCCAAGATTCATGGACATCATTACTACATTCATCACCACTAAAGAGACTAAACCTACACTTCCCCCGCCCTACCACACGTGTGGTGAGGCGTGGGAAGTGTAGGTTTAGTCTCTTTAATCACCACTCTTCCACAGCGCCACAGCCTTCTTGATCGTTCGATCGACGAAGAATTAAGAAACTAACCTCACTTTACGTTCATAACAAACAAGTGTCAAAGTGCTGCACTCAATGATTCCGAAGAAATTATAATCATTATTCATTACTCATTCTATTTTAATTGTTTGTAAAAGCTAAAAATGTCAGCAGGAAAGAAGAAGATTCCACAGGCGGAGTTGCGGCGCCTCATGAGCCAACATAAAACGAAACTGCCACCTAAAAAAGTTCTTTCAGCTGTAGCAAAATATCCTTTTATAAAAAAAATATATTATTTGTAGCATAGTTTTATACATCATGTATTTCAATCTGAATGGTTTGTTGATTTCCTTAACTCAATGACACATACACAGAAGGCGGACAGCTGACCTGCAAGATATGTTCGATGGTCGTCAGCGAGTCACTCTGGGACCTGCACAAGAAGAGCTTACAACACTTAGAGAACAGTCAGCGACTAAGAACAGCCGATCCCGTGCCAACACCAAACAACAATCATAGTTTCAAGCAGCCTAATCCAGTTCCAGCAATGAAACCGCTTCAGATCAGAGGCATATTAAAGAACGCTCCTCCGAGGCCGGTATCCACGACAGTCTCCGCACTAGCAAGTAACGAAATGAGTACGATATCGAGCAGCATGAAGCGACCGTCTGATGATGACGATGGCGCGAGTCCGGTCAAGAGAAAGGCGAGACTGCCCGAGGGTTTCTTTGACGACGCGAAGGAAGGAACTGCGGAGAATGTAGACGAGCCGATGGAAGAAGGGGAAGATGTTGTCGTAGTGTCGGACGCCACGAACATACCCGAGGGATTCTTCGATGATCCGATGTTGGACGCAAAGGTTTGTGGGTTCCATCTGTTTTTATCCATTTCCTTTTATATTAGCGACTCGATTCTTTCTATTCAATTAAAACTATTAAGACTTTTAACGAACTATTTTTATTATAAATTAATATTTCGTCCACCCTTCTGTGCGGGAGGGGGGGGGAGGGGTGGAATATTGATTTATATTAAAAATAATTCGTGAAAAGTCTTAATAGTTTTATTTTAATTGACTTAGTAACACATTCAAACTAATAATCGGGAAAAGAGCATACTTTTATAGTACCTACTAGGTATGTAAATTGTCCATGAGATATTAATTAAATTCAAATACAACACACAATCATCAAGTGTGTTACAAATGTCTCAGTAATACCAGGGTTGGGTCAGTAGAATATTCCGCGTAGAAAATGGGTATTCTACGCGTATATTCTACCGTAGAATATGTAATGTAGAATATTGATGTAGATGACATATTCTACACGTAGAATATTATTTTTAAGAAAAACTTTGATTTGGATTACAATGATCATTCTATTGATTTGTTTTCAATATAACAGCATTTTACTTTACTTTGAGTACCTAGTACATAACAACTCTACCAAATTGTTGATACGAGAGGACCAACTACAATTTCTTTCTTCTAAATTTAATATTAACATAAAAACGCAAAGTGATACTCAATCATCTCATTCGGACTTTGGTAGTTGCTAGCTGTAATGCTGGATGCTGTAATCTAGATTCAATTATCCAAATTCCAAACATGATGAATATGCACACAAATTTTAAGTAGAAATTACGTTCCATTCTACATGGTTATGTCTCTTCAATTAGGAATTATTTTGAAATGTTGTTTTAATTACCATTTTTTACAATCTTGCTTATGGCTTTTCCTGCAATATATATTCAAATTATCGAGTGTTCCCTATTGTAGATATGTAGGGGAAGTGTGCTATGAATGGGCTTATTAAAATTAAGAGGTAGGACCGTAGGATTGCTCTCTAATTTGCCAAAATTAAGGTTGTGACCGTCTCATACAAGATAGAATATGAGTAGAATAAATAGAAAAGATTTGAACTCGACCGCTCTAAAGATAAGTAAAAAATAGGGCAACTAATAAGGGAAAATAATATATTTTGGTCTATGCTAACTTTTCCAAATTTTACCACTGTCAATCCACTGGCACTAAAAAAAAATTCTACAATAATATTCTACATATTCTACATATTCTACGTGTTACTCTACGTGTATGTAGAAAATTAATACTCTACGCGTAATGACCCAACCCTGAGTAATACCTACCTCAGGTGAACATTTAGAGTTAGGTAAAATTGGTAAATAAGGCTGCATCATAACTCGATGCATTTTCCTACACTCGGCACAACAAAAATTGATTGGTGAACAAATTTGAATGACTGCTAAAGTTCGTTCACTGTTAGAATATTTCTGACGTTTAGTCGATCACGTTGTTAATTGGTCGTTCACATGAACAATGCCCTTCAATGGCAAGAGTTTCTTCTGTGTATTATTGAATTTGTATAAATTATGTGAAATACACAATTTTTAAAAGTAGAAAATATTAGAAAAATTCAATGAAATTGATTTATTTTTTATCTACAGTCGTATTATACATATTTCTTGATTATTGATATTTACATGAGTAGGTATACAATTTTTCGCTAGACTACAGTAGTAGGTACCTACATGGCCGCCATTACGGATCATTATTCTTACAGTGAACAAACTTTAGTCATGTTCCATACCAATCAATGCTTGTTATTATCATTGAATGAATGACATGAGATGTCACCTACTAGAGTGAGACAAGGAGATCGCTTGGACTCACTTCTGATGGTGTGATCTAACATTTTTCAGTCAATCAGATTTACATATTGAATTGGACTAACAGTTTTAGTGCCACGTTTACCTGCTATAACTTTTTCTGACGTTGATGACTTGTTTGGTGAGTGCCTTCAACGACCTAGAGAGAAAAAAATGGTGGGTTACCTACTGCCTTTAGATGAAGGAAAATTATTATTTGGCAGCCTGCAATAATTAGTACTTGCCAAATACCAATAAGCAGATAGTTGTGAATTTTCAAGCGAACGGAGCGAACATCTCTACGTTAAACTTACGGTACAAATCTCAATTTTTCTGTTTATTTGTTGATCAAGGTGTTTTTTGCATTAACTTTTAAACAAAGTATGATTTGTTAAATTTTTTCTCCAATTTTTTAACAATTTTTTTCACAAAACTTTATTTTCAAAAATTAAAAAGTCAAAATTTTACGGTAGGTACAAGAATAGTGTGTTAATTTATAATTAAGAGCTAAGCGGAAGCGAACACGAATCGCACGGTTCGTCAGAGCGGTTTTTGAAATTTTGTCTTCCCACTTAAATAATTTTAAAAAATCAGATAGTAACGACCCATAACAGCCCAATAGACTAAATAATACCGACCTCTGGTACGACCTCAAAGACTGTGTTATATACGATATCGTATTTGAAAAATAAATCGAAAAATAAATAGCGATATCGAAAAATATCGTATTTAACACTTTGAGGTTGCACCAGAGGTCATAATGAACTCCAGTGTGCGGCATTACTTAGTCTATTGGGCTGTTATGGGTCGTTACTATCTGAATTTTTTAAATTATTTAGTGGGAAGACAAAATTTCAAAAAACGCTCTGACGAACCATGCGATTCCTGTTCGCTTCTGTTTGCCTCTTTAAAAAAATACAGTTAGTTGTAAAATCACTTACTGAATGAGAAAAATGCTCTCCCGCCTCTTTGAGTTCAGTAGTTTGGCCAATATCGTGATTTATATTTGTAATCACGTGGTATCGCTGGAATCGCGTTAATGTTCGTCTTGTTCCTCTGTTCAGGCTCGGAACATCGAGTACAAGAACCCGGTGGAGGAGGAGTGGGAGAAGTTCCAGAAGGAGATCAAAGAGGAGACGACCGTGTCGGCGCAGATCATCGCCGAGGACCAGGACGAGGCGACCGTGGAGCGGCAGATCGATGAGATCGACGAGCAGATGCGCAACTGGTCGCGCGTACTCGACATGGAGCGCAAGAAGGAGCGCATCCAGCAGGAGGGACCGGTCAAGCAAGAGGGCAGCGACGATGACGCTTCCAGCGCTGACGAGGATGAGTTTGTGGAGTTTGTGGACTGGAGGCTCAAGAAGGCTTATAAATAGATAATAAATTACGTTTTACACAGTTTGTTGATTTGTACGGATTATTCTTTCCTGCCTCGGTAGGTAGCAAGACGCACGGCTCTTCAAAGCGTTCATTTGAGTCTTCACACAACACATTTAAAACATTTGATCACCTGTACACATTTTCTAGCTCACTATACTAAATACATATTGGCATACTTTGGAGTTATGACATCTTGTACAGCCTCAAAGTGTTTACATAATAAATACAAAATTATCATATTTTACACACTTTGAGGACATACAAGGGTAATATAAGTCGAAAGTGTGGCATTATTTCTTTTAGTACGCTCTAAATGTATGATACTAGGTACTTGCTTTTTGAAAAAGAAATTGTTTGTGAAGACAAAACCAAAGAATGTTTTGATGAACGCTTCTTGTTGGGTAGTTTCTAGTTAGTTCACTAGACTAAATCAATGCCACACTTTGGGGCACATTATGTACACAAAGAGAGTCGGCTGTACTAAATAATTAAATTGGAGGTCATATTTCTTAAATGTCGCACTAACTTTTGAACGATTCAAGTTACGAAATATGTGACAAATAATTAGATTAGATCTAGGTACTATTTCAGTCATCATTACCAACTTATTAAGAATGTACACTCGGCACATTTAAATATGATCGTCAATTTTTCTTCAGAGTCCCACGTTGTATACCTACCCCTATTACCTACCGACCGGTTAGATCACGTGACTTCCTTATCAGTTCTCTCGTGGAACAAAACAAGGGGAAGGGGTAGTTCGTCGTCAATAGGAAACAAGTAATATTCTCTTTCAATGTCTGAATCTGATCGACATTGCATTACGAGGTCTTCATTCGAATCCCACTTCAGTGTGTCGGATCGTGGTTCACGTGATTTTGACGCAAATTTGCCAATTATCTCCCCAGTTCTGGTGACATTATTCGATAAGTTTACTCAATGCCATATGCCAGATGAATGATTTGAAAAGTCTACATTACATTTCAATTTCATACTTTTTTTTATTAGAAAGCTTGGCTTTTCTAATGAGCTTTGCTTTTTTTGCTTTTTTCTCATGATCACCAAGGTAACCCCCAATATTCAACCTTTTCTATTTCTAAAATCCAGTCAGTGATCCTCCCCTATTCGCGTAAATGACAGAAGAGCTCTGGCCTTGTAGAAAACAAATTGGGGTTGCTCAGTGGGAGGGGCAGTGACCACTCATCATCACGTGAAAATAAAGTTGACATAATGTCTTTTACAGTCGCAATACACAAACAAACAGCAGGAAACAGCTTTTAATAGAATTATTTTTGAATTTGCATAGTGAAAAACCAAGGTGGACAGTCACATGCTGCACTGGGCTTACTAGGGTTTAAATTTTTGAGTAATATAATTGACCCTCCCTCTTCATTTAGATCGCGAGAAAAATGTATACCTACAACATTGCTCTGGCATTTGAATAGAAGAGTAAATGGTGACAATATTATGAAAGTCCTAGCACTTGCAATCAGAATTTCCATTGAATAATAATAAAAATGAAACAGTGTGCCTACGTAGGCACACTGTTTCATTTTTATTATTATTCAATGGAAATTCTGATACTCATAATCTGAAGTTTATCTATATTCAAAAAAAACATAAAACGCGAAATTGACAGTTCTTAAAACCACAAAACGCGAAATTTCCAATTCCAAAAACGAAATTGTCAAGTTTTTAAAACCACATAATCGGATCTCCAGAATGTAAATTTATTTCTTATCTGGATGGCGTTAGCACCTCAGTGTTGGAAAAGTTACTTTTAAAATGTATCAGTGTTACAGTTACAGTTACTTGTCCAAAATTCTAACAGTGTTACAGTTAAAGTTACTTAATTTTAAAAGTAACACCGATACAGTTACAGTTACTTGCATAAAGTCAGCAGTTACTTTCACAGTTACTTTTCAAAAATCTTTGAACCTGTACGTCATAAATAATACACAAATAAATATGAAATTAACCGAAAAAAAGTTAAAATGACAACAAAATTGCCTTCCAAGAGGCATTTTCAAAATATTTAGTGTTTTTTAACCTTCTGAAATTGACTTTTAGGTGTTTACCTACTTGAATATTCTATGGAAACAAAATAAATTTGTAACATGTTACAATCAGTTAAGTTACTCAAAATAAGTAACATGTTAGGAATACAAATACTTTATTTTCAAAGTAACATGTTACAGTTACTTTTACTCGAAAAAGTTAACATGTTACCAGTAACATGTTACTTTGTGTCATGTTACTACTCAACACTGAGCACCTCTAAATTAATTGAGTAAAAGTTTAAAACAAATTTTTCATCTGGCATATGACATTGAGTAAACTTATCGAGAAATATCCACATAACTAGGAAGTTAATGGGCAACTTTGCGTCAAAATCACGTGAAACCACGATCCGACACACTGAAGTGGGATTCGAATGAAGACCTCGTAATGCAATGTCGATCAGATTCAGACATTGAAAGAGAATATTACTTGTTTCCTATTGACGACGAACTCCCCCTCCCCTTGTTTTGTTCCGCGAGAGAACTGATAAGGAAGTCACGTGATCTAACCGGTCGGTAGGTATTAGGGGTAGGTATACAACGTGGGACTCTGAAGAAAAATCGACGATCATATTTAAATGTGCCGAGTGTACCTCAACTCGTTAAAAATATAATAGTATATTAATACTATTATTATTATTATTATTATGTCATATTATGACCCGTCTTGTAGCACGCCTAGAAGAACAAGATTTACAAGAATAAGGTATATATTTCGAACCAAAAGGTCTCGTGGCGAGGGTAAAACCGTGGACTTTTTTGATTGGGAGTCTACTAAAAGGTCGAGGTTATTCCAATGGAAGAACGTCGACTTGTAGTCGAGATTATTCCAGTGAAATAATGTCGGACTGAGAGTCGACTTTATTCCAATCAAGGACTGTGTTTTCACGATACTGGAATAAAGTCAACTTTCAGTCGACATTATTCCACTTCATGAAAAGACCCTGTCACACGAGGGAGTCCACATTATTCCAGTCGACATTATTCAGGCGTACCTACTAATATAATATCTAAGCCAGCTCGGGATCGTTTTGGAAAAGGATCCTGTAATTTTTGTAATTTAAACTGGAACTTTTGACCGACCATTAAGCTTTGCATGGTCGTTGTGATCAACATTTTAGGTATTTTTGCCATTTTTCGTACTACTACTATCCTGTCATTATCTTCAAAAGTTTTCATGTAAGGGTATTTTATGCTATACACAATCTTGAAACATTTGCAAATTAATGCCAAGAATGTTCAGTTATATTTTCAATAATTTTAAGTATTCTTTATTTCCAAGTTGACAATGTTCCGAAGAATATTTTATGTCAAACAATATCTCATTATATTGTAATGATTTCCAAATATTTTCACAAGTTCTAAGTATCAATGAAAAGTACAACTACGGTTCCAGAGGATTTCTGCACTTGTGCGTTTTCACACCAACTCACACTCTACATTCTACATTCTACATTCTACATTCCAGGTCAGTCCAATTTTGGTTATTTTCCAAATTCTATTGTCTTATTTTTCTCTTTAATAAATATAAGTGCCAAGTGGGGACAAGCAAATGTTACCAAAGCTTTTGTAAACTCATTTTCAAAATCATAGCCGGACCCCTCGCTAAGGCTGCTAGACAACACCATGGCTCATTATTTACTCCAATGTTATCCAACTTTGGGAGGTCGTTTTGATACCATTTTATGGGAATGCTATTGAAAAAATTTAAGAAATATCTACTTGAAATAAAAAAAATCATTTTTCATGAAATATATGATTTTTTCCCTTCAATTTCATAAATTTAAATACCTACCTATTCTTTATTTCCAAGTTGTCAATGTCCAGAAGAATATTTTTTTTTCAAATAATATCACATCATGATGTAATGATTTCCAAATATTTTCACAAGTTCAAAGTAATAAAGAAAAGTGTCTTAAGAGGCAACCTCTGGTACGACCTCAAAGTGTTAAATACAATATTTTTAGTAAAATAATCATAGTATTTAACTCTTTGAGGCTGTACCAGAGGTCCTAGTACTCCAGTGTATGGCATTATTTAGTCTATTAGGCTGTAATGGGTCGTTACTATCTGTTTTTTAAAACTAGGAAAACGCTCAGTGTAACGCGTTGATGTGTGAGCACGGGTACGCGCAAATTCTCGAACCGAAAATGCGTACACAACCCAGGTAACACGGGAGGTCCTATGGAGGTCCTAAATTTAGGAAGATCCCTCGCAGAGAGGGAGATCCTTAAGTGATGTACTATGGACCTCCATAGGACCTCGCAAATTGGGAGGTAAAGACAAATTTCAGAGCGGCCATTTTATCCTTTTTTGGGATATCCATGGGACCTCCATAGTACCTCGCAAATTGGGAGGTAAATACAGATGTCAGAGCGGCCATTTTATCCTTTTTGCGATATCCATGGGATATCCATGGGAGCTCCCTCCATGCGATGCGATAGGGTGGCAACCAGAGTCATTTAACATTAGTTTAATGAAATAAATACTATTACGTGTACAGATTAAGGATTGTGCAATGGTTCCTAGGAGCAGTGCCGGACTGGCTCGTCAGGGGCCTCGGCGGCTATTGTTACTATTAAAAGTTTTTGGGAGCCCACCTGCCTGCACCGCAGGGCGATTTTTGGATTTTTATAACTTTAAAATGGAATGTAAAAACAATTTGGTGATTTTAAAAGTTCATTATTTCACAAGAAAAACATAACAGAAAGGCCTGCCAATTATGCCCCGCAGGACGCTTTTTGATTTTCTGTTATTCTTAAAATGATTTTGGGATATGAAAACTTGTATTTTTTCAGAATGAGGCTAACAGAAAGTGAAGTTAAATGTACCCAAATTCAGCCCCGCAGGGATTATTTTAAATTTCAGTCACTTTTAAAACGATTTTGCGATTATAAAAACGTGTATTATTTTGAGCGAAGAAGCTAACAACGAATTGAAATTAAAGAATTGGCCCAGCCTGCCCCGCAGGACTATTTTTGATACTTTGTATTTATTTAAGCGATTTTGGGATCTAAAAAATGTGTATTTGGCTCCAAATGTGAAACATAAAGTTAATGGAAGATGCGACAAACCTGCCCCGCAGGGCGCTTTTTGGATTTTTGTTTATTTCCGAACGATTTTGGGATTGTATTCGTGTATTTGACTTCAAAATGCCCAAATAGGGCATTAGGGCCACCAAATAGGGCCAGCCCCGCAGGGCGCTTTTGAACTTTTATAATTTTTAGTTCATACCGTTCGTTGATTCTTCAATCAACGTTCATACTAAGAGGCCCCCAGACTGGCAAGCAGGGCGTTTTTTTAGATTTTTGTTAATTTTTAATTGATTTAGGGATTGCAAAATCGTGTACCTAAATGGCTTCAAAATGCTCAACATGCTGTTATTGGAAGAAACATTTAAATAGAAGAGGCCCCCAGCATGCCCAGAAGAGCACTTTTTGAACTTTTGTAATTTTTAAATCGTTTTCATGGGATTGTAAAAATGTTTATTTTGCTGCAAAATGTTCACCATAAAGTTAATGGAAGATGGGTTTAGAAGAGGCCCCCAACCTGCCACGCAGGGCGCTTTTTTTACTTCTGGTATCTTTAAATGGATTGTTTGTTGATAAAAATGTATGTTATACACAAACTAGGGGCCTCAATGCCAGGGGCCTCGGCGGCGATCGCCGCCTAGCCGCCAGGGGCCAGTCCGGCCCTGCCTAGGAGGATACCTATAAGATGGAATATGGGGTCCCTCGTCCTTGAATTGATACAGCAAAATATGTTAGAACAATCTAATTATTATTGACAAAAACACAAGAGGACAATGGATGTCGCTGCGGTGTTCACAGGCGCGTGAACACTCTAAAACCTATATACTTTTACTCTAATTCACATGCAAATAACCATGAAAATACCCATCAGCACCGTACACAAAGTTCAGGTGATCTAATACGGTGAAGAATCGCTCTCGACGCCGCAGAGACGTAGCTGGGTTCAAGTTCGTAAATTTGTTTCTTCGTGAAATATTATTGATGTAAAATGGGTAACCTGATGCGTGCCACGGCAATGAGGACTCACGCGGTGTCGAGGTGTTGAACAGTGTGTAGATAGCGAATACTCTGCACAGTGACGTTGTTGAATCGTCGTCGAGCGTCACAGGCGTCTGGCGTTCTCGTGCAAACCGCTCTCAGCGCGAAAGCTTCTCTTGACCACCGGACGGCCCTCCAAGGTCCGTCACCCTCGGTCCTCGTCTCCAAACGTACTGCCTGCTTCCTCAGCTCTCACACGAGGGGTAAACAACCCCTCCCCTCAACCCCTCACACTGGACACTACCACTGTGGTCGTTGACACCCGAGAATGTCGCACACGCAAACTTATATACTATCTTATGCTATTATACTAAAATCTATACATGAAACACTGGTGTACCATTACAATTGTAATTTCGATTGGTTGTTTTGCCATATTTATCGTGCTTTGTGGTGCAATTTTTTATGCTATATGGGGTAAAATTTGTAACAAAGTAACTCGGTGACACTGATTTGACTAGGTATAGTAGAAAGAAATACATTTCCTGTCATGCACTCTGCTCAAACTGAGTAGCTGCGAAAATTATTACCGCGATATTTATCTCCAATCATCAGACTTGGGTAAATTACTTTTTAAAAGTAGTGAGATTATATTACTTATTACTTGGAAAAAAATGTAATAAAATTACCGGTATATTACTACTTCAGAAATGTAATGAAATTACTTTACTTTTTAAGAGAAAAAGTAGTGAAATTACTCTCAAAAATTACTTTTTCCCTAATTTTTAACAGAAGCAAAAATTATTGGAAGGGGATAAAAAATAAGAGTTATGAGAAGACACAATAAGAGCAAATTTGTCTTTTTAAGCCGTTTCCGTTTGACAATTTATTACCATTATTTTGTACTTTGTGTGACTTGCGTAGTGGAAATTCAAAAATAAGCCTGCTGAGTGTTGTTATCTGTCCATATTTTTGAAAATTACATACAAGCGGGAAAATGTAGGTGAAGCTCACGGTAACGCGTTACAAACGTCAAATTACTCTGATAAAAGTAGTGAGATTATATTACCTATTACTTGGAAAAAAATGTAATGAAATTACTGGCTCGTTACCCAAAAAAGTAATTTCGTTACAGTAACGCGTTACTTTCGTTACATTACTACCCAAGTCTGCCAATCATCGAAAGAATCTGCACTTAAAATGTAAGTATTATATACTTTTATTATATCTATTAATCGGAGGAAAGTTTTAGGCTATTATGCATTACTGTGTGATCAGTATTTTACCGTGTTTTTCTCATTATCTTTTGTAGACGAAATCCGCATTGAGATGACTAAATCGGACTGAATGAATGCGCCAAGACCCCAAGATGGTGTTTTTCAAAGGAAATTAATGATTATCATTCTATAGACCGATTAAAAAATTATCTAGGTGGCTGCTTTTCAAAAAATTTCACATGCAGTTTGGTTTTCCATATATCTATTGGTGTTTTACAACAATGGATAAAAGCACCAACAGATATATGGAAAACCAAACTATATTATGTGACATTTTTTGAAAAGCAGAGCCACCTAGATAATTTTTAAATCCGTCTATTTCTTTGATTTATTTAATAAATAATTGTTATGAATTTTCATTTTATAATTGCATACCCTCCTCCTAAAAAAGGATTAAACATCCCAATAAAGGAATATGAATCAATATGCGAGCTTCGACCTCGCGGCATGGAAAGATTCCTCCCAATATGCGAGCTTCCACCTCGCGGCATGGGAAGAATCCTCCCAATATGCGAGCTTCGACCTCGCGGCATGGGAAGATTCCTCCCAATATGCGAGCTTCGACCTCGCGGCATGGGAAGAATCCTCCCAATATGCGAGCTTCGACCTCGCGGCATGGGAAGAATCCTCGCAATGTGCGAGCTTCGACCTCGCGGCATGGGAAGAATCCTCGCAATGTGCGAGCTTCGACCTCGCGGCATGGGAAGAATCCTCGCAATGTGCGAGCTTCGATCTCGCAGCGCGATGTCCCAGGGACATCGCGTGGAGTGACAAAAGGCAGGCAATAGGAGGCGTATGGGAGGATTTTGGGAGGTTTTGCGAGGTACTATGGATGTCCCTCTCAAAAAGGCAGGAGCTCCTATGGATATCCATAGTACATCTTTGTGTTACCTGGGAACGCACAGAAAACATATACATACATCCATATTGAATTGAAATAAGATCTACTCCATCAAAATAAAAGTATGCTTTTCATCGAAACTTGAAAATAGCATCTAAGCACCCTGGTATACATGATGGAAATCAGATTCAATTCAATTGGCATTGGAAAACATTCATTTCGAGACTTCATACACGGCAGACTCGCAGAGGGATATATCTAGTGGAGCGGTCGCTCCACGCCAGCCAAGTCGTACGGCGCGCGCACACTCTCATATAAAGGCTGGAGCAAACCCACTTTTACTTTTGTAAGCATCAAAGTGGCATTTTCGGCCTACTGGATCTCAAAATTGAGAAATCTCACATTGTTGCGAAATATCTTAATTTCGAGCTATGGCCCACCCTACAACATATACCAAATTTGGGAACAATAGGTTACGGCCTTTGCGAGCTAGAGGGCCGTGAAAACCGTGTTTTAGGGCGGTTTTCATAATAATCTTACTTATAGTTACGCAGTTCTGTCTGTGTGTCAGGAACGCCTGCGCGCGCATCCTCTCAATTTCGCGCGCACACTCTCTATGTTGTATTTAAAATTAAAATGGTCGACGTTACATTGCCCAAATCATGTCCAAAATACATCTTCTGCTCTTTGTGCATAAATAAATAACTGAAACTTACCTAAATGGCAATCTTTATCCCTTTGTGTTTATAAGAAATGTATTTTAACACAGAATAACTGTCCAAATCTTTACATTATATTGAAAACGGCACTATTTTGTATTTAAAATGGTGGCCTTTCATTGCCAATCGTGTCTAAAAATACGTCTTTTGCCTTCACAAAGTAAAGAAATAACCATAACTAACCTAAAACGTAATCCTTATCCCTTTGAGTGTGTAAAAAATCTACTATAACACATAATAACCGTTCAAAAGAGACATTACATAGAAAACTTCTTTACTCCAAGAAACGTCAAAGTGTAATTTTTTAAATGTTTCATTTGATCTGTATTTTAGAGGGCCATGAAAACCAAACAAAGCCGATAGATTTTTAACATTGGCCTCATGCTGCAATTTGCAAACGATCAAATGTATTATATTCTTCCTACATTTAATCACATTTAATCAACACGGTTCTGTAACCCTCAAAATATCTAACCGACGAAGTTTTTAAATAATGTTGTTAGATTAATCATTTTCAGTCGTTTCTTATTTCGTAGAGTGGTCTGTATTGAGTCATGTATTGACAACGAATTCATGTTGCTGTTGATAAAGTTTGAAGCACCAATGTTTAAGTTTTACATTGTCAACTGAATATCTATACTTTAATTAGAGGTAGATGGGCTGAGATCCATTTTAATATTCTTGAAGTGAGCTCAGAGAACAGTATTTCTGACATCAACCAATCATTTGTAATGGTGACATGAGTTATTGTAAGAGAATACTTCAATATAACGTTATTTGTTAACATCAGTGAAACGGTACTTGATAGAGCTGGATTACAATCCAAAATTGTGCACCGCAAAATCAAACAAATTTACTACCGCCCTACATCTGAGGAACGTATAATATAATGAAGCCGTAGATACCATATAATAGCATCACAAATGAAGAAAAGGTCGTGGGCATCAGGTCAAGGTATCAACGTAATGTATATATATTTTTTTTTACGGCGCATACATTGTTTTTCTTCTTATTTTTACTTAGTACAAATACTCTGGTGTAAATTTGCGACGTCAAGTGTATTACCGACGCACACTCTGCTGACAAATATTGCTGTCGTTTTATATTTACGCATACCTCACTGGTGCACATTGGTCATGTTTTACATGACGGGTCCCTCTAGTAATCATAATAATAATAATAATAATAATAATAATCTTAGTAGTAGTATCCTGGAATTCAAATCCGGTAAACAGGCCACAGCCTAAACGGCTGAACCGATTGATCTCAAATTTTTACCACGTGTGCACTTTTGGCGTCTGATTTGCCCTTTTCCCCATAAATTTTTTGTTCCGCCATTTTGAAACCGGAAGTGACGTCATATCTCGTCAACGGCTGGACCGATTGGAACGAAAATAGCGCCAAACGATTCGGACGGTCAACTATATGGATTATAAATAGCAAGAGACTAAAATTTATGTTAACGAAACCGGAAATGACGTCATGAAATTTGAAATACATCGGTTGGCATTTCGGCAACAAATTTGATCCGATTATTTTGATATTTATGTAACGTATGTACTTTTGATATCTCATTTGACTTGTTATAAAACCAACCGGAAGCCGCCATTTTGAAACCGGAAGTGACATCATATATCAATAACGGCTAAATAGATTTGAACGAAACCAGCGCTAAACAATTTAGACGGTCAACTTTATGTATTATAATCAATAATATTTGCAGTTTCGCATACCGAAACCGGAAATGACGTCACACATTTTAAAAATCTCACAAATTTACATTTTGGTGCAATAAATATACTATAGGCACCGAGAGTTCGCCACGAGTGAGAGAAATTAGCAACTTTTGTGGGAAGATCGTCAACTGTTTTATTTCTCATTGGCCGTGACCTAGCAACCGATCAGATGTCAACAAATGTACTCAAAATATTTCGGAATCAAACTAAGTCGCGCAAATTAATATTGTGATCAGATTCAGTGAAATTGTGAACACTTTATTATTAATATTTTGTAGGCGAATAAACATTAGATAAACATGTGTAAATTTTAAGAATTGATAATGCGTAATATGTGCAGCAACATAACATATAACTGCAGCGACTTGGACGCCTTGCCAAAAGGTAAGCTTCCTTCCCACAGATTAGGTGGCTCTGTCTGTACTTTTTACAGTGCCATCTGTTGTCTAAACACGCTGCCTATTAGAGACAGCTTATAATAAAATGTAATCATGTTTAAATTATAATACAAGGGGTCAGTGATTTCAGCAGCCATTTTGAAACCGGAAGAAACCCCATATCTCGAAAACTGGTTGACAGATCGATATGAAACTAGCGCCAAACGATTTAAAAGGCCATCTCTATGGAATGGGAACAGTCAAACTAGAATTTTCCTATTTATGAGACCGGAAATGAAGTCATTCAAATTTATAAATTATTGTAATCCCCACCTATACAATAAATACATATTCAGAATGCTTAAAATGATGCACATCATTGATAGTTATAAATTCTATGTGGCAGTGCAGAAAGTTCAGCAGCCATTTTGAAACCCGAAGTGTTGCCATATCTCGGAACTGGGTTGACCGATTAGAATGAAACCTTTGCTATTCTTCATGAGAATAACCAAATTGTAAAGGGTGATTTTTTAAAAGGATTTAGTAATTGTTGATTCGATTGTCACAAGTTGTAAGAATAAACTAAACTAGGAAAACGCTCCGTGTAACGCGTTGATGAGCGAGCACAGAACATGCAACATCCCCATATAACGATGTACGACACGGCACAAGACGATTTTCTCTGCAATTTTTCAATCTCCATAATACTCTGGATGAATAACAGATCCATTGTGTCGTGAGGTCTTACCTACATACCTTCTCCAGAAATCTCTTGTGACATCCCATACTAAACTCGTAAAATTACAATTAATACTTGACTGATTGGGCTTACAATATGTAAAATTTAATATTAAGTTGGTCTTGATCACCATGCAAAATTTGAACTTAATGTGAACATTTTTATTGTCGACCAATCAGAAGACATTATTGAGCGAGCGAAGCGAGCGACTCCATTTGGCTCTTTTAGCACGGACCTCTGTTTTTTTTTTTTTTTTTTTTTTTTGTTTTTGTTTTTGTATGCTAAAGGAAGCAATAGAAGTCGCACCGTTTCACCGATCGACCTGAAATTTTGCACACATGTAAAGACAACCTTCTCTGTTTGCAGACCCAATTTTTTTTTGAAATCCATCCATTGGTTCATTGTTAAAATAAGTATCTCCTGATAGCCTAAAAAATGAAAATGGTCTTCGAGAAATGTGATCAAACTCATATTTAGCATGGTCAGTAAGACCAACAATGTCACTTATTTTACAAATTTTCAGCCGAATCTGTCAAGAAAGTATGCACTTATTGACATTTTTAATAGCTGTCAGAAATGAAACATTGAAAATGAATGTCTTTCCAATGCAACTGAATCTGATTTGCTTTAGGTACAAGAGTGTTTTGATGGTACGTACACTTTTTTAGTGAAAAGCAGATATTTTTATGTTTATTGAGTTGATCAAATTTGAATAATTCAATTTGGATCATAGTTTCCAACAAATCATTTCGAGTTTTTAAGGACCTTGATTGTCTTTTCGTCAATTCGTAGTTCTGATGGCCGTGCCTCCCGTGTTTCTACTTGGCTGATTTTGCATCCAGGAGGGATTAGAAACATAAGCTCACATTTCAATAATATCATTGAGTGGCGTTTGTTCTCTTCTAGCGTTCACACGTCATTCCAAATCTCTACTGCATTTTGCTTCTTTTCGTTGATAATTTTGGCAATTTGGTGTACTTTGTGAAGGTATTAGTAAAATTGAATCGCTTTTAAAGCATAGATATTAGGTATCTACAGTTTTTGTCCAGGGGATTGATTATTTCAAATTATTTTCTTCTTGGAAACGTTGGATTCATTCCGTTTCTAAACTAGGTATAGTTACTATTTTACCTGATCCGTTTTTTTGTGTGGAACTTTGATTCCTTTCGCTTATTAGTTGAAAGGTGTTTACTTTATTTTCATATTTGCGAAGTTTTGTTCAAGATTCATTTCGTAACATTACGACATTGAATACATTACGTCTTTGAGCACACATTTCGTGCATTTCAAACATTGATCACACAAATATTATTGTACTTTAATTAGGTAGGTACTCTACTTCTTACTTTTTCATTACCTATCTTATCCCTATTTAAACATGCCGAAAAATGGAAAGACTTCTGCTAGAATGAAAGCCATAAAGGCGAAAAAGCGTCTGCGTGAAATTGAAGATCAAGAAACTGACGAAGCTAAATCTAAAAGGTTGAAACAAAATGTCGTTAATAATAAAGCATCAAGGAGCAAAGAGACCCCCGACCAGACTGCTGCAAGGAGATACTCAAACAATCAACGCAATACCCGCTCTCGTGCAGCGGGTATTGCCGATGGACCGACCAACTAAAAACTTCGCATGGTAATTGGTAGCCACATTTAAGGTATTTTTGCCAATTTTCAGTCTAATTTGTAGTTATTTTCAAAAGTTTATCATATCATATGAGTGGTCCCAGGTATATTGTTTGAAGAATATCATGTGATTTTTGAAACTTAACAATGAACCGTTCAATCAAAGGTTTAATCGATCAACTTAAAACTTAGCAAGGTTATTGGGACCAATATTTTTGGAAATTTTGGAGATATTTATACAAGTCTGTGACGAAATTCAAGAATTATTGGCTTTTAATGACATTTTCGATAGACATAATTTCGGTTCGAGGTGTTGCGTGTATCCGTGCTCGCTCATCAACGCGTTACTCAGAGCGTTTTCCTAGTTTAAACTTAAACCAATAAGAGGATTTGGCCACCGTACTGCATCCGATTTTATGCGCTAGCTCAAAAATGCTTTCATTTTACTGTACATTGTGGATAGCTTGGCTGCTCTACAGGCCTTGCCTTGGAACATAAGCTTAAAGAAGGCAGGGATGACAATTTAGTATACATTTTTCAAGATTATGGAATAAAATGACCTTAAAATGACAAAACTTTTTAAAATAACGACAGATTAGACTGAAAATTGGCAAAAATACCTAAAATGTTGGTACCAATGACCACGCGAAGTTTTAAGTTGATCGGTCAATCTGTTCTAGTTTAAATGTCAAAAATCACATGAAAAATGGTTTTAAATTTGAACCAATAGGAGGATTTGGCTAAAACTTTTTATGATTGGGTACAATGTTTGTTGCAATGTTTTTGCTAAATTTCAAATTGATCGAAGCAACCAATCGAAAGATAATTTTTTTAAAATTTGAACCAATCACGGGAGCCCATTCAAAAACGATCCCAGGGACCGCATAGAGTATGTTAGTATTTGTACAAAATTTCAGATCGATTGCTTGAGCGGTTTGACCTGGGCTGTGACCACAAAAAAAAATACAAAAAAACAAACAAACACACAGAGAAAGTGCCATAAGAGTACCGTGGTGACGCTCGCTACGCTCGCTCAAAAAAGGAGTGAAATCCCCATAAAACAGCCAAGCCAAGTCTCTTTAACTAAAAAAAATATGATATCTAAAAATTCCTCACTGAAAAGTAGTGATATCAAAAAATGAGCCAAGTAAAAACTTTATTTGAAAATCAAAAAATACTTGGCGCAACGTTTTTTTAGGGCATTATAGGTATACTATGTATATGTATGTATATTTGATGTATATTTTATAATTGTCATATACTTCCAAGCTATTTATATACACGATGCGCCAAGTATTTTTTGATTTTCAAATAAAGTTTTTACTTGGCTCATTTTTTGATATCACTACTTTTCAGTGAGGAATTTTTAGATTTCATATTTTTTTTTAGTTGAAGAGACTTGGCTTGGCTGTTATTTTTACACGAAATGTTTTTTATGGGGTATAGATATACACTACACTATAGCAGAGGTATTCTCACTCCACCAATGAACGTGAAGCCTTTTCGACATGAGAAATATTGGGGTATCCCGGCATCGTTAGCGCATATATCAGCACTAGTGGTAAAAATATGAACAAACTGCTAAATTTAACGAGCGGCTAGAGACAGAAGGTGCTCGAATTGCGCGCGTATCTAGTAAAGCGGTCGCTCCACCCAGCCAAGTCGTACTATACACTCACAGTCACTCAACATACCGTAAATGCCTAATAAACTGAGGAGCAGACCAAACACTTTTACTGTAAGCAACAACATGGCATTTTCGGCCTACTGGATCTCAAAATTGGTAAATCTCACATTGTTGCGAAATATCTTAATTTCGAGCTATGGCCCACCCCACTACATATACCAAATTTGGGAACAATAGGTTATGCCATTTGCGCGCTAGAGGACCGAGAAAACAGTGAAATTACACCACTTTCTGATTCTGAAGATGATGATGATTCTGATGATATCACGAAACGTCGCTATCACCGCCACAGCCTAAACGGCTGAACCGATCGACCTGAAATTTTTACCACATGTGCACTTTTGGCGTCTGAGGTGCCTTTTTATAAAACCAACCGGAAGCCGCCATTTTGAAACCGGAAGTGACGTCATAACTCAAAAACGTCTGGACCGATTAGAACGAAATTAGCGCCATTCGATTTAGATGGTCATCTATATGAAGTATCAATAAAAAAAATATTATTTTCTTATTTTCTAAACCGGAAGTGACGTCATAAATACGCAATATTTAACTTATTTCAACAAATTATACTTAAAATACGTACATAATTAACTTACATTGTAACATAGACAATACAATTTATATATTCAAGGTAGCAGTGTTCTCGGCCGCCATTCCTGAAACCGGAAGTGACGTCATATATCTAAAACGCCTGTACCGATTGCAACTGAACTAGCTCCTGCGTATTCATTCTGCTATTTATTTGAAAAATCAATTGTGAAAAATGAATAAATAAATTAATGGTACCGGAAATGGCGGCAGGAACCACTAAATGAAACCGGAAGTGACGTCATATATTACAAACGGCATGACCGATTTTACGGAAATATAGGGATTAGGAATTCAGATGGTCGTTCATGAAGGTATCAACTAGATAAAACTAGATTGTTTTCTTATTACCTATACCGGAATTCGGCCGCTATTTCAAAACCGGAAGTGACGTCATGTATCGAAAACGGCTGGATCGATTATAACGAAACTTAAGCTATTCTTCTTGGATAATCATTGTCATCTTATACCAAACGCAACTTTTCATAGTAACCAAATCGGTTGAGGCGTATTTTTTTAAAGAAATTAGTCCCTGCTCGGACATGTGCTACAAGCTGTATGAATAAACTAACAAAAGAAGTGATATCCCAGAAAAAACACTCCGTGTAAAAATACCAGCCAAGTCTCTTTAACTATAAAAAAAATAGAAGAAATCTAAAAATTCAGCACTGAAAAGGAGTGATATCAAAAAAGGAGCCAAGTCAACGAATTTTCAAAATTTTAATCGTACCATTGAAATAAAAATATCAACCCCCGAGGAATACTTAAAAAAAGGACTTGGCGCATCGTTTTTTTAAAGACATTTTTCTATTCTTAAGCTTATGCCACTCACATACTACGTAGTTCAGAAATGCCTAGAAAAATTGGGACAAAACTTTCAAATTAAATATTGAACATTCTGTAAAATATTTTAAATTTAAATATAAGTACGCAAAGAAACATAGCATTGTCTTACAAGCAATAAATACAGAACAGTTGTGTTTGTGATTGGTAGGTACCTATAGTTTTGTGGGTACATCAACATACCTACTACAGCATTATACTTTGAACCTTCTCGCCGTGTAATTAATTGCTATTAATTAACATTTTATACCAAAAAAATTCATAAATTACATAACGTATTACTTTAGATAAAAATCTAGTCAGTAATTATTTGAGCAGCATGGCTCAGTGCACTAGTCACTTATACAAATCTCATTGACGGCCTTCTTGTAATGAGCGCTTTCGCTATTTCCCTCAGTCACGATATTGAGAAGTATGATTGATTAATATGACCCTAGAAATAGTGGCAATAACGAATAGACTAGGCCGCTTCCGTTTATTCGTTATTCGTTTATCCGTTTATTTCCTCTGAATATTGACAAAATACCAAAACTGCCAGTAGGTAAGAGTACTAGTTATATTAAAACGTAGTATGATTCGTCGATAATGAATGTGATATACTCAGGAAAATATACTTGTAGAGTTCTTCCTATACTTTTAGGATAGAAAAGTGTCTTTAAAAAAACGATGCGCCAAGTCCTTTTTTTAAGTATTTCTCGGGGGTTGATATTTTTATTTCAATGGTACGATTAAAATTTGGAAAATTCGTTGACTTGGCTCCTTTTTTGATATCACTCCTTTTCAGTGCTGAATTTTTAGATTTCTTCTATTTTTTTTTATAGTTAAAGAGACTTGGCTGGTATTTTTACACGGAGTGTTTTTTCTGGGATAAGTTTTACTGGGCAGCCTAAGGAATAAAACTCTCTATGGGTAGACAAAGTCGAACTGGCGAAAATTAAAGCTGGGCAACCTAAAAAAATAACTATATGGTTAGGCAGATTATAACTTGTGAAAATTGCAAATAAAAAAGTACGACCTCGGCCTGTTTTGAACCGGCGACCCCTAGCACCGCAAGCCAATGCACTGTCCATTGCGTCACCAGGACAATGATACTCAACTTCGTTCGTAACCACTATATAAATAAAAACTTGTGAACCCTTCGCGCATCCTCTACTGCGCAATGTAAAACTCAGATTCAGATTTTTTTCAGATTTCAAAATGTATTTATTCATTTGCGTTTTTACATACAAATACATACATAATACACTTTATGATAATATATCTAGACAAAAAGTAGCAGTTTTACATTACAGTGTTAAATTATACATTATAAATAAATAAATACCCACATAAGCAAAATGCTTGTGTGTGGGAGAGGAGTTTGTAGGTTAAATACAGATTAAAAATCAAGATAGCTGGAGTATAGGTAGTTGATGTGATATAATTTGTTTATTAATTGAAACTTAAATTACTAGAAAAAATTTTTGATGAGCATCTATCTAATTCAGTATCTTGGAGCACCTTCTGCCTCTAGCCGTTATTTAAATACGACCATTGAGCCGTCGCTGCATTTATATGCTATGCACGATCTTCTTTTGTTTTATATCAGATATTTACAATTAAACTATAAAATGAACTATAAAACCATTAAATACCGTCAAATAACAGCTGTTCTGCGTGCCAGCAGGCACATCAAGTGCAAACTATGAATTAGCGGTTGAGCCATCGTCAGAGATTGGTCATCAAGTAGTTCACTCTTCACGCTATTGATGTCGCTCAAATCACGGGGGCCTACCAGATTTCCCGAATCACAGGGTCTAAAATGGCTTCACTGCGGTCAATGTTATCAGTATAGGAGTGAGACAACCGTCTTTACTAGTATGAATGTAGTAATGATGTCCATGAATCTTGCTTCATATGTGACAGCTATTAAAAATGTCAATAAGTTCATACGTTTTAAACTGATGGGGCACGGCAAAGCGAGGACGATAAATTCGCCGCTTGCCCTTGGCAGCGCGTCAATCAGTTTTGTGCCAATGGTTGAACGAAAATGGCGGCCTCCTAGTGCTGTCAGTGCAGTGTTATTGTAGGTTATTGTTTTGATTTCAACGAGCAGCATTTTGTATTAAAAAGATGGGCAGGTACTGTAGTGTGCCACACTGCAAATCTAAGTGGAAAGCAGGGAACAAACACATGAAATTTCATCAGTTCCCTAAGGATAAATCCCTGGCTGAAGTGTGGGAGACAATGACAGGCAAACCCTCTACAGCCTCGTCATTTGTGTGCTCTTTACATTTTAAAGCAGAAGAAGATTACATTACAACGTCAATGGGTAAGGATTTCCTATTATTTTACACTGTTTATTACATTTTAATAAATGTTCAGTCAAGAGTAAAATATTCTCAGCACTTCTTTAGTTACCTAGAGGCTAGGTAGTAGGCTCTCTAGGTAGTAGTACCTACCTACCTAGGTACCTAGTGCTACTAGGTAGGTGGTAATTTTACGTACAGGTTGTGACAGGTGTTTGTGTTTAACCTAATTACCATTTTATTCATTGATAATAATTAATATTTAAGTACCTGTACTCTGTATTAATAAGTAGGTATCAAACTCTATTTATTCCAGGACAATGGAAAATATTACGTCCCGGCTCAATTCCATCAAAGAATCTGCCCTATCCGGCTCCAAAAGCGGCGACTGCTCTCCTCAAAAGCCGGCAAAACGCTTCCAATATTGCAGAACTGGACTGTCAGCATTTGGTATGTTAACAACTTATCATTGCTTTTATTGTCAAGTAACAATCATTGACAACCATTAAATAGTCTTTACATGGCAGCTGTACCTATGACGTCATTGAGAGCATGCGAATAACGTACCTACAATAGGTTTGTTCATTTGACAAATCCAGTGCTAGAAAGTTTGAGCAAGAGCAAGTTCAGAGCAGAGCAACATTGGATGACATCATTTTTATTTTTTAGGCCCGAGCAACTTCTAGCAGCTGCTTGTGTTGTTAGCAGGTGTATGGCTATTTTTTTGTTTTTAGTGCCATTTGTAAGTGCTACTTGTTATAAACCCATTATGCAATTAGCTTAGACTAATGTCAAATATTATCATTCTTATTAGGTAGGTACCTACCTATTTAATTTTGGGAGGAATATTCTAAACAAAAGTAAATTATTTATCGATGGAAACTGATCAAGACATTTTGAATTGGTATTTGTTGTTATTTGTCGATTCGTCTATAATTCTTGATCAATTGTTTAATTCTGATGAAATAGACTGGTGAATAAGCAGTTGTGCACTATAATCAATTGTGTACCAGGCTTTAAGAAATTGTCGCATTATTTGTAATTAATTTTCTTTTGTAAAATGCTTTCAGAAGAAACACTAATATTTTATTGCAATTTGTCAAGTAATTCAGCTAATAGCTAATTGTTGAAGCAAATTTTTAAAAGCAAAGTAGGTACCTACCTACCTTCCATGTAGTTGTTCTGGTTCATACCTAATTGTCCAAAATCAAGTGCACGAACTCATTCTTGAAAGAATACTAAATTAATTGATTTAGTAGAATGTAACCCACCATAAAACACTCGGTTCATCAAGTCTCATTAAAAGTTGACTGCATTCAAAGGTAAACATTGGAGATAATATTTCACAGATATCGTCATAGTTTTTGTATGTACCTACCCATCAAATTGTGAAAAATAATGATCACTAGCTAGTTTTTAGTTGGCCTTAGCCATAGTATACCAACTTATAAATTTAGGTACAATATTTGTGCCCAAACTTGAGTCAAAGTGCCTTTGTAGCTTCGAGTCAAGTTTGTGCACAAATATTATGTGGGGCACAAATAATATAAAAGTTGATGTTTATATTGCTGAAGTTGACTGAAAAATTAGCCATGATAATTATTTTTCACATTTCTCGTAATTTTAAAGGTACAAAAAAAACTGTTATGATATTTAATAAATATTATCTCCAATGCTTACCTTTAAATGCAGTCAACTCTTAGGTCTCATCAACTAAAATAAAAACATACACCCTACTATGTGAAATAAAATTCATTTATTTGTAGGTGGCCAATGATCAAGAAAGTGTCGACAACCCAGTGGACACCGTAGGTTTTGAAGACATCCTCGATGTAGCGCAAGAAGTTGAAATTGTATCGGAGATGGAAGCGGAATCCGTACGTTTTGAAGACATCCTCGATGTAGCGCAAGAAGTTGAAATTGTATCGGAGATGGAAGCGGAATCCGTACGTTTTGAAGACATCCTCGATGTAGCGCAAGAAGTTGAAATTGTATCGGAGATGGAAGCGGAATCCGTAGGTTTTGAAGACATCCTCGATGTAGCGCAAGAAGTTGAAATTGTATCGGAGATGGAAGCGGAACACTTTCACAACATCCTCGATGTAGCAGGGGAAGTTGAAATGGTAACAGAAATCGCAACAGACACTGTACGTTTTGAGGAGATTCACGATGTAGCAGCGGAAGGTTCTATTGACACTGCAAGTTGTATGTATGCAACAACATCATCTCAGACATTTTTCACTTTGCACCAAGACAAATTTATCTCATTTGTATCTCTAAGCAGTGAAGAAGTGTTATATTTCACCGGGTTTGAAGTGGACAGGTTTAATGCTGTTTTCGAGTTTGTCTCAAGATATACTCTACCACTGATCAGTGCATGCAGTTCAAAGGACCAACTTCTAGTAACATTGTGTAAATACAAACATAATTTAGATTTTAAAATGCTATCATTCTTGTTCCGTCTAACTCCTAAATCCACAAGCAAAATATTCTCCCACTGGACCAATATTATTTATACAGAACTTAAAAAAATAGACTTTTGGTCATTAGGCAGACAGGACAGTAACCTTTGTTACAGGGTTATTTTAGATTGCACTGAAATATTTGTGGATAAAAGTGAAAATCCATTGATCCACCAACTGACATACTCGCAATACAAGAGCCGACCCACATTTAAATGTTTGATTGGTGTGGATGAGTCGGGTCTTATAGTGTTTTGTTCAGAACTGTTTGTTGGGTCAACAAGTGACAGAATGACAGTAATTTTAAGTAATTTTGTCGATAACGTTAAAAATGGTGAGACAGTCCTTGCTGATCGTGGATTTGAAATATCAGATCTACTGGAAGCAAAAGGTGTTGCATTGAACATTCCACCTTTCCTTCGTGGCAAAAAGCAATTGACTGAACATGAGGTCATGGAGACAAGGAAACTGGCAAATAGGAGGATCCATGTTGAAAGATTGATTGGTTTGGTGAAGTTAAACCAAATTTTAAATGATCCAATGCCATCATTTCTATGGCCCATAGCTACTAAAATTATGTTCAACTGTTCAATGTTATGCAACTTTAAAGCTAGAATAGTTCACGGAATACCCAAAAAATCTAAAAAAAAAAAAAAACATTAGGGAGCTAGAACACTTCAAATGCCATTGGCAATAAAGTGAATATTGAAAATATTACCTATTATTGGTGCTACCAAAAGAGGCACAAATGAATTTTTTATTTCATGTTAAAATGTGAAAACCAATTAATTAGTAATCCACACATTTAATATTGGTGCTACTGCTATCCCAACACCATAGCATAAATAATAAATGCTTCCAGTACTTTGCACACAAATGAATTACCTAGGTAATCTTGTTAAAATGTGAAAACCAAGTAAACAATATTGTATTGCACAATAATGTTTCTAGCACTTTTCACACTAATGAACTACAAATTCTTTTCACTGGTTCTACCAATATTTCAGTGTGACCTATTAACTCAGAACTTTTCACATGACAATTGAATTACTTATTAGACATAGAAAAGTGACTACAAATTGAAATAAAAATTCATCAATAAGCTTTCTGGCAAATCATTACTTACATTTTGTGATTAATTAAGGAACAATGTTGAATAATTTTGCCAAGGATTGTCTAGATCAAATCATCTGGATAGTTTAGTTTTAAAAAGCAAATATATTCTTTTAGATATAGGTACCTAGTACTACCAAATGGAAAATACCTTGTCCTTGACCTATCTTTTATGCCATTTTTTCCTAACACACAGCGGTGCAAAGACAGTTTTATAATAAAGCTCAAGGTCTTCAATAATAGCCGAGCATAATTGCCCATCGTACTTTATGTTCTGGATAAATATGCCATGGGTGGTCCAGACAATGAAGTCGCATTTCTTGATTCGTGTCACATGCATTTGGATCTGACATTGAATGTAGTATTGATGAGTTGAAGGAAGCTCTGGCCAGGGAGATGACTTTGATTTCAGGAACTTCGCCCTTTCTGGCCTCTCGAAACGAATTGAGTAAGGACACTTAACTTCAATTATCAATGATTTGTCATCATTAATACCATCGGGTGTAGCTGCGAGCCAATTCTTGTCCGGATCAATGAAAATGCCACAAGGATTAATGGCACTTCCAAGCATTTTACAATAATGCGCGATGGCAGACGCTTCCTTGTCCTTCCCCCAATCTGTAGCTTTGCTAGAAAACTTCGGGGATGTGATTTGTCGCTCAGCGTATCCTTCACAGAAATTTCCATTGAACACTGTCCGGTGAACATCGAAAGCAATTGATGCAGTAATTCGTGTTTCCCGGATGCTGAACCAGAGCGGTGACTTGGCTTGGCTTTGTGTTTTCACTTGATATAGCTGAATTGTCACTGGAGAGACCTCATTGATCTTATTCATGATGTTGACGGCAATGCTGTGTTGGCAATAGCCATCATGATCAATGAGGTATGCTTCAGTGTTGACAATTCGTGTATCAAGTGCAGCCACTGGGGTTTGACTCGCGATCATCTGGTTGAGGAAATCATCAGTCCGCATGTCACCTGGGACTGGTTGATCAGCAGACACTTGCAGATGCAGCATCTCATTGACGGTAACCTTTTCTTGCTGCAACCCTCTTCCCAAGATGGGCTTATGCCATTCCTGAGGGTTGCTGGTGCATGATGTTAGTTCAATGCCCTCTCCCGTGATCCCAAAGTGTTCGATGAAATAGGAGAGGGCCGAGATGTGCTTGCATGCTGCTGACCAACCAGCTCCTGCGGGACATTCACATGTGGCTTGACAAATCTTTTCCCTCGATGCATCGAGCGCTACTTTGACGACATAGTCATTGGCAGTTTTTGTTTGTGCTGCGCACACACATCGATAGAAAATGAATGTTGACTCCACACAAACCATCACATTCTTAACAAACTTGTTCAAGAAAAGCCTCCGACCCTTCTTCAAACTTGCCCCGGCACTTCTTCGAAGAAACCAGCTGCTAATTTCTTCAATTGAAAGGAATTCTATTAATTTCTTTGCAATGGTGCTAGCTGGTGAAAACTGTTTGATGTCAGGGAAATCTTGGATAGGATTTGGCAGGGATACTACAGTGGCATCAACCAATTGCCGATCAAGTTTGTTTTGCTTCCATAGATTCAGTCTGGAATACCAAAAAACATGAAATAAATTACGTGTACCTACCTATAAGGTGCTGGGTGACCCGTGACCACGACAACGCTTGACTATTTGGATGCTGGTAGGTACGACCAGATTTAACCAAATTTGAAGGGAAGAGGGGAATAAAATATATACCTAGAATAAGTAGTCACTTACTTTGTCGGTTAACCTTTTGTCGACTGAAGCGCACACATCGTTTTGACATTCAATAAATTCAAATTGCAAAATTATTTTTTCTAATTGTAAAGTACCTACTAGGTACCACTTACAGTATACCAAATTATAAAAATTATGAGGGATTTTGGATTGGATGTTGAATATCAGGGTTCTCACTACTCAATGATGTACAGATGGTTTAATTTCAATGATTTTTAGTATATTGTAACAAATTCCTATGGTTGAAACTGCGATGAACTTACAAAATAGTCTATGCAGTCTCTACAGAGTAGTAGGTAGCTAAGTAATTACATTTTAATTCTAGAAGATAAATTGCGTCTTATATTTCTTGATATTGTAAATCGGTTAATGATTAATTAATGTTGAGTTACTTGAAGAATTAATTTGATATTTGATTTAGAAATTGGGGTTATGAATCCCCCGAACCTGAACCCTAGGTATGAATACGTACCTGTCTTGTAAAACGGCTTTGTTGCCTGATGTCTTGGCTCCAAGGGCTTTTAAATCTTCCTTTAGTGCTTGCACTGTTACTTTCTCATCCATTTTAGTACAAATAATAAATAAAAACGAATGATAAACACGGAACCAAACCACTAGTACATGACATTAGACGGCCATTTTTTGCACTCATTTCCATCACTGCAGTATTTGCTGCAGCTTACTTCACACTCCTTACTCACTCCCGATGGCAGCGCTGCCGCACCCAGCGGGAAAAAGTTTGGCTAGTGCCCTATTGGGATGAAAATTTGTAAAATAAGAGGCAATGTTGGATTAAACGACCATGCAAAATATGAGTTGGATCAGATTTATATCAGACCATAAAAAGGGTTTACAGGTATAGGTATTATAGGTATACTATGTATATGTATATTTGATGTATATTTTATAATTAGCCTACTTCCAAGCTATTTATATACACGATGCGCCAAGTATTTTTTGATTTTCAAATAAAGTTTTGACTTGGCTCATTTTTTGATATCACTACTTTTCAGTGCTGAATTTTTAGATTTCATATAAATTTTTTTTTAGTTGAAGAGACTTGGCTGTTATTTTTACACGAAGTGTTTTTTTTATGGGGATATAAGTTAAGTGAAAAAATTGGCCTGATCCCTTACTTCGTTGGCAGGAGACGCCAAATGCACAAATAAACACACACACACACACACACAAAAAAACAGAGATTCAAGCCATAAGTTTTAAGTGGAGACGCTCGCTACGCTCGCTCAATTATTTACTATTTAGTGGGAAGACAAAATTTCAAAAAAACGCTCTGACGAACCGTGCTATTCCCGTTCGCTTCCTTTTGCAAGTACAACTAGGATTCCAGTGGATTTCTGCACTTGTGCGTTTTCACAAACCACACTCAGCCTCTACATTCTGCATTCTACATTCCAGGTCAATACAACTTTTGGTTCTTGTCCAAATTCTATTTTCTCTTATTTTCCTCTAGTGGTGTGACAGCGAATGTTACCAAAGTTTTTGTAAGCTCATTTTCAAAAACATAGTAGCGAGACCCCTTGCTAAGGCTGCTAGGCTACACCCCTACAAACACTGGGAGGTCCCTGGACGCGTCCTAGGCCGTCCCAGATGGGCGTACGGGCCTGCCCAGGGCCCTCCCGTCTTATGGGTGATTAGCATGGAGTGAGACTCCCGGGGCCTGCCACTGGGAATAAGCCCGGGCGGCGGCCTGGGCCGTCCCATGACGCCCGCGCGGGAGGTATGGGCCGACCCTGGACCCTCCCGGGCGGCCCGCGCGGGAGGCATGGGCCGGCCCTGGCCCCCTCCCGGGCGGCCCGCGCGGGAGCAGCTGCTCGCTCAGTAGCCCCCTCCCCTTACGCACATTCCATAACGGTCACGTGCTATCTAGATAGGTACACTCTCATTCAAAACGCAGTACCTACAAAACGTGCCGTTGATCCAGACACGTGCATGTAGGCACTAATTTTGAATGCGAATGTACCTGAAAAAAATACGTTTCATTAAGACATAATTGATTGCAAACGTGAGTGACACGAGAAACGGGATTTTTTTTACAATTTCGGAGGGTACGTTGCCATACGAAAAAAATAAACCAGGTATTTCCTTCCAGGGTCAATGTATTAGTTCACAGTTCACGGAATATTTCACAACTGTTGTAATTTATTATGCTAGAAGAACAGTAGGTCTACTCAAACACAATAGAAATGCATTTAAATGGTCAATATCAATTCAAAAAATTGCAGGTATATTGTTAAGTTAATCAGTGGTTATTTTAAGTTATTTTGTCTCGCCATGTTTCCCTATACTTGTTTGACAGCTGTTCTACTGACCTGACACTTTACCTAAGGTACCTAGGTACCTACTGTTTTAATTTTTAACTCATTTTTATTCGGAAAATATTTTGGGATCATTTGAAATCCTCAACTTGACTGTCACATAATGGGGAAGTCTCGTGAAATACAGATTTCAGAATAATAGGTATTATTTTATGAAAGTTGATTATGTTGCTGAACACAGATCGTGCTTTTATTTTTGCTGTGGGATGAATAGTTTTCAAGGAATGAATTACAAAGTTTGATAGATTACTTAACAGGAAAATTGACAGAAAATTGACGGATGGTTCACCATGGTAACACATTAGTGTAAGTGGATTCTTGAAATACGTCGTTTTTCCCGCCAAAAGTCCCATTATAATTGAATTTCATTTGCATGATTAATTTTTTTACATTTCGCGTGTGACAAGTGTCAGTAATTATTTGTGTTGACATTTAAAAACTTACTGGAACAAAATTTCACGAGACTTATTACCTACCTAATTCATAAAAAAATTAAGAAGGATAAAAATATCCATAATTTTTGTTTATATGAATCAGTTGTTGGATTTTGAAATTAGCAATTATTTTTTGATAATCTCTTACAGGACAATTGAATCGTTTCAATAATAATTTTTTCAGGTGTTCCCTACTTACTTACTATATTGTTTTGATAAATTACAAAAAATAAAATGCTACACATAGGAGATCATACACTGCAATTGAATTTTTAGGAATAATAAAGAGCAGGAAAACCTGAAAATTAAAAAAAAAAACAGTTTCATATGATATAAACATATATTATTGTAAATGATTATACTACCACATCACTTAAAATTGCAAATGAAGTAGACCAAGTCATCTGGTAGTAGGTAGGTATAGCTTCATTAGCACGTGAAAATTAAGTAACAAAACATTAAATGTGTATGCAGCAAAATATGTCGACAGTAAACAAACTAAAAATATGTGTACCTAACTTTTGCAGTTATCATCATGCGCAAATAATTTTCTATACATTATTAACAGTGCATCTACGATAAAGACCATACTGATAACTTTCATATTGATATTCTCAGTGCAAACTGCACATACAAAAATCTAAAAAGCATAATTTAAATGTCCTTCAACTTTCACACGTCACATAGTATCAAAACATTCTGAGGTAGGTACTACCTGGTAGTAAGTCTGGCACGCTGTCTCTTTATCGACAAGACACAATTCGGATTTTACTTCACTCACGGATATGTTGGCACAATTTTTCATCTTCAGTTTTTCAAGAAAATGAATGCACTTGAATACGTATTTCTTTCATCTGAAAAAATAAAATTGCAAAGTATTTAGGTAAGGTACCTTGTACTAATAATGTTCGCAAGATATTTGCAATTATTATTGTACAGATTCTAGCCTAAACAAGATTTATACAAGATCTTGAAAAGTTTAGCAACATGCGGCGTATTGTTAGAAGTGTTTTTTGTGTAAATTTTTAATTTTTATTAGGTCCTACCAATGAAAGTGCAACATTTACAAGATCTTGTTATCGCTAAGATTTTGTTAATTTTGTCAATTAACACTATGCTCAAAAGAATTTTCCGATTTAATGGCCAGATACTGGATTCCATCCATAAATTATTAGCACACAGTCTTGTGGAGTTGAGGACTGACATCCGCAATCTACCCGGATGCAATCTTTTGAGCACAAGGCTGTAGCCAGCAAATAGTTTCTACCTAGGTACTACACAAGAACTATTTAATGTAAATAACTGCTATAGCTGCAAAATTTTAAAAAATTGAATTTTTGGCACTGAGTGATCCCTAAAAAAAAGATAGGTACATAGTTTCAATGAAGAATTTGTAAATTGATAAACTTCTTGGCAATGAATAATACAAAAATCATTTTTGTGTTGTGTGACCTGCCACAATAATCACTTAAGGTAAAATTATTTACCATTAGGTAAACTATTATTTAACCCCAATAAAAATATGGAACATTCTATATTGCATGTAAATGTGATTAGGTAAGGTTAGAGGTAATACTACACATATAAAATACTACAAATGTGGCTTACCATCAGAGAGGTTTGAATCATTTCTGTATAGGTAACATGATGAAGTCCCAAGTCCTGTGCATCTCCAGAATATCTTGCTAATTTGCCAAGAAGTCAATTTACTTTTTAATTGAAGTAGGTAGGCTCTTAAATCGACTCTAGGATAGAGCAGGCAAGTTCACGGTGAATCTGTAGAACCAACAAAAAGTAAGGTGAAAGTTAGCAACTAAAATTAATTTCCTCTCAGCCATTCCGTGTTACGGGTGTTACGGGTGTATGTTCAGCCATAGCCAACTGACATTTCGTGGATGAAAACCGAAATGTCAGTTGGCTATGGTTCAGCATCTAATAAGAAAAAATAAGAAAAATAAAAATAGTTAGGATCATTGTAAATCATTGTGCCTTCTAAATTTTTCATGTACCTAATTTACATTATGGTTCGAGAGCGTAGGAAAAAAATAAAATCTCAATAAGGTATTAACGTCTACCCATAAAAAAAATTGTGTATACCTGTTACGGGTGTTACTCAATTTGGACAAGCATTTTGTGTTAGCATGTAAGACAATATGTCAAACTCTGTGAATTTACTTTTGTATTACATTTTTTTTTCTTGTAAAGCAATGTCACAGCATTCATAAAAAGGTATTTTTAGCAAAATTAAAATATTTGCAGATGCAATTAAAAATGTATAAAATTTGTGTTACGGGTGTTACAGGCCGTTACGGGTGTTACGTTACGTCGTACGAAAGACTATGTTAAAATAGGTATCAGCGTGTATTTTTGCATTATTTTATTGCATTACATGTAAACTTGAATTAAAATTAACCTATTTCATCAGCAAGAGTAGAAGAAAAATACTTTAAAAAAATTATTTTATTAAAATTTGTACCGCAAGCCGCAACAAAAAGGCACGACAATAATAAAAAATTAGGGTTCTCTTTACCTCAGAAATTTTAAAATAGACTACTAACAGCCAAGTTAAAATTTTGAACCCAAAATTTTAAAATTTTAAGTACATATTTTATTTTATTTTTTGTTTCTAAGTAGGTATTGTTTTTAAAAGCTTGGTCTAGATCTTAAAAAATTACAAAATTATGCAAAGTGCCACCTAGATATGTTTTTGTGTTGAGTATTCCTATTTTAAATGACACGTAACACCCGTAACAGCAAGTTTTGTATCACCCGTAACACGAATATAATACTTTGGGACCAATCAACTAAATGTAGATATTGGATATGTTTAGGTATGAACTAAACTTAAAAAAAATATATTTTCATGAATATTTGTGGATGCTTCATTGAAAATACTAAAAAAGTTACTAAAAGTGTTACCGTGTTACACAGCGATGGTGGTACACATTTAATATATTCAAAGTAGCTTACTAAAACACTTAAGAGTTTAAAGATCCTTCCTTTTCTAATTATAATTATAGTGATGTTGAAGAAATAAAAAGCTGCAGAGTAGACCATAGACCACTTGTGAATCTTGACTATTTTCGACACGAAATTTAAATTTAAATGCGGTCCCACAATTTTACTGATAACAAAATAACTATTCAAACTTAGCACAAAACTGATTAGGTATCAGCAAGAAAATACCATGAATTTAATATAAAAACATGCTGATTTATTTACATTTAATAATTCAGCATATATGTATGTCTGCATTTGCATGGAATGGCTGCTCTCTTACCACCGGCGCATTAAAGGAAATTCAAAAGGTGCGGTTTATTTTTTTGGATGACAGCATCCAATCTCAAAAATGTTACCTACATGTATTTGAATGAAGCGGGACCACCATTCAATTTATGTATCTACTACCTCCTACAAGAATGTGATTTCCATGCAACATAATTTTTACTTTCGGATCACAACAAAAATGTTTGTTATTGTCCTTGTAAGGTACGACAAACAAAAATAATTGTTGTGTAACTAAAATCCTTGATAAAGTTAAATAATTAAATATAATGAAAATATTTACCACTCTGCTCTGTTCGGTTCAAATGTTTCGGCTCGGTTTGACGATACAGCTCGGTTCTGCAGCACCGAGCTCGCTGCTGAGGAATACGCGCTTTGTTTCTGGAGTTCGATATCTTAATAGCCTATTTTCTTCCAGAGTAGATTCACCTTTAACAAGTAACATTATTAAAACTGCAGTAGGTACCTAGGTATGTGGGATGGTTAATGTAGAGGTGAAAACATTTCCAAAATAGGCGGAGGTACGTACTAGGTAGGTAGTACCTACCTACCTACAGGTAGCCACTCCTACTAACTACCTACTACCACTGATATGTATACACTACCACGCCAAGCAAACTGTTTACCTAGATACTTTATTTATTTTATAAATACCTAAACTAGTTACAGGTCCTACCTCCTAGTTGGAAATTTTACTTTGCATACATTTCTACATTTCAATATTTTACATTTGAGGTTAATGTTTACTGAACTTTTGTTTACACTATTGGTTTATTAGTATCCCCAGCATACAAAACTAAAGTAACAACGATTAATTATGCCTGGATACTTATGTAGTTCTGATGAAGACTCACCTTCAATGGGTTGTAGGGCTCTGTGATGAAAATCCAAGCAAAATAGGCAGCACAAAACTGTAATTATTTCACGATTTGTGTCACATTAAATGGTATGAACTGAGACAAACTATTCGGCAGTGAACACTGCATGCACGGACACAGATAATAATTGAAATCACATTCAAAATCACTCAAAAGGACGTAAACTACACACTCATGAACAAACGTCAAACGCCGCGTTTGAAACTGTGAAAGTAAGGAGGAACGGAAACAAGTTGATTCACGAAGATGGCCGACTGCCGAGTTCATAAAAGAAACTTTACTTATAACGTTTAAAATGGCATGAATACTATGCTTTGGAATTGTAAACTTATTTATTCTTAAATCAATATATCCATGTGAAATGTTGATGTAATTATTATAGAAATGAAGTTATAAATATGAAAAAAATACGTCACTTCAGCAGCTCAAATTCAAACATTCGTAGCGCCCGCGCGGGCCGTCCCTAGCCATTCCCGGGCGGGGCCAAGGCGGGACATTCTTAGAAATTTTACAGCCAGATAAAACGGATCGGTTGGGCTTCGTTGGGCAGGCCCAGGGCATGCCCTTGCAGTTCCCGCCCGGGACGTCCCACTTGGGCGCTAGATGGGCAGAAGCCCGGGCCGCCCAGTGTTTGTAGGGACCAAGGCTCATTATTTACTCCAATTTATCCAACTTTGGGAGGTAGTATTGAGACCCATTTTTTGGAAATGCTATTGAAAAAATGTAAGAAATACTTCAAAAAATTGTTTTTATATTTTTCTTTAAATATATTATTTTTTTTACCTTTTAATATTATTCATAATATGTCGCATTTTGGGAAATTGGTGCAGCCCTCAGTTTCTACAGCGGTCCCCAGGAGGGGGGAGGGGGGGGGGGGGGGGTAATAGGTAATAGTTAATAAACAAATCTGTCAGCGGCAATTCAAATCTCATATTTAGAGTGATAACTTATGAAAGAAAGATAATGAAGTAAGTACAAGTTAATAATAACGCACAGTATTTATTCATACACATGTTCTAGTTAAATATTTATCTGACAAATGTGTTTATCTATTATTTATATTTAGTCTTGGCACATCTCCCTCCTGATGATATATGCAAGAAGTCAATACGGTCATTGAAAAAGAAGTCCAAATATCAAAGACAGAGCAAAGTAACTTCCTAGAAAAGGCAGACAAATTATACTTGATTTATTTTTCATTTATTGAATTTTCCTAACTTTGTAGGTATTTGTGGATGATCAGAAGTAGCGGCGGGGGGGGGGAGGGGGGTGATCTTCTTGTGATCTCCTCTGACTGCCTATGTATCTTATCATTTTGTATTTGCCAATTATTCAGCCAATTAGAGGAGACATTTATTTTTATTTTAATCAATGAACGGATTTAAAAAAAATCCGGTCTGCAATCAGAAATGGTGGTCCAATTACATGTGTGCAAAATTTCAGATCGATCGGTGACACGGTGCAACCTGTAATATATTTCCAGATAGCACAAACAAAAAAAACAAAAAAAACATTAAAAAAACATAGATCCATGTCAAAGAGTCAATAGAGTAGGTAGAATGGTCAAGCATGGTAAATGCAATTCTTTACAAGTAACATAACATAAATATTGGTTTAATTGTTTAATTTCTCAACTATATTGGTTTGCTGATTACATTGTAAAGATTCGCATGATTTAATTATACCATAAACTCAACAAAATAAAATACGACAAAGACACACTGTTTCATTGACGTCGCCATTTCTAACTTGAGCTGATGACAACTCTGATCGCAGCGCCACCTAGCAGCAGACATCGACCAGCTTTACATCGCCCTCGCATGAGAAGGTAATGGATTCTCACACTTCGTTCTTGAACATCTCTCTGAGCTCCTTGCGCAGAATCTTCCCGGACGGCGTCTTGGGGATGTTGGCGACGACGCGAACTCCGCCCGTCAGCCGCTTGAACTCGGCGACCTTGGCGGCCACGTGGCTGACGACGGCGTCGGGGAGGGTGGCCGCCGACGCCGCGGGCTTGGCGACGACGAAGGCGAGAGGCGCCTCGCCGGTGCGCGCGTGAGGGACGCCGATGACGGCCACGTCGAGCACGTCGGGGTGTGTTCGGATCACCGCCTCCAGCTCGGCGGGAGCCACCTGGAAGTGTTCATTTGCAGTTTGCATGAGAAATCCCTCACTGTTGACACCTTCTTGGGCACCATTTAGAAAAGGTGTGATTCTGAGGCATTTTTGTTACAAAATTCGATGTTTTTTATTGGTGTTTCACGTCGCACTGTTCTGCAACCAGGCTTATGGCGACGGATGAATGATTATGATGATGATTGGGAGATGATGATGACGAGTAGGCGAGGGTTGACGGTAGGGAGGTGGCGGTAGTGGCCTCTTAGTAGGGTACCTTCCCAGCATTTCTCTCGACTGAGGGAATACCACGAAAAAACCCCAGTCAGGAAGGACGGCCGCGGGAATCGAACCCGGGACTCCGGAATACAAGTTCAGAGCGCAGCCATACCCCATAGACAACTCAGACATACCTGTTCCGTAAAAAAAAAATGTTTTAATGGTTGGGGCAATTATAGGCTCCGGAGAAATCTTCAATATGGAGAGAATCTTTACACAGTTCAATACTTCACTCAATTCACTGAATCCAATAATTAATTCATCGAAGGAAACATAGGCCAGTTCTAAATAAACGTACTTTGCTTCAATATCGCGTCTACACATTCGTTGAACTAAAAGATTTAACTCAATGAATTACTTGAAACATTGAACCGTTTAAACTAGGTTTTACTTTATAAAAACACATCGATCCATTTGTAATTGTTATTTAATATTATAGTAGGGGAGAAAATGTTATTCCGCTCGATTAGAGTGCCGAAATTGATTTTTTCATAATTATCGATTGTTTACATCATTCTTAATATTACCTGACGTGCCTTCAATTTTTTTGGTGGCCATCTTGGAAAATATGGCGGAAATTAAACGAGCGGAAAACATAAATTTTACACAGTATTTAATTGTTAGTAGAGGAAAGGTTGAAAAATTATGTAATAATTCACTAAACCTAACTCAAATATAAAAACGTGAGAAAAAAAACGCAGAAATTTTTTTTTTTTAAAAAAAAATTATTTTTAAAAAAATATTTTAAAAAAACTTTAATTTTTTTATATTGCATATTGTTCACAATGAAATTGTCTACAAATTTTAATTCCACATATTTTAGTCTAAGTCCTCGCGTTTCATAATAAATTGAGAGGAAAAAAACACAGAAACGTGATTGGTCAATTCCAACAATGAAAAAATAAAATTCGTTCACGGCGTATTTTTTTTTCAAGTCCCCATAATTAAATTAGTTTTAGTGTATTATTTCATAATTTTTCAACCTTTCCTCTACCATCAATTAAATACTTTGTTAAATGTACGTTTTCCGCCATATTTTCCAAGATGGCCACCAAAAAAATTGAAGGCACGTCAGGTAATATTGAGAATGATGTAAACAATCGATAATTATGAAAAATCAATTTCGGCACATCAATCGAGCGGAAATCATTTTTTCTACACTTGAACCTACACTATTACCAATGTAATGTGTCAACGTTTTGCCCGTCCTCGGGCGAAATTCTATTATTTTCCTTTGTTTAATACCTACAAAACAGATAGGTATTCGTACCTACCTACAAGCTGAAATCTTCCCACATAGAGAGAGCATACATACCTGAAACCCCTTGACTTTGATGAGTTCCTTCAGCCTGTCAACTATGTGCAGATCTCCCTCGTGGTCGTAGAAGCCGACATCTCCCGTGTGCAGCCAGCCATCTTGGTCCAGGATCTCTGCCGTCGCCGCGGGGTTGTCATGGTAACCCAGCATCACCTGTTGATCACAACCTGACTGTGTAGATAGGTACACCTTCTTGCTTACGTGAAGCTGAGGCGGGATATTTTCCTTTCATTGATAAACAGTTATTTGCAAATACCGGCTTGCCCGAATAATCATCCAATGGGCGAGACACCGCTGTGAAAAAACTACTACAAATATTAGTCCGAAAATGTCACATGTTATAACGAACATACCTACCAATGTTTTATGTGTAAAAGTTTCAAAAACATTTCTTTTGTAGGAAAAAAATTACAGCTGTTCGAATTTGGTTGTCGAAAAATCGATTATACGGAGCTCAAAGGGCGCGCATTCAGAAAAAGTCCAATGGCATGGACACCTTTATTTTCTACACTACTAATGATATCAGACTGAAAATTTAAAATGTTATTTAAATCAGTGGAACAAAAGCTATGGTAGCTTGAAGTTGAGCTTAAAAACAGAAAATACGGGAGATAATTTCACGTCTAAAATTAACATGTGAAATAAAACTTGAGAAATTATGTGTATATAGTATTCTGCTTTTTAAGCGCAAATTCTAGATAACATAACTTTTTGATTTTTTTTCACAATCGATAGTAATATTTTTTGAATAACATATGAAATTTTCAGCTTGATATCGTCAGAAGTTTTGAGTAAACAGCGTCCCGGCCATTGGACATTTTCTGGCCGCGTGATATTTGAGCTCCGTATAATCGATTTTGCGACAACGAAATTCGAACAGCTGTAAATTTTTTTCTATATAAGGTATGAATTTAAAAATTTCATATATTAGACCTTAGTATGTTATGTATAATTGGTGTAATTTTCAGCCCGATGTGTGAAGCAGTTTCGTCAGAGTGTAGTCTCGCCCGTTGGACTTTTTTTTTGGGGCCACCCGGTATATGTGATAGCGTCAGTAAAAACTTGTGTTTTCTTGAGTTTCTTCTATAGTTTAAAATACTTACAAATACCCCACTTACAGGGGGCGGGAGGAATTTGGGTAAATCCCTCCCCCTGCTTCAATTCCCATTATATGTTTTTATTCATATATATGTAAAGATAAATATATACTTAAAATATTATAAAATCACGTAGTAATGCACCGAATTCATGCAGAGATTCAAAAATTTTCCGCGACTTGCGCCCCAGACCCGCATATCACTGGGGGGCCCTACCCTCAGACCGCTCATTGCTTTCGTAGTCCATTCGTATCTCCGGCTAAAGTTCTTTGCCAATATTTAGTTCCTCCTGAAGTGCCTGGCTTGACCCTCTAACCTGTGGGCCTCTGAAGCAGAGCTCGCCGACCTCGTCCTGTCCTTGAGGCTCTCCAGCATCCAGTGAGAGGATCTTAACCTCTGTGTTGGGGATGCACCGCCCCACAGATGAGAACTTCGTGGAGCCCGGCGGCAGAACAGTCAGCAGGGGCGCCTCGGTCATGCCGTAAGCTGTGAACACCAAGACAGTCAGCAGGGGCGCCTCGGTCATGCCGTAAGCTGCGGACATCAAGACAGTCAGCAGGGGCCCCTCGGTCATGCCGTAAGCTGCGGACATCAAGACAGTCAGCAGGGGCGCCTCGGTCATGCCGTAAGCTGCGGACACCAAGACAGTCAGCAGGGGCGCCTCGGTCATGCCGTAAGCTGCGGACATCAAGACAGTCAGCAGGGGCGCCTCGGTCATGCCATAAGCTGCGGACATCAAGACAGTCAGCAGAAGCGCCTCGGTCATGCCGTAAGCTGCGGACACCAAGACAGTCAGCAGGGGCGCCTCGGTCATGCCGTAAGCTGCGGACATCGAGACAGTCAGCAGGGGCGCCTCGGTCATGCCGTAAGCTGCGGACATCAAGACAGTCAGCAGGGGCGCCTCGGTCATGCCGTAAGCTGCGGACACCAAGACAGTCAGCAGGGGCGCCTCGGTCATGCCGTAAGTTGCGGACATCAGGACAGTCAGCCGGGGCGCCTCGGTCATGCCGTAAGCTGCGGACACCAAGACAGTCAGCAGGGGCGCCTCGGTCATGCCGTAAGCTGCGGACACCAAGACAGTCAGCAGGGGCGCCTCGGTCATGCCGTAAGCTGCGGACATCAAGACAGTCAGCAGGGGCGCCTCGGTCATGCCGTGAGCTGCGAACATCAAGACAGTCAGCAGGGGCGCCTCGGTCATTCCGTAAGCTGCGGACACCAAGAAAGTCAGCAGGGGCGCCTCGGTCATGCCGTAAGCTGCGGACATCAACACAGTCAGCAGGGGCGCCTCGGTCATGCCGTAAGCTGCGGACATCAAGACAGTCAGCAGGGGCGCCTCGGTCATGCCGTAAGCTGCGGACATCAAGACAGTCAGCAGGGGCGCCTCGGTCATGCCGTAAGCTGCGGACATCAGGACAGTCAGCAGAGGCGCCTCGGTCATGCCGTAAGCTGCGGACACCAAGACAGTCAGCAGGGGCGCCTCGGTCATGCCGTAAGCTGCGGACACCAAGACAGTCAGCAGGGGCGCCTCGGTCATGCCGTAAGCTGCGGACATCAAGACAGTCAGCAGGGGCGCCTCGGTCATGCCGTAAGCTGTGAACACCAAGACAGTCAGCAGGGGCGCCTCGGTCATGCCGTAAGCTGCGGACATCAAGACAGTCAGCAGGGGTGCCTCGGTCATGCCGTAAGCTGTGAACACCAAGACAGTCAGCAGGGGCGCCTCGGTCATGCCGTAAGCTGCGGACATCAAGACAGTCAGGAGGGGCGCCTCGGTCATGCCGTAAGCTGCGGACATCAAGACAGTCAGCAGGGGTGCCTCGGTCATGCCGTAAGCTGCGGACATCAAGACAGTCAGCAGGGGCGCCTCGGTCATGCCGTAAGCTGCGGACACCAAGACAGTCAGCAGGGGCGCCTCGGTCATGCCGTAAGCAGCGGACATCAAGACAGTCAGCAGGGGCGCCTCGGTCATGCAGTAAGCTGCGGACATCAGGACAGTCAGCAGGGGCGCCTCGGTCATGCCGTAAGCTGCGGACATCAGGACTGTCAGCAGGGGCGCCTCGGTCATGCCGAAAGCTGCGGACATCAGGACTGTCAGCAGGGGCGCCTCGGTCATGCCGTAAGCTGCGGACATCAAGACAGTCAGCAGGGGCGCCTCGGTCATGCCGTAAGCTGCGGACATCAAGACAGTCAGCAGGGGCGCCTCGGTCATGCCGTAAGCTGCGGACACCAAGACAGTCAGCAGGGGCGCCTCGGTCATGCCGTAAGCTGCGGACATCGAGACAGTCAGCAGGGGCGCCTCGGTCATGCCGTAAGCTGCGGACATCAAGACAGTCAGCAGGGGCGCCTCGGTCATGCCGTAAGCTGCGGACACCAAGACAGTCAGCAGGGGCGCCTCGGTCATGCCGTAAGCTGCGGACATCAAGACAGTCAGCAGGGGCGCCTCGGTCATGCCGTAAGCTGCGGACATCAAGACAGTCAGCAGGGGCGCCTCGGTCATGCCGTAAGCTGCGGACACCAAGACAGTCAGCAGGGGCGCCTCGGTCATGCCGTAAGCTGCGGACATCGAGACAGTCAGCAGGGGCGCCTCGGTCATGCCGTAAGCTGCGGACATCAAGACAGTCAGCAGGGGCGCCTCGGTCATGCCGTAAGCTGCGGACACCAAGACAGTCAGCAGGGGCGCCTCGGTCATGCCGTAAGCTGCGGACATCAAGACAGTCAGCAGGGGCGCCTCGGTCATGCCGTAAGCTGCGGACATCAGGACAGTCAGCAGGGGCGCCTCGGTCATGCCGTAAGCTGCGGACATCGAGACAGTCAGCAGGGGCGCCTCGGTCATGCCGTAAGCTGCGGACATCAAGACAGTCAGCAGGGGCGCCTCGGTCATGCCGTAAGCTGCGGACATCAAGACAGTCAGCAGGGGCGCCTCGGTCATGCCGTAAGCTGCGGACACCAAGACAGTCAGCAGGGGCGCCTCGGTCATGCCGTAAGTTGCGGACATCAGGACAGTCAGCCGGGGCGCCTCGGTCATGCCGTAAGCTGCGGACACGAAGACAGTCAGCAGGGGCGCCTCGGTCATGCCGTAAGCTGCGGACACCAAGACAGTCAGCAGGGGCGCCTCGGTCAAGCCGTAAGCTGCGGACATCAAGACAGTCAGCAGGGGCGCCTCGGTCATGCCGTAAGCTGCGGACATCAGGACAGTCAGCAGGGGCGCCTCGGTCATGCCGTAAGCTGCGGACATCAGGACTGTCAGCAGGGGCGCCTCGGTCATGCCGTAAGCTGCGGACATCAGGACTGTCAGCAAGGGGCGCCTCGGTCATGCCGTAAGCTGCGGACATCAAGACAGTCAGCAGGGGCGCCTCGGTCATGCCGTAAGCTGCGGACATCAAGACAGTCAGCAGGGGCGCCTCGGTCATGCCGTAAGCTGCGGACATCAAGACAGTCAGCAGGGGAGCCTCGGTCATGCCGTAAGCTGCGGACACCAAGACAGTCAGCAGGGGCGCCTCGGTCATGCCGTAAGCTGCGGACATCAAGACAGTCAGCAGGGGCGCCTCGGTCATGCCGTAAGCTGCGGACATCAGGACTGTCAGCAGGGGCGCCTCGGTCATGCCGTAAGCTGCGGACATCAAGACAGTCAGCAGGGGCGCCTCGGTCATGCCGTAAGCTGCGGACACCAAGACAGTCAGCAGGGGCGCCTCGGTCATGCCGTAAGCTGCGGACACCAAGACAGTCAGCAGGGGCGCCTCGGTCATGCCGTAAGCTGCGGACATCAAGACAGTCAGCAGGGGTGCCTCGGTCATGCCGTAAGCTGTGAACACCAAGACAGTCAGCAGGGGCGCCTCGGTCATGCCGTAAGCTGCGGACATCAAGACAGTCAGCAGGGGCGCCTCGGTCATGCCGTAAGCTGCGGACATCAGGACAGTCAGCAGGGGCGCCTCGGTCATGCCGTAAGCTGCGGACATCAAGACAGTCAGCAGGGGCGCCTCGGTCATGCCGTAAGCTGCGGACATCAAGACAGTCAGCAGGGGCACCTCGGTCATGCCGTAAGCTGCGGACATCAAGACAGTCAGCAGGGGCGCCTCGGTCATGCCGTAAGCTGCGGACATCAAGACAGTCAGCAGGGGCGCCTCGGTTGCCGTAAGCTGCGGACATCAAGACAGTCAGCAGGGGCGCCTCGGTCATGCCGTAAGCTGCGGACATCAAGACAGTCAGCAGGGGCGCCTCGGTCATGCCGTAAGCTGCGGACATCAAGACAGTCAGCAGGGGCGCCTCGGTTGCCGTAAGCTGCGGACATCAAGACAGTCAGCAGGGGCGCCTCGGTCATGCCGTAAGCTGCGGACATCAGGACTGTCAGCAGGGGCGCCTCGGTCATGCCGTAAGCTGCGGACACCAAGACAGTCAGCAGGGGCGCCTCGGTCATGCCGTAAGCTGCGGACACCAAGACAGTCAGCAGGGGCGCCTCGGTCATGCCGTAAGCTGCGGACACCAAGACAGTCAGCAGGGGCGCCTCGGTCATGCCGTAAGCTGCGGACACCAAGACAGTCAGCAGGGGCGCCTCGGTCATGCCGTAAGCTGCGGACATCAAGACAGTCAGCAGGGGCGCCTCGGTCATGCCGTAAGCTGCGGACATCAAGACAGTCAGCAGGGGCGCCTCGGTCATGCCGTAAGCTGCGGACAACAAGACAGTCAGCAGGGGCGCCTCGGTCATGCCGTAAGCTGCGGACATCAAGACAGTCAGCAGGGGCGCCTCGGTCATGCCGTAAGCTGCGGACATCAAGACAGTCAGCAGGGGCGCCTCGGTCATGCCGTAAGCTGCGGACATCAAGACAGTCAGCAGGGGCGCCTCGGTCATGCCGTAAGCTGCGGACATCAAGACAGTCAGCAGGGGCGCCTCGGTCATGCCGTAAGCTGCGGACATCAAGACAGTCAGCAGGGGCGCCTCGGTCATGCCGTAAGCTGCGGACATCAAGACAGTCAGCAGGGGCGCCTCGGTTGCCGTAAGCTGCGGACATCAAGACAGTCAGCAGGGGCGCCTCGGTCATGCCGTAAGCTGTGAACACCAAGACAGTCAGCAGGGGCGCCTCGGTCATGCCGTAAGCTGCGGACACCAAGACAGTCAGCAGGGGCGCCTCGGTCATGCCGTAAGCTGCGGACATCAAGACAGTCAGCAGGGGCGCCTCGGTTGCCGTAAGCTGCGGACATCAAGACAGTCAGCAGGGGCGCCTCGGTCATGCCGTAAGCTGCGGACATCAAGACAGTCAGCAGGGGCGCCTCGGTCATGCCGTAAGCTGCGGACATCAAGACAGTCAGCAGGGGCGCCTCGGTCATGCCGTAAGCTGCGGACATCAAGACAGTCAGCAGGGGCGCCTCGGTTGCCGTAAGCTGCGGACACCAGGACAGTCAGCAGGGGCGCCTCGGTCATGCCGTAAGCTGCGGACATCAAGACAGTCAGCAGGGGCGCCTCGGTCATGCCGTAAGCTGCGGACATCAAGACAGTCAGCAGGGGCGCCTCGGTTGCCGTAAGCTGCGGACACCAAGACAGTCAGCAGGGGCGCCTCGGTCATGCCGTAAGCTGCGGACATCAAGACAGTCAGCAGGGGCGCCTCGGTCATGCCGTAAGCTGCGGACATCAAGACAGTCAGCAGGGGCGCCTCGGTCATGCCGTAAGCTGCGGACACCAAGACAGTCAGCAGGGGCGCCTCGGTCATGCCGTAAGCTGCGGACATCAAGACAGTCAGCAGGGGCGCCTCGGTCATGCCGTAAGCAGCGGACATCAAGACAGTCAGCAGGGGCGCCTCGGTCATGCCGTAAGCTGCGGACATCAAGACAGTCAGCAGGGGCGCCTCGGTCATGCCGTAAGCTGCGGACATCAAGACAGTCAGCAGGGGCGCCTCGGTTGCCGTAAGCTGCGGACACCAAGACAGTCAGCAGGGGCGCCTCGGTCATGCCGTAAGCTGCGGACATCAAGACAGTCAGCAGGGGCGCCTCGGTTGCCGTAAGCTGCGGACACCAAGACAGTCAGCAGGGGCGCCTCGGTTGCCGTAAGCTGCGGACATCAAGACAGTCAGCAGGGGCGCCTCGGTCATGCCGTAAGCTGCGGACATCAAGACAGTCAGCAGGGGCGCCTCGGTTGCCGTAAGCTGCGGACACCAAGACAGTCAGCAGGGGCGCCTCGGTCATGCCGTAAGCTGCGGACATCAAGACAGTCAGCAGGGGCGCCTCGGTCATGCCGTAAGCTGCGGACATCAAGACAGTCAGCAGGGGCGCCTCGGTCATGCCGTAAGCTGCGGACACCAAGACAGTCAGCAGGGGCGCCTCGGTCATGCCGTAAGCTGCGGACATCAAGACAGTCAGCAGGGGCGCCTCGGTCATGCCGTAAGCAGCGGACATCAAGACAGTCAGCAGGGGCGCCTCGGTCATGCCGTAAGCTGCGGACATCAAGACAGTCAGCAGGGGCGCCTCGGTCATGCCGTAAGCTGCGGACATCAAGACAGTCAGCAGGGGCGCCTCGGTTGCCGTAAGCTGCGGACACCAAGACAGTCAGCAGGGGCGCCTCGGTCATGCCGTAAGCTGCGGACATCAAGACAGTCAGCAGGGGCGCCTCGGTTGCCGTAAGCTGCGGACACCAAGACAGTCAGCAGGGGCGCCTCGGTCATGCCGTAAGCTGCGGACATCAAGACAGTCAGCAGGGGCGCCTCGGTTGCCGTAAGCTGCGGACACCAAGGTGATACAAGCGCTCGGTTGTTTTAGCAAACGGAGAGAGAACAATTGTTTCGTTAGTGAGTGCAACTTTGATAGGATGTTCATATAATCAGTCTGATTGTATATCACCTAGTAGCACTTTTTCATTTTTGCTTCAAGCCTTGTTAATTAGGCGCCGGTTATTCAACAAAACCGCTCAAATCTATACAATTTCCGATACCATTGGAGACTATAAACCCGGGAACCAATTGATCTCAAATTTTAATAATGATTAGATAAAAGACAAACTTAGGGTTTTCATCTGGCACATTTTTAAAATTCAATTTCATGCGACATCCAGCGAGACAATAAAAATTAAAAAATGTACCTATCAAGTGACAACCCTAAGTTTGTCTTATATCTAATCATAATTAAAATTTCAAATCGTTGTCTCCAATCGTATCCAAAAAGGTGCCTGCAACAAGCGGCTCACTCGCTAGCGCTTGCATCACCTTAATGTCTAATTTCGTATTATTCCACTTCGCGCAGCTCCTGCCTCTGACCTTGAACGAAGCGCACCTGCGGCGCCTTCTTCATGAACCTCTCTACGTCGTCCCCGGCCAGCGGGGCGGCGCCGCTCAGCACTGTGGTCACGTGTTGCAGGTGCGCCGGCGTCACCTTGGGACTGGCCGCCAGGTACAGCACTAGCGGCGGCACCAGGAACAGCACGGTCACCTGGGAACATGGGGGGGGGGGGGGGGTGGTGTGAGGTACAGCATTAGTGGCGGCACCAGGAACAGCACGGTCACCTGGGAACATGGGGGGGGGTGTGAGGTACAGCACTAGCGGCGGCACCAGGAACAGCACGGTCACCTGGGAACATGGGGGGGTGAGGTACAGCATTAGTGGCGGCACCAGGAACAGCACGGTCACCTGGGAACATGGGGGGGAGGGGGGGGGGGGTGTGAGGTACAGCATTAGTGGCGGCACCAGGAACAGCACGGTCACCTGGGAACATGGGGGGGGGGGGGGGGTGGTGTGAGGTACAGCATTAGTGGCGGCACCAGGAACAGCACGGTCACCTGGGAACATGGGGCGGGTGTGAGGAACAGCACTAGCGGCGGCACCAGGAACAGCACGGTCACCTGGGAACATGGGGGGGTGAGGTACAGCATTAGTGGCGGCACCAGGAACAGCACGGTCACCTGGGAACATGAGGGGGGGGGGGGGGGGGGTGAGGTATATAATTAGTGGCGGCACCAGGAACAGCACGGTCACCTGGGAACATGGGTTGTGAGGTGCAGCATTAGTGGCGGCACCAGGAACAGCACGGTGACCTGGGAACATGGGGGTGTGAGGTACAGCATTAGTGGCGGCACCAGGAACAGCACGGTCACCTGGGAACATGGGGGTGTGAGGTACAGCATTAGTGGCGGCACCAGGAACAGCACGGTCACCTGGGAACATGGGGGTGTGAGGTACAGCATTAGTGGCGGCACCAGGAACAGCACGGTCACCTGGTAACATGGGGGTGTGAGGTACAGCATTAGTGGCGGCACCAGGAACAGCACGGTCACCTGGGAACATGGGGGTGTGAGGTACAGCATTAGTGGCGGCACCAGGAACAGCACGGTCACCTGGGGACATGGGGGTGTGAGGTACAGCACTAGCTGCGGCACCAGGAACAGCACGGTCACCTGGGAACATGGGGGTGTGAGGTACAGCATTAGTGGCGGCACCAGGAACCGCACGGTCACCTGGGAACATGGGGGTGTGAGGTACAGCATTAGTGGCGGCACCAGGAACAGCACGGTCACCTGGGAACATGGGGATGTGAGGTACAGCATTAGTGGCGGCACCAGGAACAGCACGGTCACCTGGGAACATGGGGGTGTGAGGTACAGCATTAGTGGCGGCACCAGGAACAGCACGGTCACCTGGGAACATGGGGGTGTGAGGTACGGCACTAGCGGCGGCACCAGGAACAGCACGGTCACCTGGAAACATGGGGGTGTGAGGTACAGCATTAGTGGCGGCACCAGGAACAGCACGGTCACCTGGGAACATGGGGGTGTGAGGTACAGCATTAGTGGCGGCACCAGGAACAGCACGGTCACCTGGGAACATGGGGGGGTGTGAGGTACAGCATTAGTGGCGGCACCAGGAACAGCACGGTCACCTGGGAACATGGGGGGTGTGAGGTACAGCATTAGTGGCGGCACCAGGAACAGCACGGTCACCTGGGGACATGGGGGTTACTGAGTCCCAGAGAACCTTCAGTACATTCGGCTGTAGTGTAGGGCAAGGGTCAGCAACCTGCGGCTTTTTGGTGGATCTTGAATTGCTCTTTATTGAAATGAAGATCTGGAATAGAAAAATCTGACAATTCAAAAAAAGACGCGCTGCGGGGCCACAATTGGAATGTTGTTTAATTCAGTTTGTTCAATTTAGAGTCCCAGAATCACTTTTAAATTGTTGAAATTCTATAAAGATTGGTGGGGGGGGGGGGGGGGGGACAACAACTTGTGGGCTTCGTTAAAATATCACAAAACTAGTAAAGCTGGGTTCCCACACTTCGCCTTCGTTTCGCATTCTGTTCGCTTTCGCGTCGCGAAGTTTGTAGTCGCTTCCATAATTTCTGTTTCGCGCGTTTCGCGTATCCATGGATACGCGAAATATAAATAGTATTCTGCCAAATGTTAAAAACAAAATGACGGATAATTATCAGATAATAAGTCAGAACGGCAAGAAAATGCGGAAAAAGTGAAACTTAAAAGTTGAAACGTCAAAACGTCAAAACATATGTTCATTAATCGAATATCGAATATAAGCTCGAGGTCGACCGGAAATGGAGATTAGATATATCGCATAACTTCCGGATTTCGCGCGTTTCGGTTTCGTCGAAGTTGAAGTTCGTCCACATTTTTGCATTTCGGAGACAAAATTAAACATGGACGACTTTCTGTGTTAAAAGCAGGAGATCGAACCCGAACCTGAACCCGAACCCGTAACCCGAAAAAACCCGTATTTTTGGTGAACCTAAACCCGAACCCGAACCCGTATTACATTTTTGTCTGAAGCCGAACCCGAACCTGAACCCTTATAAATAATATTTGTGAACCCGAACCTGAACCCGAACCCATATTTTTAAGGTTTTTTTTATGGGTTTTCAAATTTAAAAAAATCCACATTAAATTTAACAACTTAAAAAAAATTAAATTCATATTGTCCCCACGCAAATAATCTAACCATTGATAACCAAATGCTGTGGTAGTCCATGACCTAACCGAATAGTTTTGTCTTGATTCTCCGCTCTGAATTTTTAAATGGGGAAGAAGAAAAGTAGTATTATTCGAGATATGTTTAACATTAATTATTATAAAATGACTTTGTCTAATTTTCTAATTTTACAGTCCCATATTAGGCGTGCACAATAGGGGGGGGGGGGGGGGGAGGCGGAGGTGGGTTCCTTCAATTTTAATGTAACTGTGTTTTAATGTGTTTAATGTTTTTAATGTACTTTTAGTGTCCCAAATTCGTTTGAGTAGGGAGTAAAATGAAAAATCTCCCTGCGGGGCAAACTGGATGTTTGAAATCCGAATTCTGCCGTAATTTCGCATTAATCATCACGTCATCACACATTCAAACCCTTAAATGGGATCTAAGTACTAATTTTATAGAAAACAAAGCATTTAAAAAATAACATTATATTAAATTAAATGCCTAGAATTCATTTTAAAAATATGATTTTTATAATGAATGTGTGTTTCAATTTCCTAAAACCTTGGTTTAAAATGCCTCAAAATTGCACACAAATGAATGACAAAGAAAAATATCTCAGGGGGTTTCGCCCCCGAAACGGGAAATACCTTATGATTTTTCTGAATAATAGCTCTGTATTGGCCACTCGAATTTTTTTATTAGTGGATATATAAATTATAGACATAACCCAGCATACTTTTTTGTGTCTACCAAACTTTTTTAGAAAATCAAAACGCCTTTACAAATAATATGCCAAAAATCGCGTAAATTCAGACTGATTCCCCCTTCCCCCAACGATTTATCTTGCGTAGGTACGACTATGAGTCCCATACGTCAGTTTGACATGCGCTCAATGGTAAAGAAATGACAAAAAATATAATTTTAAGTCAAATTAAATGAAGTTTGTTGTATAATTCAAATTTAATCTAGTGGAGCGGTCGCTCCACCCAGCCAAGTCGTACTATACACTCACAGTCACTCAACATACCGTAAATGCCTAATAAACTGAGGAGCAGACTAACCACTTTTACTGTAAGCAACAACATGGCATTTTCGGCCTACTGGATCTCAAAATTGAAAAATCTCACATTGTTGCGAAATATCTTAATTTCGAGCTATGGCCCACCCCACCCCATATACCAAATTTGGGAACAACAGGTTATGCCTTTTGCGAGCTAGAGGGCCGTGAAAACAGTGAAATTACACCCATTTTAAAAGCTATCTGATGATGATGATTCAGATTCAGATTCAGATATCAGGAAACGTTGCTATCACCGCCACAGCTTAAACGGCTGAACCGATCAACCTGAAACTTTTACCACATGTGCACTTTTGGCGTCAGATGATACCTTGTCTCTTGTGATTTTTTGTGCCGCCATTTTCAACCGGAAGTGACGTCATATCTCAAAAACGTCTAGGCCGATTAGAACGAAATTAGCGCCATTCGATTTAGATGGTCATCTATATGAAGTATCAATAAAAAAATTATTTTCTTATTTTCTTAACCGGAAGTGACGTCATAAATACGCAATATTTAACTTATTTCAACAAATTATACTTAAAATACATACATAATTAACTTACATAATAACATAGACAATATAATTTATAAATTCAAGGTTGCGGTGTTCTCGGCCGCCATTCCTGAAACCGGAACTGACGTCATATATCTAAAACGCCCGTACCGATTCCAACTGAACTAGCTCCTGCGTATTCATTCTGCTATTTATTTGAAAAATTAATTGCGAAAAATGAATAAACAAATTAACGGTACCGGAAATGGCGGCAGGAACCACTAAATGAAACCGGAAGTGACGTCATATATTACAAAGGGCATGACCGATTTTACGGAAATAAAGGGATTATGAATTCAGATGGTCGTTCATGAAGTATCAACTAGATAAAACTAGATTGTTTTCTTATTACCTATACCGGAAATAACGTCATAAATATGCTAAATGACACTAAATTCACCACTTTATACTTTTAAATAGATATTAGTAAACGTACATTGTAAATAATTATAAATTCAAGGTTGCAGTGTTCTCGGCCGTTATTTTTAAAACCGGAAGTGACGTCATATATCGAAAACGGTTGTACTGATTGCAACCCAATTAAGGAAATGTGTAGGTCTAATAATTATGAATTAAAGACAACATTATTTTCGGCCGCCATTGTTAAAACCGGAAGTGACGTCATATATCGAAAACGGCTGTACCGATTGCAACTTAATTATGTAAATATGTAGGACATATGATTATTGATTATGAATTCAAGACGACATTATTTTCGGCCGCCATTTTTAAAACCGGAAGTGACGTCATATATCGAAAACGGCTGTACCAATTGCAACCAAGTTTTGGAAATGTGTAGGACTAATAATTATGAATTAAACGACATTATTTTCGGCCGCCATTGTTAAAACCGGAATTGACGTCATGTATCGAAAACGGCTGTACCGATTGCAACCAAATTTTGGAAATATGTAGGACTAATAATTATGAATTCAAGACAGCATTATTTTCGGCCGCCATTTCAATACCGGAAGTGACGTCATATGTCGAAATCGTCTGTACCGATTGCAACCAAATTTTGGAAATATGGAGGACTAATAATTATGAATTAAAGACGACATTATTTTCGGCCGCTATTTCAAAACCGGAAGTGACGTCATATATCGAAAACGGCTGGATCGATTATAACGAAACTTAAGCTATTCTTCTTGGATAATCATTTTCATCTTATACCAAACGCAACTTTTCTTAGTGAGCAAATCGGTTGAGGCGTATTTTTTTAAAGAAATTAGTCCTTGCTCGGACATGTGCTACAAGCTGTATGAATAAACTAACAAAAGAAGTGATATCCCAGAAAAAAACACTCCGTGTAAAAAAGGCAGCCAAGTCACTTTACTTTAAAAAAAATCAACACCGAAAAGGAGTGATATCAAAATAGGAGCCAAGTCAATGACATTTCCAAATATTTAATGGTATTTTTGAAATAAAAGAATAAACACCGAGAAATACTTTACAAAAGGACTTGGCGCATCGTTGTTTTAAAGACATTTTTCTATTCATAAGCATATGCCATTTATATACAACCGTAGGGAAACATCTTAGGGAAACATCTTTCAATTACATATTATACATACCTACTGTAAAATATTTTCTATTTGAATATATACGCGATTAAACTTGTTGCCTATGCTTTCTATAAATACACAATAGTTATCTTCGTAATATTGTTTCGTGGTCAACATAATTAAGTCTCATGCGTTATACCTTCGCATCATGAAATACATTTCAAATAATCCACATTTTATAACAATACATTTCACAAAGTACAGTCACATTATATTTCTATTAAAAAATTTAACTTTATACACTTGACACTTCTAAATATATAATAGTGTTCCATAGATATAGTTAGTAATTATTTGACAACGTTTCATGATTTCCTTCAGTCAAGATCAAATTATGAAAAGATACCCTTCTAATATCACCATATTAACAGTACTGCAAGAATATGAGCCCACTTCCAATTGTTATTTAATTCTTCCATCCTTATATTACTTATCTATTACAGCATCAAATCTTTCTTCATCGCCATTGACAAAACTATAAAATAGCCATTACTAAAAGTAGCTTGATTCATAGATTCTGGCTCTAATAGAAAGAGGAAAATGTACCAACTTATAAAATTCTTTCCACTTTTAGGGTAGAATGATGTCTTTAAAAAAACGATGCGCCAAGTCCTTTTGTAAAGTATTTCTCGGTGTTTATTCTTTTATTTCAAAAATACCATTAAATATTTGGAAATGTCATTGACTTGGCTCCTTTTTTGATATCACTCCTTTTCGGTGTTGAATTTTTTTAAAGTAAAGTGACTTAGCTGCCTTTTTTACACGGAGTGTTTTTTTCTGGTAAACTGTACACCAGAAAATTTATTGGTTGGGAACACTTATATGTAGGTATATACTGATTAATCTAAGTGTGGAGCCGGACCCGAACCCGAACCTGAACCCGAACTCGTATTATTGCTTTGCCTGAACCCGAACCCGAACCCGAACCCGTATTATTTTTTGTCTGAACCCGAACCCGAACCTGAACCCTTATTAATTTTTTGCCTGAACCCGAACCCGAACCTGAAACCGTAAACGATCGGGTTCGATGCCCTGGTTAAAAGGTAGCCATTTTGCGAAAGCGAACCGAATGCGAAGCAAATGCGAAGTATGGGAACGCAGCTTAATTCAAATTATTATTTTCGGTGTATGTTTTTTGATTGCCGCTACGACTACCATTATTATCATCTAATTTTTTACTTTTTAGGGAATTGGCTCCTTCACCAAAAAAGGTTGCCGATCTCGGTTGTACGGCAAGGAGGCAAGGGGGAGCTCAAACCACTCGGCATGGCCGTTCAAGGTTTATGGGATTTTTAATCATCTTAACACTTGAAAATAAATTTGAGACCAGCAATATTATAAATATTTTAAAATGAGTACTTATCAATCATTCAGATAAGAGGCCTGGGTAAGCTAACGGGAATCGCTCGGTTCGTCAGATGTTTCTTTTGAAATTTGTCTTCACACTAACATAATGTTAAAAAATGAGACAGTAGCGACCCTTTTCAGCCTAAAACACTTAATAATGCCTAACACTGGAGTACTTTATGACCTCTGCTACGACTTCAAAGTGTTAAATACAATATTTATCGAAAACTAATCGTATTTAACACTTTGGGGTCGTACCAGAGGTCATACAGTACTCCAGTTTGTGGCATTTTTTAGTATATTATGCTCAAATGGGTTGCTCTATCTGATTTTTAAATTCTGTAGTAGGAAGACAACATTAAAAAAAAAAATTTAAAGGCCTCTTAGGAAAAGCGGACTTCGATGAATGGTCCTGAAAAATATATGAATAACCAGAGTACGTATAGAACCTGCAAAGAGCCTGCAATAGGCTCATAAACGAGTGGACGGTAGCACATCCTTGAAAATACATATTGAGAAACCGATTACATTTGCATTGTATAAAACGTGTCAACTGTTCCAAGTTTTCCTCATTATACCTTGTGTTTGAAAAGCACATTCAAATAGTCGTCTAGCACGAACGAGGGCAGCGTGACCAGCTTGTATCCCATGCAGAGCTTGCCGATGCAGATGCCGTTGATGCCGAAGATGTGGTAGAAGGGCAGACTTGCTGGCAGCACTTCTTGCACGTCAGCTGGCAGGATATCAGAGTAGATTAGTGTTGTTTCACGGCGCGGCGACAGCGAGGCCATTAGGGGTAGACCAAAGGGGCCCGACCAGGGGGATTCCAACACTGGTGGGAAGGCCAGGCCAGAATGGGTACGGACCGGGGGGCGGGAGGGTTCGGGCCGGTGTGGCCCGATTCGGGAGGAGGCCGTTTTGAGGGGGGAGACCGGCCCGAGGGGAGGGCATGGGTGATCTTTGTCTGGGCCACTGAGTCACCACTGACTTGTCCGGCATGGTTAGCCCTTACACATGAGCATATGCTCGCCGGCGTAGCTGCAGTGGATCATTGGCCAACACAAACCCCACCACCGCGCTAAGGTGGCAGCCGTCGGGGGGGGGGGGGGGGGGGGGGGAGTGGAAAGGGGGGGGGGTTACAACGGTGGTCAAAATACACGATTGTGGGTGGAGTAGAGACCAGGCAGTTGGTTTGGTATGAATAAAGATGTTACATATAATGTTAATATGTGCAATAATACTATCAATGTAATGAATTGATAGTATAACAAAATAAATATGTAAATGCATATTTCCTTACCAGTGGTTGGTCTGAAGACATCGTTTAACATTGGTTCTTGGATGCTTTGAACATTTGTGGCCACGAGATTCCTGTGTGACAATCTGACTCCCTTCTGAAGTCCTGTGGTGCCGCTTGAGTAGGGCAAGACCACGACATCGTTGACGTCAATAGTGACATCATTCCACTCGCATCCGTCGACATCAGCTCCTGCGACATCATCAGACATTATCGGACACTCCTGAAGTCCTGTGGTGCCGCTTGAGTAGGGCAAGACCACGGCATCGTTGACGTCAATAGTGACATCATTCCACTCGCATCCGTCGACATCAGCTCCTGCGACATCATCAGACATTATCGGACACTCCTGAAGTCCTGTGGTGCCGCTTGAGTAGGGCAAGACCACGGCATCGTTGACGTCAATAGTGACATCATTCCACTCGCATCCGTCGACATCAGCTCCTGCGACATCATCAGACATTATCGGACACTCCTGAAGTCCTGTGGTGCCGCTTGAGTAGGGCAAGACCAAGCATCGTTGACGTCAATAGTGACATCATTCCACTCGCATTCATCGACATCGGCTCCTGCGACATCATCAGACATTATCGGACACTCCTGAAGTCCAGTGGTGCCGCTTGAGTAGGGCAAGACCACGACATCGTTGACGTCAATAGTGACATCATTCCACTCGCATCCGTCGACATCAGCTCCTGCGACATCATCAGACATTATCGGACACTCCTGAAGTCCTGTGGTGCCGCTTGAGTAGGGCAAGACCACGACATCGTTGACGTCAATAGTGACATCATTCCACTCGCATCCGTCGACATCAGCTCCTGCGACATCATCAGACATTATCGGACACTCCTGAAGTCCTGTGGTGCCGCTTGAGTAGGGCAAGACCACGGCATCGTTGACGTCAATAGTGACATCATTCCACTCGCATTTGTCGACATCAGCTCTTGCGACATCATCAGACATTATCGGACACTCCTGAAGTCCTGTGGTGCCGCTTGAGTAGGGCAAGACCACGACATCGTTGACGTCAATAGTGACATTGTTTGGTTTTGTATGAAATGAAGTGGACTGTATTCGAAATAGGGGTTGAAATAGATAGTTTTATTGAAAAGAATTGATTACAGGTTGATAATATAATAAGTAAATGAAGGAACACAAAATATGAAATGCACTCGTGCAAAGATGGAAGTTACAACAGAGTATGATAAGAGACAAAAAAAGTACATTGGAAATTAGATAAAGCACAAGTAGGCTCTGGACAAGGTTGTTATAATATGTTAGATCGGCGTCAACATAACCGCCCACCAAAATGAAGGTTTTTTTTTTAAGGAAAGAGAGAAATTGGAAAAAAAAGAAAACAACTAAAGTATACGAGAGTGGGGAAGAGAGATCAGTCGATTCACTGGACGAGTAAAAATTCCAGAGCTCGTTCGAATGGACACAACACGAACCACCCCGTCTCGACTGGGATGGAGATCAATTATTCGTCCAATAGGCCAAGACAAAGGGGGACTTGAAGGTTCCATAGAAAAGATGACATCGCCCTTTTGAAGATTAGAAGTGCCTCGAGTCCATTTTCCACGCTGCATTTGGGTATGCACGTATTCACGTGACCAACGTGACCAGAACATCTGGTGTAATTGGCGCACCCGATGCCAACGGGGCAAGTAAGCGATTCCGTCAGGAAGGATGGATTCTGGAGGGGAAATGAGAGGAGCATTAATGAGAAAATGGCCCGGACTCAGATAATCAGGACCTTCGGAAGGGTCAGAAGTGTTGGCGCAGAGAGGGCGACTATTGAGAACAGCCTCAATGCGTGCAAACAATGTGGCATATTCCTCAAAGGTGTGAGGATTATCCGATAGAATCCGATGTAAAAGAGATTTGGCTGACTTAACTCCTGCTTCCCATAACCCACCAAAATTAGGAGAGTAAGGGGGGTTGAAGTGCCATGTGATCTGTCGGTTTGCGAGCGCGTCACAAAGAGACGCCTCAGCTTGACGCAGAAATGCAAACACTTCGCGAAGTTGTCTGGCTGCGCCCACGAAGTTACGACCACAGTCAGAATATATGTCCGTTGGGAGACCACGTCGTGATAGAAATCTATCAAAACAAGCGAGAAAAGCTTCTGTTGTTAGCTCGGATACCATTTCAAGATGGACAGCTTTAGTTGCCATGCACACAAAGAGACACAGATATCCCTTTGTGATTGGCGCGTTGCGACGAGTGCTTGTTTTGACAGAGAACGGACCCGCAAAGTCTGTTCCCACATGAGAAAAAGCTCGAGATAGTTGAACACGAGGCTCAGGGAGATCAGCCATAACTGGTTGCAACGGCTTGGCGCGAAATTTGTGGCATGTAAGACAACGATGTATGCGTTGACGAAGCAAACCACGAAGTGACACTATCCAGAATTGTTGCTGGATGAGTGCTTGAACGGTTCGAGGACCAGAATGCAAGGAATTCTTGTGATAGCTATCACAGAGAAGCGAGGATAGAGGGGCTTGTTTTGGCAAAAGAAGAGGGTGGCGTGCATCCTCAGGAAGCGAGGAGTATTGCAACCTTCCGCCCACCCTGAGATAACCAGAGGGGTCAACAAACGGTCTTAGCGATGCTAGTCGAGAAGAAACTTGTCCGCATTGGGCCAGCTGACGAATCTCAACAAAATAGTAATGCTGTTGAGTGACTTTAACTAAGAGATTCAGTGCATCTTGAAGTTCCGAATGACGTAAGGGACCTGTCGGTAATGGAACATTGGCTCTCTTGGCTAATAAGATCCGTGCGAATCGAACGAGGTGACCAAAAACACGTTGAGCTCGAAGGAGTGTTGAAAACTTCTCTAATTCAACGAGTAGCGACTCGACGTTGACACGGGTGACCAATGTGACAGCAGATGTCTTCAGTTCAGGTACGTTCATGTTAGGTTCACGAGTAGGTGGATACCGCGGCCAGGTAGCAGGATCGGAATGCAGAAAACTTGGTCCAGCCAACCACAAAGGATGCTCATTGAGTTGAGTAGGCAACAATCCACGAGACGCGCAGTCAGCTGGATTTTCGGATGAAGCAACATGAGCCCAGTCAGTGGGCGTGGAGGTCTCGAGGATCTCCACCACTCGGTTGGCGACGAAGGTCTTGAGGCGATGCGGTGGAGTGGCGAGCCAAGCCAGAACGATGCTTGAATCTGTGTAGAGGACGACGGAGTCGATCGTTAAGGCAGTGAGCGAAGGCAATGTGTCCTTGAGTAAACGCGAAAGTAATAATGCAGAAGACAATTCAAGCTTCGGAATGGTTAATGTCTTGGCAGGAGCGACTTTGCTTCGAGCTCGCAACAAACTGATATGCGTTGTGGAGGAAGTTGAGGTACGCAAATAGACAACTGCAGCATATGCTCGTTCAGAGGCGTCACAAAAGCCGACCAGGTGGCAAACGCCACGAATGTAGGGTAAAGCTCGCGGAATACGAAAGCTTGAGAGAGCTGATACGTCAGAAACTGCAGTGGACCAACTGTGAGCTAGTTGGTCAGAGAGGGGGTCATCCCATTGGACTTGAGATAGCCACAATTGCTGAACGAAAATCTTCATCCAGCAGACAAATGGAGTGAGGAAGCCAAGTGGATCGAAGATTCGTGCGATGTACGAAAGTGCCGAGCGCTTCGTGACAACGCCTTCGAAGGGTTGCGTGTGAAACGAGAAAGCATCGATCATTGGATCCCACTGCAATCCCAGAATCTTGATGCCTTGGTCTTCGTTGGAGAACACCATGGGAGTTTCCAAATGTTCAGCAGGCAGAGTGTTCAAGGCTTCGGGCAGATTGGAGGCCCACTTGCGGAGTTCAAACCCTCCATTAGAGAGAAGAGTTTGAAGTTGGGATTGAAGTACTTTAGCTTCGCTTATATCTTCGGCACCCGAGACGATGTCGTCGATATAGGTATGTTCGGTTAAAGCACGAGAAGCGAGAGGGAAACTTGCACCTTCATCCTGGACAAGTTGATGTAGAACACGTTGAGCGAGAAAAGCAGATGGAGTAAGTCCGTAAGTGACAGTGTTCAATTCGTATTCAGTCACAGGAGAGGAAGTTGTAGGTCGCCAAAAGATGCGTTGAAATGGGCGATCAGAGGGATGTACTAGAATCTGTCTATACATCTGTCGAACGTCAGCACATATCGCAATAGAGTGAGTCCGGAAAGTGCTGAGAATACCAGGAAGATCACGCTGAAGTTTTGGACCACACATGAGCTGTTGATTGAGAGATGCACCGTTCTTGTCAGCAGACGACGCGTTGAATACAACTCGAAGTTTAGTGGTGGAACTTGTGACCTTGTGCACGCAGTGGTGCGGGATGATATAGTTGGACGGAACAAGAGCAGGTGTCATGTGAAGAGATTGAACGTAATCTTGCATGAATGCATGGTAGCTTACATCATGCAAAGGATTTCGCTTTAAACGTCGCTCCAGACTGAGATAGCTTTGGAGCGCAGCAGCTCGATTATTACCGAGAAGGGATCTTGATGTCTTGAAAGGAAGAGCCACAGAATAACGTCCGGTTACGTCACGCTGATGAGTAGAGATGAAATGATCTTCACAACGTTGATCATCCGGATCGCGCTGAGCAGGACGGCAAACTTCTTCTGATTCCCAGAAAAGTCGAAGAGTCTGATCCAAAGGATCATTGGAGCAAGTAAGCAATGAGAGAGAGGGCTGAGATGAGGAGTATGCTGATGCAACAGGTCCCAAAATCACCCAACCGAAAATTGTGTTGAAGGCAGAGGGACTACCTCCAATCACTATGTCACCTGATTTTCTCAGAATGTCGGGGTAAACATCAGCTCCGATAAGAAAATCGATCTGATCGGGAACATGAAACTGAGAGTCGGCCAAAGAAAGGCCACGATAACGTGTAAACACGTCGATAGAAACTTGATTGGTCGGTAGTTGGTTTGAGATTGCGGACAGGACAAGAGCCTGAACACCGAGAGAATCTTCAGGCTCATGGCGAGAAGTGAGAGTGCACTGAACAGTGCCGTAAACACGAGTGGATGAATTCCCAATACCGACCACTTCAAAGTGACTAGGTTGAACTTTCAGACCCAAAGTCTGAACCATGGAATGAGTTATCGCAGAAATTTGAGACCCAGAATCAATCACAGCTCGAACTGGTTGATACTGTCCTCGCACATCACGAATGAAAGCACGCACTGTGCCCAAGAGTACAGTCGTTGGAAGAGAGTTACTCTTCAATTGCCGAGTAAGTGTACATACCGAAGGAATGACGTCATTGACAGAGTCAGTGGACGATGAAGGAAGCTTGACGTCTTGCCGTGGAGAGGACGTCGAGACCGGACGACTTGTTGAAGGTGGTTCTTGATCACGATGCAACAATGAATGATGACGTGTGCTGTGACACGTCCAACACGAACGTTGAGATTTACACTCGGCTTGAGTATGGTGTCCCATGCAGCTAAAACAACGGCGAAGTCGCTTCAGTGTAGCATACTTCTCCGGCAAAGACTGCTGAAGCAAAACAGAGCATTTATGCAAGAGATGAGATTTCTTGCAGAGTGGACAACTCGAAGATAACTGGTTTGGTGAACCAGACGAAACTTTGCATTCACGATTCTCCATTGAGTTCGTGTTTGCAACGAGCAAGGAATTAATTTTCCTTGTAGACTGAACGATAGATGGTGATTTAACGGAATTGGACCCTAGTTGGTCAGTAGAACAAAGTTCTAACGTCCTAGATGACTCGTCTAGGAACGTGATGAGATGATTGTACGTTGGAATAACGAGTGAAGAGTGTTTATTTTCAAACGTCTTCCTTGTCTGAGTGTCTAGATTTGACAAGGCCACAGATAAAAACAAGAAGTCAGATAAATCATGAATGTCCAATGCTTTGAGAGCATCTACGGAGTTTCGATGCACTTGAAGAAAGTGCTGTATTTTAGCATGTGGACTTGACTTTAATGGTGTGAAATCTAGCAATTGCTGAATGTACATCGCAGCCAGCAAACGTTTGTTCTGGTAGCGAGACACAAGCGCGTTGTAGGCTAACTGATAATTGTAAGAAGAGATTTGAAAGCTACTAATCGTAGACAAAGCAACGTCTCGTAATGACGCACGCAGGTAATGAAAACGCTGCACATTGTTCAACAACGAATTGTCGTGTACCAGAGAACTGAACAGTGCGTAAAAGTCTGGCCATTGGGCCATATCACCTGAAAACTCGGGTAACTTGATCGTAGGTAACGTATTCAAACTTGGAGCTGGTGCCTGGTCAACGCGAACAGCTTGAGTTGGCTTGACGTTGGCTAAATACTTCGCTCTTGTTGAGTATAAAGCATCCTCAAATCTTGCTTGTTCCTCGTCGATGGAGTTGGCGACGGTGCCTGCATCCAGGCGTGAATTCAGCTCCAATATCTCGTTCTGAATGACGTCAAATTCTGCTTCCAAACTACAAAGTTTTTCAAACCGAGAGATATGATTGCAAATTTCACTATCTTGTAAGGCATTGAAAGCTTGATACGACCGTTCAACTGCAGCGAAGATACGATCTCTCTTGGCGAGAAGAAGATTCTGCTGTCGCTCAATCTTCGACGTCATTATATACCACGAGCAGGTCTTGAAGAAGGTAAAGTTGAAGTTGCCAGAAATGAAGCTCCGGCTATCGAGGGACCATGTTTGGTTTTGTATGAAATGAAGTGGACTGTATTCGAAATAGGGGTTGAAATAGATAGTTTTATTGAAAAGAATTGATTACAGGTTGATAATATAATAAGTAAATGAAGGAACACAAAATATGAAATGCACTCGTGCAAAGATGGAAGTTACAACAGAGTATGATAAGAGACAAAAAAAGTACATTGGAAATTAGATAAAGCACAAGTAGGCTCTGGACAAGGTTGTTATAATATGTTAGATCGGCGTCAACAACATCATTCCACTCGCATCCGTCGACATCAGCTCCTGCGACATCATCAGACATTATCGGACACTCCTGAAGTCCTGTGGTGCCGCTTGAGTAGGGCAAGACCACGACATCGTTGACGTCAATAGTGACATCATTTCCACTCGCATCCGTCGACATCAGCTCCTGCGACATCATCAGACATTATCGGACACTCCTGAAGTCCTGTGGTGCCGCTTGAGTAGGGCAAGACCACGACATCGTTGACGTCAATAGTGACATCATTCCACTCGCATCCGTCGACATCAGCTCCTGCGACATCATCAGACATTATCGGACACTCCTGAAGTCCTGTGGTGCCGCTTGAGTAGGGCAAGACCACGGCATCGTTGACGTCAATAGCGACATCATTCCACTCGCATCCGTCGACATCAGCTCCTGCGACATCATCAGACATTATCGGACACTCCTGAAGTCCTGTGGTGCCGCTTGAGTAGGGCAAGACCACGACATCGTTGACGGCAATAGTGACATCATTCCACTCGCATCCGTCGACATCAGCTCCTGCGACATCATCAGACATTATCGGACACTCCTGAAGTCCTGTGGTGCCGCTTGAGTAGGGCAAGACCACGACATCGTTGACGTCAATAGTGACATCATTCCACTCGCATTTGTCGACATCAGCTCCTGCGACATCATCAGACATTATCGGACACTCCTGAAGTCCTGTGGTGCCGCTTGAGTAGGGCAAGACCACGGCATCGTTGACGTCAATAGTGACATCATTCCACTCGCATCCGTCGACATCAGCTCCTGCGACATCATCAGACATTATCGGACACTCCTGAAGTCTTGTGGTGCCGCTTGAGTAGGGCAAGACCACGACATCGTTGACGTCAATAGTGACATCATTCCCCTCGCATCCGTCGACATCAGCTCCTGCGACATCATCAGACATTATCGGACACTCCTGAAGTCCTGTGGTGCCGCTTGAGTAGGGCAAGACCACGACATCGTTGACGTCAATAGTGACATCATTTCCACTCGCATCCGTCGACATCAGCTCCTGCGACATCATCAGACATTATCGGACACTCCTGAAGTCCTGTGGTGCCGCTTGAGTAGGGCAAGACCACGACATCGTTGACGTCAATAGTGACATCATTCCACTCGCATCCGTCGACATCAGCTCCTGCGACATCATCAGACATTATCGGACACTCCTGAAGTCCTGTGGTGCCGCTTGAGTAGGGCAAGACCACGGCATCGTTGACGTCAATAGTGACATCATTCCCCTCGCATCCGTCGACATCAGCTCCTGCGACATCATCAGACATTATCGGACACTCCTGAAGTCCTGTGGTGCCGCTTGAGTAGGGCAAGACCAAGCATCGTTGACGTCAATAGTGACATCATTCCACTCGCATTCGTCGACATCAGCTCCTGCGACATCATCAGACATTATCGGACACTCCTGAAGTCCTGTGGTGCCGCTTGAGTAGGGCAAGACCACGACATCGTTGACGTCAATAGTGACATCATTCCCCTCGCATCCGTCGACATCAGCTCCTGCGACATCATCAGACATTATCGGACACTCCTGAAGTCCTGTGGTGCCGCTTGAGTAGGGCAAGACCACGGCATCGTTGACGTCAATAGTGACATCATTCCACTCGCATTCGTCGACATCAGCTCCTGCGACATCATCAGACATTATCGGAAACTCCTTGTGGGTTCATCAAACTGTATGGGAAATATTTTAGAAACAATGGGGAACTCCCTCTAGCTGTAGATTGAATCCCCATAAAAACACTTCGTGTAAAAATACCAGCCAAGTCTCTTCAACTAAAAAAAATAGAAGATATCTAAAAATTCAGCCTTGAAAAGTAGTGATATCAAAAAATGGCCAAGTCAAAACTTTTCAAAAAATACTTGGCGCATCGTGCATATAAATAGTAAAGAAGTAGGCCGAAAATCAAATAATTCATCTATACATAAGAAACGATGCGCCAAGTATTTTTTGAAAAGTTTTGACTTGGCCATTTTTTGATATCACTACTTTTCAGGGCTGAATTTTTAGATATCTTCTATTTTTTTTTAGTTGAAGAGACTAGGCTGGTATTTTTACAAGGAGTGTTTTTATGGGGATATCACTCCTTTTTTCAGTTTATTCTTACAACTTGAAACATATATTGTGTCACCAATTACAAAAATTCCGTTAAAAAATACGCCTTTGTGATTTGGTTGCTAAGAAGAATTGTGTTTGGCGCTAAATGTAAGCTTAAAATTATATTCCATGAAGAATTGCGAAAGCATCGTTCCAATCGGTCCAGCCGTTGTCAAGTTATCGCATCACTTCCGGTTTTCAAAATGGCGGCTGAATATTGTATAATGTTATGTAACATTATAAGCCTTCTTAATATGAAGTTATTGTTATAGGGGACGCTGAATAGGAGCAAACAGGAATAACGCCAACACAATGTTAAATAAAAGTGCTGGATAACACCAACTTTTCTGTTGGCGTTGTTCCAGTGGACGAACGCCAACAAAATGTTGGCGTTATTCCGGGGACAAAAGAATTACATCTTACCACTGGAATAACGCCAACATTATGTTAGCGTTGTTCCAGTGGAAAAACGCCAACTTTTTGTTGGCGTTATTCCACTGGAACAACGCCAACGTTTTGTAGTCGTTATTCCGTGGACGACAGAATTTCATGTTACCACTGGAATAACGCCAACAAAACGGTGGCGTTATTCCACTGGAAGAACGCCAACATAAAGTTGACGCTGTTTCACTGGAATAACACCAACGTTTTGTTGGCGTTATTCCGGGGTCGACAGAATTACTTCTTACCACTGGAATAACGCCAACCGTTTTGTTGGCGTTGTTCCAATGGAATAACGACAACATTTTGTTGGCGTTATTCCGTTGGCGTTATTCCAGTTGGCGTTATTCAGTCTACTCTTGTTATAAGAGATGATTTTAGTCAGATTTGGCATATTTATGACGTTATTTCCGGTTTTGTTAATAGTTCATTTCTATTTTGACTATTGATATTTCATAAAGATGACCGTCGGAATTGATTGGCGCAAATTTCGTTCCAATCGGTTCAGCCGTTTTCAAGATATGACGTCACTTACGGTTTCAAAATGGCGGCACAAAACCAGTTATAGCAAAAGGCACATTAGACGCCAAAAGTGCACATGTGGTAAAAATTTCAGATCGATTAGTTCAGCCGTTTAGGCTGTGGCGCTGTCAACAGGGTTTCCTGATATCATCAGAATCAGAAAGCGATGTAATTTCACGTTTTTTACGGCCCTCTTGCTCGTAAATGACATAACCTGATGCTCCTAAATTTGGTATAGGGGGTGGGGTGGGCCAAAGCTCGAAATTAAGATATTTTGCAACAATGTGAGATTTTCGAATTTTAGGATCCAGTAGGCCGAAAATGCCACTTTGATGCTTACAGTAAAAGTGTTTGGTCTGCTTTTTAGTTTATTAGGCAGTAACGGTATGTTGAGTGACTGTAAGTGTATAGTACGACTTGGCTGGGTGGAGCGACCGTTCCACTAGATTACAAACGTAAATATTGAAAGTATACATGTCTATGACGTAGACAAAGAAAACATTATTATGTGGGATGAATTGTTTTCTAGTTATTGATACAGAAAGATTGATAGAAATGTCCGAATTTAAATTTATCTTGTATTAATGCCGGTACATTTTCATCGCTTTAACTTTACTCCTACTATGTGGTAAGCATTTGTTGGGCACGAAAACGTGCCCAACGACGGACGGGCGAGCGACGGAGCGCTTTTTATATGCCAACATAATTTTAATTATTTTTTGTGTTGATATTTAAAAATAGAATATGATATGTATATAATACAAAGAAGTATAGCGGAGTTTTTCTCTCTATACCTATATCGGCAAATGCGGTATCCAGTCAAAGGCCATTCATCCATTGTCAATGGCTCAAAAACATGACACTTTCTAACAAGATACATGCTTGGCTACAGGCCGTGTTTTATGATCTCCAAATCCCAACACTCCCCTGTTGTCAAATATGGTCAAATGTTTCTTAAAATATGGAAAGGGGAAGGACATCTTTCTAAATATCTCAAATGTGTGGTATTTAGCATCAATGCACATTTGTAAAAATCGCCCTCCCTGCCCCTGACTTGATACCTGGCTCATCTCTATAAATTTACAACCTGCCTAAACAAACACTTGTTCCTAGTCAAGCTCCATTGTGCAAATTCTGAGTGGAAATCAATGGAAACTTTCAAATAGGTATAGAGAGAAAAACTCAACTATATCTGGAAAATGCTTAGGAAAAAAAAAAATGAAATAAACGAGTATGTTGTTATAAATAATATAGATGCTAGTCAGTGGTATGAAAGTTTTACATCACTATGCTCCACTCTTACAGCATCTGAAATTCAGTAACTCGGCCAAAAAAATGGAAATAATGACGACTATAGCATTAATGAAGATATTGTATTCTCGCCAATCAAGATAACGAATGCAATCTCAAGAATGAGTAACCGGAAAGCTGCAGGTCCAGATGGTATCTACAATGAAATGATTAGGTACGGTGGAGGCTCATTACAGAATCATGTGCAAGACCTTTTCAATAAAGTAATTAGTGAAAGAAAAGTCCCAGACGACTGGAAAAACAGCTTGACAATACCTATACACAAAAAAGGGGACAAAAACAACACAGAAAATTATCGCGGTATCACGTTAATGAATACATTAGCAAAGTTGTTCACGGCAGTAATAAAAGATGAGCTCAAAGAAAGAATAAGCATTGCAGAGGAACAACAAGGGTTCAGGAAGAACAGAAGCACAATTGACGCGATTTTCATGTTACGGCAAATAGTAGAAAAGGCCATATTGTATGATCACCCATTGTTCCTCTGCTTTGTAGATTTAAAAAAAGCCTTTGAGAGGGTGCAGAATTACGATGTCCAAAATATATTAAAAGAACACGGCATACCACGCGCTATTTTTGATGTAATCGACGATATTAATACTGATAGCACCACCAGGGTTATAACATCCAATGGGAGAACGGAGCCCTCAGCCCCTTTCTCTTTAATATTTTGGTGATGAACAAATTAATAGAGGCGGTAAAATGCAAAGATGGCTACAAGTTGGGCAATAGCAATGTAAACATTATATGTTTTGCTTACGATGCAGTTTTGCTGGCTAATAGTGAAGACAATCTGCAGCGATTACTTCATCAATTTAATATATCTGGAAAAACATATAACATGGAAATATCTGTTGAAAAGACCAAAACAATGGTAATAAGCAAGACGCCAGTTAGGTGTAAATTGGAAATTGATGGGAGTATAGTCGAGCAAGTTATGTCCTTCAAATATCTAGGTGTAGATATAACAAGCAGCAGAGACTTACTTCGTGAAGTTCAGCAGCAATCAATGAAAGCGGCGCAGGTGGCGGGATATCTGAGAAGCACTATTTGGAGGAATAAGTACATGCGTAGAGAATGCAAGAGCAGAATTTATAAAGTGATGGTGCGTCCGGTCTTGACATACGCAGCCGAAACCAGAGCGGAGACAGCAAAAACAAAACAAAAGGCTAGGACTGTCGAGATGAGAGTTCTGAGATCCATAGCAGGAGTCACGCTTCTGGACTGTCAAAGAAGTGATGATATTAGGGAGCAATGTGGCGTTCAAGACGTGGTGGAATGGAATAAGATCAGGAAGAAGGAATGGAACAGCCATGTGGAGAGGATGGGAGATGAGCGACTTGCCCGCATTTGTAAACAGGGACGACCTTCGGGGAGAAGACTACCAGGAGGACCGCTCAAGAGATGGGCAGATAGCTGGCAATCCTAGTCCTAGAGGAGAAAAGAAGAAGAGGCCGAGCAACAGGAGGAATCTCCTAGCTAACAGGAGAAGAAGAATAAGCCTAGCAACAGGAGGAATCTCCTAGCTAACAGAAGAAGAAGAAGAAGAGGCCTAGCAACCATAGGCGTGCGCAGGAGAAATCATTAGGGGGGGCCAAGATGGGCGCCGGCAGGATTAATGCCAAGGGGGGAAAGGCCTGGGGAAAGAATTTCCACGCGTTTAGGGGGGTGTGGGGGGCGTGCCCCCCACCTTGCCCCGCAGGGCATTTTTCGGTTTTCTGGCACTTCAAAATCAATTTTGAGACGTTTGGGAGCCAAATCTCTTACTTATGACAAAGGGTAGATTGGTAAGAGCCCCCAGAAGATGTGAGTCCGGGGCTAAGCCCCGGAGAAAAATTGTTATCCTTTAGTGGATTTGATGGATTTTTAAGGGTTTTGAACATAGCATGGCCATTTGAATTTCCAAATAATATTTTGGTAGAAAGTTAAAAAGTGCTTGCTGTAAGCAAAATAAATTTTTAGGACAAAAACAAAGCGTTTCATGAGAAAACCATGTTTCTGGAACATGGTTTGGTATTTTCTTAAAAATACTATTGTGTTTTGGATTAACCTAGTACTTCATTCCAGTGATTTGAGCAACACCAGTCTGCCCCGCAGGGAGATTTTTTTGTTTTAACCCTTTTAAAACAAAAAATTGACACTATGAGGACCATATTTTATAATTTTTTAGTTGAGACTGATCCATTAGGGGGGGCCAAGGCCCCCCCGGCCCCCCCCCGTGCGCACGCCTATGCTAGCAACAGGAGGAATCTCCTAGCTAACAGGAGAAGAAGAAGAAACCTAGCAACAGGAGGAATCTCCCAGCTAACAGGAGAAGAAGAAGAAGAAGAAGCGATATTTCAAAATAGTGCCATTTTTTAAGGAGACTTCCCTATTGAAATGGACATCGAGGTACTGTGTCTTGCACAAGTGTTTACCTATCATCTGCATGAGGTCCGTGGCGCATTCCTCGTAGACCTCGGATGATGACGTCACACTCGGCGCCAGGATGATGACGGCGTCTACACGGGACAGACGCAAGGCAGCGACTACTTGTTGATAGTGCTCGCGACAAGTCACAACCACGCGCGGCTTGCTGTCACTGAACTGTGCGGACAGCTCCTCTATAACATAGCAAAGTGTTAGATAATCTTCTCGCTCTAATTCTATTTTATTATTGTCATGGGCGTCCAAAGGGAAGGGAGGAAATCCCCATAAGACCGAAAAATTAAGGAAAATACTCGAAAAAATATATGCAATAGTATGAAATATGGTTTTTACTGATTCCCTCAGTTAGGTGAATGTTAATAAATACCTACTGCAATGTAAAAAGATTTTCCACGAGTGGGACTCGAACCCACGACCTTCCGATATCCAGTCAGATGCTCTACCAGCTGAGCTGAATGCAATTTATAATATTTTTGGTATTTTGGAAATTATCGTAATTTCATGATTCTAAAAAGTTAAAAATTATTTCTTAAATCGGATAGTAAATCTTGCACAAGGTAATGTAGACGGTCATAAGCGGGCCTGGTTTTGATGGGGCACAGTCCCCCAGACACCAGAATCTTGAGATGGAGGTGGTGATATACCTGGTGTGTAGCCGGGGTTCGCAGCAGTGACCACTAGGCCCGCTTCAATGGCGCCCAACATTGCCAGCGGGTAGTGCAGTGAGTTGGGCATCACTATTGCCAGGATGTCCCCCGGTCCGAACCCTGCGTAGTGTAACGAGACAAAGTGTACCTGGTGTGTAGCCGGGGTTCGCAGCAGTGACCACAAGGCCTGCTTCAATGGCGCCCAACATTGCCAGCGGGTAGTGCAGTGAGTTGGGCATCACTATTGCCAGGATGTCCCCCGGTCCGAACCCTGCGTAGTGTAACGAGACAAAGTGTACCTGGTGTGTAGCCGGGGTTCGCAGCAGTGACCACAAGGCCTGCTTCAATGGCGCCCAACATTGCCAGCGGGTAGTGCAGTGAGTTGGGCATCACTATTGCCAGGATGTCCCCCGGTCCGAACCCTGCGTTGTGTAACGAGACAAAGTGTACCTGGTGTGTAGCCGGGGTTCGCAGCAGTGACCACAAGGCCTGCTTCAATGGCGCCCAACATTGCCAGCGGGTAGTGCAGTGAGTTGGGCATCACTATTGCCAGGATGTCCCCCGGTCCGAACCCTGCGTAGTGTAACGAGACAAAGTGTACCTGGTGTGTAGCCGGGGTTCGCAGCAGTGACCACAAGGCCTGCTTCAATGGCGCCCAACATTGCCAGCGGGTGGTGCAGTGAGTTGGGCATCACTATTGCCAGGATGTCCCCCGGTCCGAACCCTGCGTAGTGTAACGAGACAAAGTGTACCTGGTGTGTAGCCGGGGTTCGCAGCAGTGACCACAAGGCCTGCTTCAATGGCGCCCAACATTGCCAGCGGGTAGTGCAGTGAGTTGGGCATCACTATTGCCAGGATGTCCCCCGGTCCGAACCCTGCGTAGTGTAACGAGACAAAGTGTACCTGGTGTGTAGCCGGGGTTCGCAGCAGTGACCACAAGGCCTGCTACAATGGCGCCCAACATTGCCAGCGGGTAGTGCAGTGAGTTGGGCATCACTATTGCCAGGATGTCCCCCGGTCCGAACCCTGCGTAGTGTAACGAGACAAAGTGTACCTGGTGTGTAGCCGGGGTTCGCAGCAGTGACCACAAGGCCTGCTTCAATGGCGCCCAACATTGCCAGCGGGTAGTGCAGTGAGTTGGGCATCACTATTGCCAGGATGTCCCCTGGTCCGAACCCTGCGTTGTATAACGAGACAAAGTGTACCTGGTGTGTAGCCGGGGTTCGCAGCAGTGACCACAAGGCCTGCTTCAATGGCGCCCAACATTGCCAGCGGGTAGTGCAGTGAGTTGGGCATCACTATTGCCAGGATGTCCCCTGGTCCGAACCCTGCGTAGTGTAACGAGACAAAGTGTACCTGGTGTGTAGCCGGGGTTCGCAGCAGTGACCACAAGGCCTGCTTCAATGGCGCCCAACATTGCCAGCGGGTAGTGCAGTGAGTTGGGCATCACTATTGCCAGGATGTCCCCCGGTCCGAACCCTGCGTAGTGTAACGAGACAAAGTGTACCTGGTGTGTAGCCGGGGTTCGCAGCAGTGACCACAAGGCCTGCTTCAATGGCGCCCAACATTGCCAGCGGGTAGTGCAGTGAGTTGGGCATCACTATTGCCAGGATGTCCCCCGGTCCGAACCCTGCGTAGTGTAACGAGACAAAGTGTACCTGGTGTGTAGCCGGGGTTCGCAGCAGTGACCACAAGGCCTGCTTCAATGGCGCCCAACATTGCCAGCGGGTAGTGCAGTGAGTTGGGCATCACTATTGCCAGGATGTCCCCCGGTCCGAACCCTGCGTAGTGTAACGAGACAAAGTGTACCTGGTGTGTAGCCGGGGTTCGCAGCAGTGACCACAAGGCCCGCTTCAATGGCGCCTAACATTGCCAGCGGGTAGTGCAGTGAGTTGGGCATCACTATTGCCAGGATGTCCCCCGGTCCGAACCCTGCGTTGTGTAACGAGACAAAGTGTACCTGGTGTGTAGCCGGGGTTCGCAGCAGTGACCACAAGGCCTGCTTCAATGGCGCCCAACATTGCCAGCGGGTAGTGCAGTGAGTTGGGCATCACTATTGCCAGGATGTCCCCCGGTCCGAACCCTGCGTAGTGTAACGAGACAAAGTGTACCTGGTGTGTAGCCGGGGTTCGCAGCAGTGACCACAAGGCCCGCTTCAATGGCGCCCAACATTGCCAGCGGGTAGTGCAGTGAGTTGGGCATCACTATTGCCAGGATGTCCCCCGGTCCGAACCCTGCGTAGTGTAACGAGACAAAGTGTACCTGGTGTGTAGCCGGGGTTCGCAGCAGTGACCACAAGGCCTGCTTCAATGGCGCCCAACATTGCCAGCGGGTAGTGCAGTGAGTTGGGCATCACTATTGCCAGGATGTCCCCCGGTCCGAACCCTGCGTTGTGTAACGAGACAAAGTGTACCTGGTGTGTAGCCGGGGTTCGCAGCAGTGACCACAAGGCCTGCTTAAATGGCGCCTAACATTGCCAGCGGGTAGTGCAGTGAGTTGGGCATCACTATTGCCAGGATGTCCCCCGGTCCGAACCCTGCGTAGTGTTACGAGACAAAGTGTACCTGGTGTGTAGCCGGGGTTCGCAGCAGTGACCGCAAGGCCTGCTTCAACGGCGCCCAACATTGCCAGCGGGTAGTGCAGTGAGTTGGGCATCACTATTGCCAGGATGTCCCCCGGTCCGAACCCTGCGTTGTGTAACGAGACAAAGTGTACCTGGTGTGTAGCCGGGGTTCGCAGCAGTGACCACAAGGCCCGCTTCAATGGCGCCCAACATTGCCAGCGGGTAGTGCAGTGAGTTGGGCATCACTATTGCCAGGATGTCCCCCGGTCCGAACCCTGCGTAGTGTAACGAGACAAAGTGTACCTGGTGTGTAGCCGGGGTTCGCAGCAGTGACCACAAGGCCCGCTTCAATGGCGCCCAACATTGCCAGCGGGTAGTGCAGTGAGTTGGGCATCACTATTGCCAGGATGTCCCCCGGTCCGAACCCTGCGTTGTGTAACGAGACAAAGTGTACCTGGTGTGTAGCCGGGGTTCGCAGCAGTGACCACAAGGCCTGCTTCAATGGCGCCCAACATTGCCAGCGGGTAGTGCAGTGAGTTGGGCATCACTATTGCCAGGATGTCCCCCGGTCCGAACCCTGCGTAGTGTAACGAGACAAAGTGTACCTGGTGTGTAGCCGGGGTTCGCAGCAGTGACCACAAGGCCCGCTTCAATGGCGCCCAACATTGCCAGCGGGTAGTGCAGTGAGTTGGGCATCACTATTGCCAGGATGTCCCCCGGTCCGAACCCTGCGTAGTGTAACGAGACAAAGTGTACCTGGTGTGTAGCCGGGGTTCGCAGCAGTGACCACAAGGCCCGCTTCAATGGCGCCCAACATTGCCAGCGGGTAGTGCAGTGAGTTGGGCATCACTATTGCCAGGATGTCCCCCGGTCCGAACCCTGCGTAGTGTAACGAGACAAAGTGTACCTGGTGTGTAGCCGGGGTTCGCAGCAGTGACCACTAGGCCCGCTTCAATGGCGCCCAACATTGCCAGCGGGTAGTGCAGTGAGTTGGGCATCACTATTGCCAGGATGTTCCCCGGTCCGAACCCTGCGTAGTGTAACGAGACAAAGTGTACCTGGTGTGTAGCCGGGGTTCGCAGCAGTGACCACAAGGCCCGCTTCAATGGCGCCCAACATTGCCAGCGGGTAGTGCAGTGAGTTGGGCATCACTATTGCCAGGATGTCCCCCGGTCCGAACCCTGCGTTGTGTAACGAGACAAAGTGTACCTGGTGTGTAGCCGGGGTTCGCAGCAGTGACCACAAGGCCCGCTTCAATGGCGCCCAACATTGCCAGCGGGTAGTGCAGTGAGTTGGGCATCACTATTGCCAGGATGTCCCCCGGTCCGAACCCTGCGTTCTGTAAGGAGACAAAGTGTACCTGGTGTGTAGCCGGGGTTCGCAGCAGTGACCACAAGGCCCGCTTCAATGGCGCCCAACATTGCCAGCGGGTAGTGCAGTGAGTTGGGCATCACTATTGCCAGGATGTCCCCCGGTCCGAACCCTGCGTAGTGTAACGAGACAAAGTGTACCTGGTGTGTAGCCGGGGTTCGCAGCAGTGACCACAAGGCCCGCTTCAATGGCGCCCAACATTGCCAGCGGGTAGTGCAGTGAGTTGGGCATCACTATTGCCAGGATGTCCCCCGGTCCGAACCCTGCGTAGTGTAACGAGACAAAGTGTACCTGGTGTGTAGCCGGGGTTCGCAGCAGTGACCACAAGGCCCGCTTCAATGGCGCCCAACATTGCCAGCGGGTAGTGCAGTGAGTTTGGCATCACTATTGCCAGGATGTCCCCCGGTCCGAACCCTGCGTAGTGTAACGAGACAAAGTGTACCTGGTGTGTAGCCGGGGTTCGCAGCAGTGACCACAAGGCCTGCTTCAATGGCGCCCAACATTGCCAGCGGGTAGTGCAGTGAGTTGGGCATCACTATTGCCAGGATGTCCCCCGGTCCGAACCCTGCGTAGTGTAACGAGACAAAGTGTACCTGGTGTGTAGCCGGGGTTCGCAGCAGTGACCACAAGGCCCGCTTCAATGGCGCTCAACATTGCCAGCGGGTAGTGCAGTGAGTTGGGCATCACTATTGCCAGGATGTCCCCCGGTCCGAACCCTGCGTAGTGTAACGAGACAAAGTGTACCTGGTGTGTAGCCGAGGTTCGCAGCAGTGACCACAAGGCCCGCTTCAATGGCGCCCAACATTGCCAGCGGGTAGTGCAGTGAGTTGGGCATCACTATTGCCAGGATGTCCCCCGGTCCGAACCCTGCGTAGTGTAACGAGACAAAGTGTACCTGGTGTGTAGCCGGGGTTCGCAGCAGTGACCACAAGGCCTGCTTCAATGGCGCCTAACATTGCCAGCGGGTAGTGCAGTGAGTTGGGCATCACTATTGCCAGGATGTCCCCCGGTCCGAACCCTGCGTAGTGTAACGAGACAAAGTGTACCTGGTGTGTAGCCGGGGTTCGCAGCAGTGACCACAAGGCCTGCTTCAATGGCGCCCAACATTGCCAGCGGGTAGTGCAGTGAGTTGGGCATCACTATTGCCAGGATGTCCCCCGGTCCGAACCCTGCGTAGTGTAACGAGACAAAGTGTACCTGGTGTGTAGCCGGGGTTCGCAGCAGTGACCACAAGGCCCGCTTCAATGGCGCCCAACATTGCCAGCGGGTAGTGCAGTGAGTTGGGCATCACTATTGCCAGGATGTCCCCCGGTCCGAACCCTGCGTAGTGTAACGAGACAAAGTGTACCTGGTGTGTAGCCGGGGTTCGCAGCAGTGACCACAAGGCCCGCTTCAATGGCGCCCAACATTGCCAGCGGGTAGTGCAGTGAGTTGGGCATCACTATTGCCAGGATGTCCCCCGGTCCGAACCCTGCGTAGTGTAACGAGACAAAGTGTACCTGGTGTGTAGCCGGGGTTCGCAGCAGTGACCACAAGGCCTGCTTCAATGGCGCCCAACATTGCCAGCGGGTAGTGCAGTGAGTTGGGCATCACTATTGCCAGGATGTCCCCCGGTCCGAACCCTGCGTAGTGTAACGAGACAAAGTGTACCTGGTGTGTAGCCGGGGTTCGCAGCAGTGACCACAAGGCCTGCTTCAATGGCGCCCAACATTGCCAGCGGGTAGTGCAGTGAGTTGGGCATCACTATTGCCAGGATGTCCCCCGGTCCGAACCCTGCGTAGTGTAACGAGACAAAGTGTACCTGGTGTGTAGCCGGGGTTCGCAGCAGTGACCACAAGGCCTGCTTCAATGGCGCCCAACATTGCCAGCGGGTAGTGCAGTGAGTTGGGCATCACTATTGCCAGGATGTCCCCCGGTCCGAACCCTGCGTAGTGTAACGAGACAAAGTGTACCTGGTGTGTAGCCGGGGTTCGCAGCAGTGACCACAAGGCCTGCTTCAATGGCGCCCAACATTGCCAGCGGGTAGTGCAGTGAGTTGGGCATCACTATTGCCAGGATGTCCCCCGGTCCGAACCCTGCGTAGTGTAACGAGACAAAGTGTACCTGGTGTGTAGCCGGGGTTCGCAGCAGTGACCACAAGGCCCGCTTCAATGGCGCCTAACATTGCCAGCCGGTAGTGCAGTGAGTTGGGCATCACTATTGCCAGGATGTCCCCCGGTCCGAACCCTGCGTAGTGTAACGAGACAAAGTGTACCTGGTGTGTAGCCGGGGTTCGCAGCAGTGACCACAAGGCCCGCTTCAATGGCGCCCAACATTGCCAGCGGGTAGTGCAGTGAGTTGGGCATCACTATTGCCAGGATGTCCCCCGGTCCGAACCCTGCGTAGTGTAACGAGACAAAGTGTACCTGGTGTGTAGCCGGGGTTCGCAGCAGTGACCACTAGGCCCGCTTCAATGGCGCCCAACATTGCCAGCGGGTAGTGCAGTGAGTTGGGCATCACTATTGCCAGGATGTCCCCCGGTCCGAACCCTGCGTAGTGTAACGAGACAAAGTGTACCTGGTGTGTAGCCGGGGTTCGCAGCAGTGACCACAAGGCCCGCTTCAATGGCGCCCAACATTGCCAGCGGGTAGTGCAGTGAGTTGGGCATCACTATTGCCAGGATGTCCCCCGGTCCGAACCCTGCGATCTGTAAGGAGACAAAGTGTACCTGGTGTGTAGCCGGGGTTCGCAGCAGTGACCACAAGGCCCGCTTCAATGGCGCCCAACATTGCCAGCGGGTAGTGCAGTGAGTTGGGCATCACTATTGCCAGGATGTCCCCCGGTCCGAACCCTGCGTTGTGTAACGAGACAAAGTGTACCTGGTGTGTAGCCGGGGTTCGCAGCAGTGACCACAAGGCCCGCTTCAATGGCGCCCAACATTGCCAGCGGGTAGTGCAGTGAGTTGGGCATCACTATTGCCAGGATGTCCCCCGGTCCGAACCCTGCGTTCTGTAAGGAGACAAAGTGTACCTGGTGTGTAGCCGGGGTTCGCAGCAGTGACCACAAGGCCCGCTTCAATGGCGCCCAACATTGCCAGCGGGTAGTGCAGTGAGTTGGGCATCACTATTGCCAGGATGTCCCCCGGTCCGAACCCTGCGTAGTGTAACGAGACAAAGTGTACCTGGTGTGTAGCCGGGGTTCGCAGCAGTGACCACAAGGCCCGCTTCAATGGCGCCCAACATTGCCAGCGGGTAGTGCAGTGAGTTGGGCATCACTATTGCCAGGATGTCCCCCGGTCCGAACCCTGCGTAGTGTAACGAGACAAAGTGTACCTGGTGTGTAGCCGGGGTTCGCAGCAGTGACCACAAGGCCCGCTTCAATGGCGCCCAACATTGCCAGCGGGTAGTGCAGTGAGTTTGGCATCACTATTGCCAGGATGTCCCCCGGTCCGAACCCTGCGTAGTGTAACGAGACAAAGTGTACCTGGTGTGTAGCCGGGGTTCGCAGCAGTGACCACAAGGCCTGCTTCAATGGCGCCCAACATTGCCAGCGGGTAGTGCAGTGAGTTGGGCATCACTATTGCCAGGATGTCCCCCGGTCCGAACCCTGCGTAGTGTAACGAGACAAAGTGTACCTGGTGTGTAGCCGGGGTTCGCAGCAGTGACCACAAGGCCCGCTTCAATGGCGCCCAACATTGCCAGCGGGTAGTGCAGTGAGTTGGGCATCACTATTGCCAGGATGTCCCCCGGTCCGAACCCTGCGTAGTGTAACGAGACAAAGTGTACCTGGTGTGTAGCCGAGGTTCGCAGCAGTGACCACAAGGCCCGCTTCAATGGCGCCCAACATTGCCAGCGGGTAGTGCAGTGAGTTGGGCATCACTATTGCCAGGATGTCCCCCGGTCCGAACCCTGCGTAGTGTAACGAGACAAAGTGTACCTGGTGTGTAGCCGGGGTTCGCAGCAGTGACCACAAGGCCTGCTTCAATGGCGCCTAACATTGCCAGCGGGTAGTGCAGTGAGTTGGGCATCACTATTGCCAGGATGTCCCCCGGTCCGAACCCTGCGTAGTGTAACGAGACAAAGTGTACCTGGTGTGTAGCCGGGGTTCGCAGCAGTGACCACAAGGCCCGCTTCAATGGCGCCCAACATTGCCAGCGGGTAGTGCAGTGAGTTGGGCATCACTATTGCCAGGATGTCCCCCGGTCCGAACCCTGCGTAGTGTAACGAGACAAAGTGTACCTGGTGTGTAGCCGGGGTTCGCAGCAGTGACCACAAGGCCCGCTTCAATGGCGCCCAACATTGCCAGCGGGTAGTGCAGTGAGTTGGGCATCACTATTGCCAGGATGTCCCCCGGTCCGAACCCTGCGTAGTGTAACGAGACAAAGTGTACCTGGTGTGTAGCCGGGGTTCGCAGCAGTGACCACAAGGCCTGCTTCAATGGCGCCCAACATTGCCAGCGGGTAGTGCAGTGAGTTGGGCATCACTATTTCCAGGATGTCCCCCGGTCCGAACCCTGCGTAGTGTAACGAGACAAAGTGTACCTGGTGTGTAGCCGGGGTTCGCAGCAGTGACCACAAGGCCTGATTCAATGGCGCCCAACATTGCCAGCGGGTAGTGCAGTGAGTTGGGCATCACTATTGCCAGGATGTCCCCCGGTCCGAACCCTGCGTAGTGTAACGAGACAAAGTGTACCTGGTGTGTAGCCGGGGTTCGCAGCAGTGACCACAAGGCCTGCTTCAATGGCGCCCAACATTGCCAGCGGGTAGTGCAGTGAGTTGGGCATCACTATTGCCAGGATGTCCCCCGGTCCGAACCCTGCGTAGTGTAACGAGACAAAGTGTACCTGGTGTGTAGCCGGGGTTCGCAGCAGTGACCACTAGGCCCGCTTCAATGGCGCCCAACATTGCCAGCGGGTAGTGCAGTGAGTTGGGCATCACTATTGCCAGGATGTCCCCCGGTCCGAACCCTGCGTAGTGTAACGAGACAAAGTGTACCTGGTGTGTAGCCGGGGTTCGCAGCAGTGACCACAAGGCCCGCTTCAATGGCGCCCAACATTGCCAGCGGGTAGTGCAGTGAGTTGGGCATCACTATTGCCAGGATGTCCCCCGGTCCGAACCCTGCGTAGTGTAACGAGACAAAGTGTACCTGGTGTGTAGCCGGGGTTCGCAGCAGTGACCACAAGGCCTGCTTCAATGGCGCCCAACATTGCCAGCGGGTAGTGCAGTGAGTTGGGCATCACTATTGCCAGGATGTCCCCCGGTCCGAACCCTGCGTAGTGTAACGAGACAAAGAGTACCTGGTGTGTAGCCGGGGTTCGCAGCAGTGACCACAAGGCCTGCTTCAATGGCGCCCAACATTGCCAGCGGGTAGTGCTGTGAGTTGGGCATCACTATTGCCAGGATGTCCCCCGGTCCGAACCCTGCGTAGTGTAACGAGACAAAGTGTACCTGGTGTGTAGCCGGGGTTCGCAGCAGTGACCACAAGGCCTGCTTCAATGGCGCCCAACATTGCCAGCGGGTAGTGCAGTGAGTTGGGCATCACTATTGCCAGGATGTCCCCCGGTCCGAACCCTGCGTAGTGTAACGAGACAAAGTGTACCTGGTGTGTAGCCGGGGTTCGCAGCAGTGACCACAAGGCCCGCTTCAATGGCGCCCAACATTGCCAGCGGGTAGTGCAGTGAGTTGGGCATCACTATTGCCAGGATGTCCCCCGGTCCGAACCCTGCGTAGTGTAACGAGACAAAGTGTACTTGGTGTGTAGCCGGGGTTCGCAGCAGTGACCACAAGGCCCGCTTCAATGGCGCCCAACATTGCCAGCGGGTAGTGCAGTGAGTTGGGCATCACTATTGCCAGGATGTCCCCCGGTCCGAACCCTGCGTAGTGTAACGAGACAAAGTGTACCTGGTGTGTAGCCGGGGTTCGCAGCAGTGCCCACAAGGCCCGCTTCAATGGCGCCCAACATTGCCAGCGGGTAGTGCAGTGAGTTGGGCATCACTATTGCCAGGATGTCCCCCGGTCCGAACCCTGCGTTGTGTAACGAGACAAAGTGTACCTGGTGTGTAGCCGGGGTTCGCAGCAGTGACCACAAGGCCTGCTTCAATGGCGCCCAACATTGCCAGCGGGTAGTGCAGTGAGTTGGGCATCACTATTGCCAGGATGTCCCCCGGTCCGAACCCTGCGTTGTGTAACGAGACAAAGGTTACCTGGTGTGTAGCCGGGGTTCGCAGCAGTGACCACAAGGCCCGCTTCAATGGCGCCCAACATTGCCAGCGGGTAGTGCAGTGAGTTGGGCATCACTATTGCCAGGATGTCCCCCGGTCCGAACCCTGCGTAGTGTAACGAGACAAAGTGTACCTGGTGTGTAGCCGGGGTTCGCAGCAGTGACCACAAGGCCCGCTTCAATGGCGCCCAACATTGCCAGCGGGTAGTGCAGTGAGTTGGGCACGACTATTGCCAGGATGTCCCCCGGTCCGAACCCTGCGTAGTGTAACGAGACAAAGTGTACCTGGTGTGTAGCCGGGGTTCGCAGCAGTGACCACAAGGCCCGCTTCAATGGCGCCCAACATTGCCAGCGGGTAGTGCAGTGAGTTGGGCATCACTATTGCCAGGATGTCCCCCGGTCCGAACCCTGCGTAGTGTAACGAGAAAAAGTGTACCTGGTGTGTAGCCGGGGTTCGCAGCAGTGACCACAAGGCCTGCTTCAATGGCGCCCAACATTGCCAGCGGGTAGTGCAGTGAGTTGGGCATCACTATTGCCAGGATGTCCCCCGGTCCAAACCCTGCGTAGTGTAACGAGACAAAGTGTACCTGGTGTGTAGCCGGGGTTCGCAGCAGTGACCACAAGGCCTGCTTCAATGGCGCCCAACATTGCCAGCGGGTAGTGCAGTGAGTTGGGCATCACTATTGCCAGGATGTCCCCCGGTCCGAACCCTGCGTAGTGTAACGAGACAAAGTGTACCTGGTGTGTAGCCGGGGTTCGCAGCAGTGACCACAAGGCCCGCTTCAATGGCGCCCAACATTGCCAGCGGGTAGTGCAGTGAGTTGGGCATCACTATTGCCAGGATGTCCCCCGGTCCGAACCCTGCGTAGTGTAACGAGACAAAGTGTACCTGGTGTGTAGCCGGGGTTCGCAGCAGTGACCACAAGGCCTGCTTCAATGGCGCCCAACATTGCCAGCGGGTAGTGCAGTGAGTTGGGCATCACTATTGCCAGGATGTCCCCCGGTCCGAACCCTGCGTAGTGTAACGAGACAAAGTGTACCTGGTGTGTAGCCGGGGTTCGCAGCAGTGACCACAAGGCCTGCTTCAATGGCGCCCAACATTGCCAGCGGGTAGTGCAGTGAGTTGGGCATCACTATTGCCAGGATGTCCCCCGGTCCGAACCCTGCGTAGTGTAACGAGACAAAGTGTACCTGGTGTGTAGCCGGGGTACGCAGCAGTGACCACAAGGCCCGCTTCAATGGCGCCCAACATTGCCAGCGGGTAGTGCAGTGAGTTGGGCATCACTTTTGCCAGGATGTCCCCCGGTCCGAACCCTGCGTAGTGTAACGAGACAAAGTGTACCTGGTGTGTAGCCGGGGTTCGCAGCAGTGACCACAAGGCCTGCTTCAATGGCGCCCAACATTGCCAGCGGGTAGTGCAGTGAGTTGGGCATCACTATTGCCAGGATGTCCCCCGGTCCGAACCCTGCGTAGTGTAACAAGACAAAGTGTACCTGGTGTGTAGCCGGGGTTCGCAGCAGTGACCACAAGGCCTGCTTCAATGGCGCCCAACATTGCCAGCGGGTAGTGCAGTGAGTTGGGCATCACTATTGCCAGGATGTCCCCCGGTCCGAACCCTGCGTTGTGTAACGAGACAAAGTGTACCTGGTGTGTAGCCGGGGTTCGCAGCAGTGACCACAAGGCCTGCTTCAATGGCGCCCAACATTGCCAGCGGGTAGTGCAGTGAGTTGGGCATCACTATTGCCAGGATGTCCCCCGGTCCGAACCCTGCGTAGTGTAACGAGACAAAGTGTACCTGGTGTGTAGCCGGGGTTCGCAGCAGTGACCACAAGGCCCGCTTCAATGGCGCCCAACATTGCCAGCGGGTAGTGCAGTGAGTTGGGCATCACTATTGCCAGGATGTCCCCCGGTCCGAACCCTGCGTAGTGTAACGAGACAAAGTGTACCTGGTGTGTAGCCGGGGTTCGCAGCAGTGACCACAAGGCCTGCTTCAATGGCGCCCAACATTGCCAGCGGGTAGTGCAGTGAGTTGGGCATCACTATTGCCAGGATGTCCCCCGGTCCGAACCCTGCGTAGTGTAACGAGACAAAGTGTACCGGGTGTGTAGCCGGGGTTCGCAGCAGTGACCACAAGGCCCGCTTCAATGGCGCCCAACATTGCCAGCGGGTAGTGCAGTGAGTTGGGCATCACTATTGCCAGGATGTCCCCCGGTCCGAACCCTGCGTAGTGTAACGAGACAAAGTGTACCTGGTGTGTAGCCGGGGTTCGCAGCAGTGACCACAAGGCCTGCTTCAATGGCGCCCAACATTGCCAGCGGGTAGTGCAGTGAGTTGGGCATCACTATTGCCAGGATGTCCCCCGGTCCGAACCCTGCGTAGTGTAACGAGACAAAGTGTACCTGGTGTGTAGCCGGGGTTCGCAGCAGTGACCACAAGGCCCGCTTCAATGGCGCCCAACATTGCCAGCGGGTAGTGCAGTGAGTTGGGCATCACTATTGCCAGGATGTCCCCCGGTCCGAACCCTGCGTTGTGTAACGAGACAAAGTGTACCTGGTGTGTAGCCGGGGTTCGCAGCAGTGACTACAAGGCCTGCTTCAATGGCGCCCAACATTGCCAGCGGGTAGTGCAGTGAGTTGGGCATCACTATTGCCAGGATGTCCCCCGGTCCGAACCCTGCGTAGTGTAACGAGACAAAGTGTACCTGGTGTGTAGCCGGGGTTCGCAGCAGCGACCACAAGGCCCGCTTCAATGGCGCCCAACATTGCCAGCGGGTAGTGCAGTGAGTTGGGCATCACTATTGCCAGGATGTCCCCCGGTCCGAACCCTGCGTAGTGTAACGAGACAAAGTGTACCTGGTGTGTAGCCGGGGTTCGCAGCAGTGACCACAAGGCCTGCTTCAATGGCGCCCAACATTGCCAGCGGGTAGTGCAGTGAGTTGGGCATCACTATTGCCAGGATGTCCCCCGGTCCGAACCCTGCGTAGTGTAACGAGACAAAGTGTACCTGGTGTGTAGCCGGGGTTCGCAGCAGTGACCACAAGGCCTGCTTCAATGGCGCCCAACATTGCCAGCGGGTAGTGCAGTGAGTTGGGCATCACTATTGCCAGGATGTCCCCCGGTCCGAACCCTGCGTAGTGTAACGAGACAAAGTGTACCTGGTGTGTAGCCGGGGTTCGCAGCAGTGACCACAAGGCCCGCTTCAATGGCGCCCAACATTGCCAGCGGGTAGTGCAGTGAGTTGGGCATCACTATTGCCAGGATGTCCCCCGGTCCGAACCCTGCGTAGTGTAACGAGACAAAGTGTACCTGGTGTGTAGCCGGGGTTCGCAGCAGTGACCACAAGGCCTGCTTCAATGGCGCCCAACATTGCCAGCGGGTAGTGCAGTGAGTTGGGCATCACTATTGCCAGGATGTCCCCCGGTCCGAACCCTGCGTAGTGTAACGAGACAAAGTGTACCTGGTGTGTAGCCGGGGTTCGCAGCAGTAACCACAAGGCCTGCTTCAATGGCGCCCAACATTGCCAGCGGGTAGTGCAGTGAGTTGGGCATCACTATTGCCAGGATGTCCCCCGGTCCGAACCCTGCGTTGTGTAACGAGACAAAGTGTACCTGGTGTGTAGCCGGGGTTCGCAGCAGTGACCACAAGGCCCGCTTCAATGGCGCCCAACATTGCCAGCGGGTAGTGCAGTGAGTTGGGCATCACTATTGCCAGGATGTCCCCCGGTCCGAACCCTGCGTAGTGTAACGAGACAAAGTGTACCTGGTGTGTAGCCGGGGTTCGCAGCAGTGACCACAAGGCCTGCTTCAATGGCGCCCAACATTGCCAGCGGGTAGTGCAGTGAGTTGGGCATCACTATTGCCAGGATGTCCCCCGGTCCGAACCCTGCGTAGTGTAACGAGACAAAGTGTACCTGGTGTGTAGCCGGGGTTCGCAGCAGTGACCACAAGGCCCGCTTCAATGGCGCCCAACATTGCCAGCGGGTAGTGCAGTGAGTTGGGCATCACTATTGCCAGGATGTCCCCCGGTCCGAACCCTGCGTAGTGTAACGAGACAAAGTGTACCTGGTGTGTAGCCGGGGTTCGCAGCAGTGACCACAAGGCCTGCTTCAATGGCGCCCAACATTGCCAGCGGGTAGTGCAGTGAGTTGGGCATCACTATTGCCAGGATGTCCCCCGGTCCGAACCCTGCGTAGTGTAACGAGACAAAGTGTACCTGGTGTGTAGCCGGGGTTCGCAGCAGTGACCACAAGGCCTGCTTCAATGGCGCCCAACATTGCCAGCGGGTAGTGCAGTGAGTTGGGCATCACTATTGCCAGGATGTCCCTCGGTCCGAACCCTGCGTAGTGTAACGAGACAAAGTGTACCTGGTGTGTAGCCGGGGTTCGCAGCAGTGACCACAAGGCCCGCTTCAATGGCGCCCAACATTGCCAGCGGGTAGTGCAGTGAGTTGGGCATCACTATTGCCAGGATGTCCCCCGGTCCGAACCCTGCGTAGTGTAACGAGACAAAGTGTACCTGGTGTGTAGCCGGGGTTCGCAGCAGTGACCACAAGGCCTGCTTCAATGGCGCCCAACATTGCCAGCGGGTAGTGCAGTGAGTTGGGCATCACTATTGCCAGGATGTCCCCCGGTCCGAACCCTGCGTAGTGTAACGAGACAAAGTGTACCTGGTATGTAGCCGGGGTTCGCAGCAGTGACCACAAGGCCCGCTTCAATGGCGCCCAACATTGCCAGCGGGTAGTGCAGTGAGTTGGGCATCACTATTGCCAGGATGTCCCCCGGTCCGAACCCTGCGTAGTGTAACGAGACAAAGTGTACTTGGTGTGTAGCCGGGGTTCGCAGCAGTGACCACAAGGCCCGCTTCAATGGCGCCCAACATTGCCAGCGGGTAGTGCAGTGAGTTGGGCATCACTATTGCCAGGATGTCCCCCGGTCCGAACCCTGCGTAGTGTAACGAGACAAAGTGTACCTGGTGTGTAGCCGGGGTTCGCAGCAGTGACCACAAGGCCCGCTTCAATGGCGCCCAACATTGCCAGCGGGTAGTGCAGTGAGTTGGGCATCACTATTGCCAGGATGTCCCCCGGTCCGAACCCTGCGTTGTGTAACGAGACAAAGTGTACCTGGTGTGTAGCCGGGGTTCGCAGCAGTGACCACAAGGCCTGCTTCAATGGCGCCCAACATTGCCAGCGGGTAGTGCAGTGAGTTGGGCATCACTATTGCCAGGATGTCCCCCGGTCCGAACCCTGCGTTGTGTAACGAGACAAAGGTTACCTGGTGTGTAGCCGGGGTTCGCAGCAGTGACCACAAGGCCCGCTTCAATGGCGCCCAACATTGCCAGCGGGTAGTGCAGTGAGTTGGGCATCACTATTGCCAGGATGTCCCCCGGTCCGAACCCTGCGTAGTGTAACGAGACAAAGTGTACCTGGTGAGTAGCCGGGGTCCGCAGCAGTGACCACAAGGCCCGCTTCAATGGCGCCCAACATTGCCAGCGGGTAGTGCAGTGAGTTGGGCATCACTATTGCCAGGATGTCCCCCGGTCCGAACCCTGCGTAGTGTAACGAGACAAAGTGTACCTGGTGTGTAGCCGGGGTTCGCAGCAGTAACCACAAGGCCCGCTTCAATGGCGCCCAACATTGCCAGCGGGTAGTGCAGTGAGTTGGGCATCACTATTGCCAGGATGTCCCCCGGTCCGAACCTTGCGTAGTGTAACGAGACAAAGTGTACCTGGTGTGTAGCCGGGGTTCGCAGCAGTGACCACAAGGCCTGCTTCAATGGCGCCCAACATTGCCAGCGGGTAGTGCAGTGAGTTGGGCATCACTATTGCCAGGATGTCCCCCGGTCCAAACCCTGCGTAGTGTAACGAGACAAAGTGTACCTGGTGTGTAGCCGGGGTTCGCAGCAGTGACCACAAGGCCTGCTTTAATGGCGCCCAACATTGCCAGCGGGTAGTGCAGTGAGTTGGGCATCACTATTGCCAGGATGTCCCCCGGTCCGAACCCTGCGTAGTGTAACGAGACAAAGTGTACCTGGTGTGTAGCCGGGGTTCGCAGCAGTGACCACAAGGCCCGCTTCAATGGCGCCCAACATTGCCAGCGGGTAGTGCAGTGAGTTGGGCATCACTATTGCCAGGATGTCCCCCGGTCCGAACCCTGCGTAGTGTAACGAGACAAAGTGTACCTGGTGTGTAGCCGGGGTTCGCAGCAGTGACCACAAGGCCTGCTTCAATGGCGCCCAACATTGCCAGCGGGTAGTGCAGTGAGTTGGGCATCACTATTGCCAGGATGTCCCCCGGTCCGAACCCTGCGTAGTGTAACGAGACAAAGTGTACCTGGTGTGTAGCCGGGGTTCGCAGCAGTGACCACAAGGCCTGCTTCAATGGCGCCCAACATTGCCAGCGGGTAGTGCAGTGAGTTGGGCATCACTATTGCCAGGATGTCCCCCGGTCCGAACCCTGCGTAGTGTAACGAGACAAAGTGTACCTGGTGTGTAGCCGGGGTACGCAGCAGTGACCACAAGGCCCGCTTCAATGGCGCCCAACATTGCCAGCGGGTAGTGCAGTGAGTTGGGCATCACTATTGCCAGGATGTCCCCCGGTCCGAACCCTGCGTAGTGTAACGAGACAAAGTGTACCTGGTGTGTAGCCGGGGTTCGCAGCAGTGACCACAAGGCCTGCTTCAATGGCGCCCAACATTGCCAGCGGGTAGTGCAGTGAGTTGGGCATCACTATTGCCAGGATGTCCCCCGGTCCGAACCCTGCGTAGTGTAACAAGACAAAGTGTACCTGGTGTGTAGCCGGGGTTCGCAGCAGTGACCACAAGGCCTGCTTCAATGGCGCCCAACATTGCCAGCGGGTAGTGCAGTGAGTTGGGCATCACTATTGCCAGGATGTCCCCCGGTCCGAACCCTGCGTTGTGTAACGAGACAAAGTGTACCTGGTGTGTAGCCGGGGTTCGCAGCAGTGACCACAAGGCCTGCTTCAATGGCGCCCAACATTGCCAGCGGGTAGTGCAGTGAGTTGGGCATCACTATTGCCAGGATGTCCCCCGGTCCGAACCCTGCGTAGTGTAACGAGACAAAGTGTACCTGGTGTGTAGCCGGGGTTCGCAGCAGTGACCACAAGGCCCGCTTCAATGGCGCCCAACATTGCCAGCGGGTAGTGCAGTGAGTTGGGCATCACTATTGCCAGGATGTCCCCCGGTCCGAACCCTGCGTAGTGTAACGAGACAAAGTGTACCTGGTGTGTAGCCGGGGTTCGCAGCAGTGACCACAAGGCCTGCTTCAATGGCGCCCAACATTGCCAGCGGGTAGTGCAGTGAGTTGGGCATCACTATTGCCAGGATGTCCCCCGGTCCGAACCCTGCGTAGTGTAACGAGACAAAGTGTACCTGGTGTGTAGCCGGGGTTCGCAGCAGTGACCACAAGGCCCGCTTCAATGGCGCCCAACATTGCCAGCGGGTAGTTCAGTGAGTTGGGCATCACTATTGCCAGGATGTCCCCCGGTCCGAACCCTGCGTAGTGTAACGAGACAAAGTGTACCTGGTGTGTAGCCGGGGTTCGCAGCAGTGACCACAAGGCCTGCTTCAATGGCGCCCAACATTGCCAGCGGGTAGTGCAGTGAGTTGGGCATCACTATTGCCAGGATGTCCCCCGGTCCGAACCCTGCGTAGTGTAACGAGACAAAGTGTACCTGGTGTGTAGCCGGGGTTCGCAGCAGTGACCACAAGGCCCGCTTCAATGGCGCCCAACATTGCCAGCGGGTAGTGCAGTGAGTTGGGCATCACTATTGCCAGGATGTCCCCCGGTCCGAACCCTGCGTAGTGTAACGAGACAAAGTGTACCTGGTGTGTAGCCGGGGTTCGCAGCAGTGACCACAAGGCCTGCTTCAATGGCGCCCAACATTGCCAGCGGGTAGTGCAGTGAGTTGGGCATCACTATTGCCAGGATGTCCCCCGGTCCGAACCCTGCGTAGTGTAACGAGACAAAGTGTACCGGGTGTGTAGCCGGGGTTCGCAGCAGTGACCACAAGGCCCGCTTCAATGGCGCCCAACATTGCCAGCGGGTAGTGCAGTGAGTTGGGCATCACTATTGCCAGGATGTCCCCCGGTCCGAACCCTGCGTAGTGTAACGAGACAAAGTGTACCTGGTGTGTAGCCGGGGTTCGCAGCAGTGACCACAAGGCCTGCTTCAATGGCGCCCAACATTGCCAGCGGGTAGTGCAGTGAGTTGGGCATCACTATTGCCAGGATGTCCCCCGGTCCGAACCCTGCGTAGTGTAACGAGACAAAGTGTACCTGGTGTGTAGCCGGGGTTCGCAGCAGTGACCACAAGGCCCGCTTCAATGGCGCCCAACATTGCCAGCGGGTAGTGCAGTGAGTTGGGCATCACTATTGCCAGGATGTCCCCCGGTCCGAACCCTGCGTAGTGTAACGAGACAAAGTGTACCTGGTGTGTAGCCGGGGTTCGCAGCAGTGACCACAAGGCCTGCTTCAATGGCGCCCAACATTGCCAGCGGGTAGTGCAGTGAGTTGGGCATCACTATTTCCAGGATGTCCCCCGGTCCGAACCCTGCGTAGTGTAACGAGACAAAGTGTACCTGGTGTGTAGCCGGGGTTCGCAGCAGTGACCACAAGGCCTGATTCAATGGCGCCCAACATTGCCAGCGGGTAGTGCAGTGAGTTGGGCATCACTATTGCCAGGATGTCCCCCGGTCCGAACCCTGCGTAGTGTAACGAGACAAAGTGTACCTGGTGTGTAGCCGGGGTTCGCAGCAGTGACCACAAGGCCTGCTTCAATGGCGCCCAACATTGCCAGCGGGTAGTGCAGTGAGTTGGGCATCACTATTGCCAGGATGTCCCCCGGTCCGAACCCTGCGTAGTGTAACGAGACAAAGTGTACCTGGTGTGTAGCCGGGGTTCGCAGCAGTGACCACTAGGCCCGCTTCAATGGCGCCCAACATTGCCAGCGGGTAGTGCAGTGAGTTGGGCATCACTATTGCCAGGATGTCCCCCGGTCCGAACCCTGCGTAGTGTAACGAGACAAAGTGTACCTGGTGTGTAGCCGGGGTTCGCAGCAGTGACCACAAGGCCCGCTTCAATGGCGCCCAACATTGCCAGCGGGTAGTGCAGTGAGTTGGGCATCACTATTGCCAGGATGTCCCCCGGTCCGAACCCTGCGTAGTGTAACGAGACAAAGTGTACCTGGTGTGTAGCCGGGGTTCGCAGCAGTGACCACAAGGCCTGCTTCAATGGCGCCCAACATTGCCAGCGGGTAGTGCAGTGAGTTGGGCATCACTATTGCCAGGATGTCCCCCGGTCCGAACCCTGCGTAGTGTAACGAGACAAAGAGTACCTGGTGTGTAGCCGGGGTTCGCAGCAGTGACCACAAGGCCTGCTTCAATGGCGCCCAACATTGCCAGCGGGTAGTGCTGTGAGTTGGGCATCACTATTGCCAGGATGTCCCCCGGTCCGAACCCTGCGTAGTGTAACGAGACAAAGTGTACCTGGTGTGTAGCCGGGGTTCGCAGCAGTGACCACAAGGCCTGCTTCAATGGCGCCCAACATTGCCAGCGGGTAGTGCAGTGAGTTGGGCATCACTATTGCCAGGATGTCCCCCGGTCCGAACCCTGCGTAGTGTAACGAGACAAAGTGTACCTGGTGTGTAGCCGGGGTTCGCAGCAGTGACCACAAGGCCCGCTTCAATGGCGCCCAACATTGCCAGCGGGTAGTGCAGTGAGTTGGGCATCACTATTGCCAGGATGTCCCCCGGTCCGAACCCTGCGTAGTGTAACGAGACAAAGTGTACTTGGTGTGTAGCCGGGGTTCGCAGCAGTGACCACAAGGCCCGCTTCAATGGCGCCCAACATTGCCAGCGGGTAGTGCAGTGAGTTGGGCATCACTATTGCCAGGATGTCCCCCGGTCCGAACCCTGCGTAGTGTAACGAGACAAAGTGTACCTGGTGTGTAGCCGGGGTTCGCAGCAGTGACCACAAGGCCCGCTTCAATGGCGCCCAACATTGCCAGCGGGTAGTGCAGTGAGTTGGGCATCACTATTGCCAGGATGTCCCCCGGTCCGAACCCTGCGTAGTGTAACGAGACAAAGTGTACCTGGTGTGTAGCCGGGGTTCGCAGCAGTGACCACAAGGCCTGCTTCAATGGCGCCCAACATTGCCAGCGGGTAGTGCAGTGAGTTGGGCATCACTATTGCCAGGATGTCCCCCGGTCCGAACCCTGCGTAGTGTAACGAGACAAAGTGTACCTGGTGTGTAGCCGGGGTTCGCAGCAGTGACCACAAGGCCCGCTTCAATGGCGCCCAACATTGCCAGCGGGTAGTTCAGTGAGTTGGGCATCACTATTGCCAGGATGTCCCCCGGTCCGAACCCTGCGTAGTGTAACGAGACAAAGTGTACCTGGTGTGTAGCCGGGGTTCGCAGCAGTGACCACAAGGCCTGCTTCAATGGCGCCCAACATTGCCAGCGGGTAGTGCAGTGAGTTGGGCATCACTATTGCCAGGATGTCCCCCGGTCCGAACCCTGCGTAGTGTAACGAGACAAAGTGTACCTGGTGTGTAGCCGGGGTTCGCAGCAGTGACCACAAGGCCCGCTTCAATGGCGCCCAACATTGCCAGCGGGTAGTGCAGTGAGTTGGGCATCACTATTGCCAGGATGTCCCCCGGTCCGAACCCTGCGTTGTGTAACGAGACAAAGTGTACCTGGTGTGTAGCCGGGGTTCGCAGCAGTGACCACAAGGCCCGCTTCAATGGCGCCCAACATTGCCAGCGGGTAGTGCAGTGAGTTGGGCATCACTATTGCCAGGATGTCCCCCGGTCCGAACCCTGCGTAGTGTAACGAGACAAAGTGTACCTGGTGTGTAGCCGGGGTTCGCAGCAGTGACCACAAGGCCCGCTTCAATGGCGCCCAACATTGCCAGCGGGTAGTGCAGTGAGTTGGGCATCACTATTGCCAGGATGTCCCCCGGTCCGAACCCTGCGTAGTGTAACGAGACAAAGTGTACCTGGTGTGTAGCCGGGGTTCGCAGCATTGACCACAAGGCCTGCTTCAATGGCGCCCAACATTGCCAGCGGGTAGTGCAGTGAGTTGGGCATCACTATTGCCAGGATGTCCCCCGGTCCGAACCCTGCGTAGTGTAACGAGACAAAGTGTACCTGGTGTGTAGCCGGGGTTCGCAGCAGTGACCACAAGGCCCGCTTCAATGGCGCCCAACATTGCCAGCGGGTAGTGCAGTGAGTTGGGCATCACTATTGCCAGGATGTCCCCCGGTCCGAACCCTGCGTAGTGTAACGAGACAAAGTGTACCTGGTGTGTAGCCGGGGTTCGCAGCATTGACCACAAGGCCTGCTTCAATGGCGCCCAACATTGCCAGCGGGTAGTGCAGTGAGTTGGGCATCACTATTGCCAGGATGTCCCCCGGTCCGAACCCTGCGTAGTGTAACGAGACAAAGTGTACCTGGTGTGTAGCCGGGGTTCGCAGCAGTGACCACAAGGCCCGCTTCAATGGCGCCCAACATTGCCAGCGGGTAGTGCAGTGAGTTGGGCATCACTATTGCCAGGATGTCCCCCGGTCCGAACCCTGCGTAGTGTAACGAGACAAAGTGTACCTGGTGTGTAGCCGGGGTTCGCAGCAGTGACCACAAGGCCTGCTTCAATGGCGCCCAACATTGCCAGCGGGTAGTGCAGTGAGTTGGGCATCACTATTGCCAGGATGTCCCCCGGTCCGAACCCTGCGTTCTGTAAGGAGATGGCGAAGCGACGGCAGTTCGTGCGCAGTTCTCTGAACGTGTAGCTTCGATCTGTTAGTCCACACGCCTGAAAACCACCCGTTTGTCAGCTACCAGTGGCGTAGGAAGGGGGTGAATCCCCCCCTCTGGTTCAATTCCCCTCCCTTTGTTCTAATACATTTCTGTGTCAATGCTTATAATGTGTTAAAATTGCGTAGAAAAGCACCAAATTCATGCCGGAAATTTTACACTTTTCCGGGGCTGTGCGCCCCGGACTCGCATTTCGCTGGTGGGTTTTCACTCAACCCCCCCCCCCCCCCCCCTCCCCCCCTCCCCATTATCTTCGTAGACACAAATATCTCTTACAATATTATTCTCCCCCCTTCCTAATTTAGTTCCTACGCGCCTGTCAGGTACAACATAGTAGTACATCTAAACAAAATTACAAGTTGATTTAGTAAAAACACGGTCAGAATAATTGATGGTAAACTGCTAAGTAGGAGCTCGAATTACCGGCTAGGTATATTTGTTGAAAAGAGACATAATGTGGTGGTTTGTTGCTTCAAATCAAACACTCTTTTTCAGGAATAGACGCCCGTCGGATTTCGATAACAACAAAATCAATTTATTTACTTGCAAAATTTAGAACCTTGTAGTTGCAGAGACTTTGTTTTGATCACATTCACAGCCTTCTTGGTTTTCTCGAAACTCGAGCGCATTTTATAGAATTGTTTTTATAGTGTCAAATACCTTAAGGGGGTTCGAATCCTTCCGCCAATCTACCTGACATTGTTGTCTTGGCACTTAAAGTGTTCAATATTGCGAGGGTCAATTTCTATTCAATAACCAAAAAGGTTGTATGAAAAAGGTTTTATTTTATGAGGGTCTGGGAAATTTATGACTATGGAACGTGCTGTAAACAATGAAACTCTTGAGTTAGGGGGGGGGGGGGGGGGGGGGAGTACTGAATATCTTGAGGCCTCACTAACGTAATCACAATTAATTTTATTTCAGTATTTAATTTTTTCCTAATTAAATATTAATGACATTACATTATAAAATAGCAGACTGACAAATTGTAATGATTCCGGATGTGCACAAAAAATACCGATTTTTTATATTCAGCCGTTTTCTTATGCAGGTGGCCCGAATGAAGTTTTCATTAAAGTGTACTCACTCGTACAACCTGCATTCTAATTAGGGCAAATTGGTAGAACTCATTTAAATATCATCAAATAGCCAGATAATGCCCGGTGTGACTAAGCTATTTTATATTGCCGTGAGTCTTCAGGTTCAACAACAAATAATTGTGAAAGTCCAAATTTCAGTCACTTTTGGGTTGTAAAATCTCATCCCCTCATGCAACCTTAAGTAATGGCCTTTTGATGCATATTCTATTCCCCCATCTCTCGTGGTACTGTGACAGTTTCACGGTATCACAATAGACACAGAATAAAATTAACCCGCGAATAGTTTGACGAATAAACACGTTGTTTACCTTCGATTACGAAGTACCTACATACCTACCTACTTAGGTAAAGAAAATAATCACTTACTACGGCTGTTTTGTCGGCCCATTCGTCCACTCTCGTCCAGACAAATTCAGTGACAGAAATATCCGGAACCGGCACATCTTTGTACGGTGATTTCAGTATTTTACTCTTTATACGCGAGTATTGTCGGACAACTGAAGCATCCTTGCACAATATGTGGATATGTGTGCCAACATGTGTGCTGGTCAAGAATTGCCAAAATTGCTGAATATTGAGAAGAGGATATATTACTTTTCTGCAGTTGTGGAATCGACAAAAACAATACATGACTACTTATCAATAAAAGAAAACAACTTATACCACAACTGCTTTATTATACATTCGGAGTCAAGAAGGCTGAGACAATAGTCATGGTAAAATACAAGTCATTCCAGGACCCTTATTCTAAAACTAAAAATTTTCCGTATTCGTCCCGAATCGAATTCGTGAGTGACGAATCCGAGATATTGGTATTCTGCAAGACAATATTCAAAATGGCGACCCGGATTCGATTCGTGTCTGACAGGATCAGATTCGTCAGCTGTTTGCTCGCCGGATCGGGATAAAAGTTAGGTTATTTGGGCACTAAACTATACCAATAATTATTAATGTGTGTATATTTACTGTTATTTCTTCAAATAATCGTCCAATAACTGTTTGAAATATACATAATATTATTACATACTTTCGTAATAATGTCCTGCTTCATTTTGAATGTTATGTGATGTGTCAAACACGGAGAGTTGATAAAATGACAAATGACAATCAAACCAATGTGTGAAGTATGTTCCGTACACCGTGATCAAAATTCTCTATTCTCATTGGTTACCGATACGTCGGTAAAACAAGAGTATGCTATAAATGCATTATTTCGTGAGAATAGCGCGTCCCGATCCGTTTGCTGTTGTAGAATACGAAATGGAATCATATTCGGTTCAGCCGAATTGGGAACACACGAATCTGATCCGGGACGAATCAGATTCGGCTCGGCCGAATACAAAAGTAAAGTTTTAGAATAAGGGTCCAGGGTTGCGATTCTACAATTATTTTCTATTGCTGGCGGAATAGCAATCTCTATAAAGCTTATGCAATCTCATTGCAAACGAAAATGCTACCGCTTTGCAGTAATAGAATCCCAACCCAGGTGGCCTATTCTATAACGAAAACGAAATGATTCCAGGCCGGTATGATTTCGTTTTCGATATAGAATAGCCCCCCAGAGAGAAGCGGCTATGTAGTGGAGTTGCTCAGTTGCACAGTCCGCTGGGATAGCGCATTGGCTTGCGGCGCAAGAGGTTGCCGGTTCGAATCCGGCCGGGTTCGCACTATTTTATTTTGAAATTTTCAAAAGCTTTAATTCTGCCTTAACATTAAGTTATTTCTTTTTAAGTTGCCCAGCTTTAATTTTCGCAAGTTCGAATTTGTCTACCCATAGAGAGTTGTATTCCTTAGGCTGCCCAGTGAAACGAATGCGCATCCTACTGCACAGTGTAGCAACTCTGCGAATTAGCTGCTAGGTTCCAGAGGTACGATCATAAACAATGACAACATTCTTGTCGCATGACAATGTTCTCATCTCAATGATATTCACGACCTTCTTGGGTGAGATGACTTTTTCATCATCTCAGAACATTTTCATTTTCGACTAAACAGAAGATATTTGTTTAAATTTTAACCAATACGACGATTTGGTAGGAAAATTGTACGATTTGAGACAATGTTGTTTGCAATACTTGGCAAAATTTCAAATTGATCGGACCAACCAATCAGAAGATATTTCTTTTAAAATTTGAACCAATTAACGGATTAAAAAAATTATGATCTGCAGACATCAGTGGTCTTTACATTGAATGCAAAATTTCCGATCGATCTGTGAAACGGTGTGACCTGGAGGCGTATTCTGTAACGTTTTCCCTATTCCCACAAATAAGTGATACGTGATGGAGCCACTTCTGGCAAGATGGCTACTATCAGGTCCACATATTATTTTGTTTGTTTTTATATTTCGTGTTTCCATAAAGCAGTGAAAAAACAAAAAACAAATGAAATAGATATTTAGCTATAAATTTACTTTCTTGGCCATAACAAACAACTATATCAAATATTTGTATTTATATTTATGCAAATGCGCCCTTGATAGCCGCCATTTACCTAGTACCACAAAATCCACCAGACGTCAGTTGTGTTCCTTATTTTCTCGAATTCTATTCCTGATGGAATCTGGTCACGGCCATAAGGATTAACATTGCACCGAACCAGATTCCATCAGAATTGGGATTTTAAATAATCTAGAATACGACCCCCGTGTATCGGTTTGGAACAGACAAAAATACAAACAAAGAATAACAGAGGTCCGTGCCAAAAGAGCCAACATAGTCATATCAACCCACATTTAACCTAATCATAACAAGTTTCAGCCAAATCCTCCCATTGGTTCAAATTTGAAACAATTTTTCCGGTGATTTTTTAAATTTAAACTAGAACCGATTGACCGATCAACTTAAAACTTCGCATGGTCATTAGGACCAACATTTAAGGTATTTTTCCCAATTTTCAGTCTAATCTGTTATTATGTTCAAAAGTGTTTGACATTTTAGTGACATTTTATTCCATAATCTAGAAATATTAAGTAAAACGTATGCTACATTTTCATCCCTGGCCTTCTTTAAGCTTCTGCTCCAAGGCCTGTAGAGCAGCCAAGCAGTCCACAATTTACAATAAAACTAAGCGCATATCAAATTGGATGCAGTAAGGGCCGGTCTTTCAATACTCTGCTAACTTTTAAGCGGTTGATTAGGGCTGTATTGTCATGGCAACAACCAATGGAATGACAGAGTTTTGTACTAACTAACTGTTAACAGCTAATTGAGACTTTAGCAGATTATTGAAAGACCGGCCCTAAGAAGGCCAAATCCTCCGATTGGTAGTTTAATAATAACATATTCTGATTGGCCGATAATCAAAATGTTCCGATTACGTTCAAATTTTGCATGGTGATCAAGACCAACATAATCTAAAATTGTACACATTGTAAGCCCAATCAGTCATGTATTAATTGTCATTTTACGAGTTTAGTATGGGTTGTCAAAGCTGGAAAAAGTATGTAGGAAAGTCACTACACAATGGATCTGATATTCATCCAGAGTATTTATGGAGATTGGAAAGTTGCAGAGTTGCAGATAAAATCGTCTTGTGCCGTATCGTGTATCGTGACTGGGGATGTTGCATGCTCTGTGCTCGCTCATCAACGCGTTACACTTCAGTGAGCGTCAGGAGCGTTTTCCTAGTAGTTATAAATCTTCTTGCCCAGGAAAGATTATTTACTCGATAGTGTAATTTTGATTTTGTATCATCTTGGGCAGTTTGTATATTTCCCTGAACAGAGTATAATTGAGCGACTGAAGGGAGCGACTCCTTTTGGCTCATTTGGCACGGACATCTTTTTTGTATGGGTTTTTTCTGTTACTGAGGCACAGTTTTATTTTTTTGAGCGAGCTGAAATTTTGAGCACAATATGTACGGTCCATCTCTGGGCGTTGCAGACCCTAATTTTTTTGAAACCCGCTGATTGATTCAAAATAAAAAAATATATTGCGATTGGTTGGTCCGATCAATTTGAAATTTTGTAAAGTCATTGCGACCTACATTGTTTCAATTCAAATCCTACACATTTTCAGCCAAATCCTCCAATTGGTCTGATTGTCGAAAATCAAAATGTTCCGATTAAGTAAAAATTTTGCATGGTGATCAAGACTATTAAATACTATCTAAACTTTTGCACATTTTAAGTTCAATTTTAATGTATTTATATGATCAAATTCTTACAAATATTTAAAATGGCCGCAACAAGTGAGCGGTGAGCACATCAATAATTTTGATGTCATATTCGAGTTCCCCATGGTCGATTTAATGTGAAAGATGGTGTCTAATGCCATTTTGTTGACATAATCTGTCCATCATTACTTCAAATGTCCACAATATTTAAAAATGGCCGCCACGGGTGACATGGGTTAGATACGATATGCCTCCTGGGCTGCGATCGTGTAAAATGACAACTTCCTTGTCACGGTGACAAGTCCCTAGAAGGCCGTGAATAACATTGAGATGAGAAGCTTGTCGCTTCGACAAGGGAGTTGTCATTTTACACGATCGCAGCCCTGGTCTAAATGTTTGCTTATATATCTAGTATAAGTGGTAAAAAAATGTGTACCTCACTGTTAATCGTAAAGTCCGGTATTTCTACCTCTAGGAGATGAGCATATGCTCTTCCCTCGAGGACCGAGGGAAGAAAGATTTTCACGGATGAAATATCCCACTTGAGCAATTCTTCCAACAGTGGCAAGAATAACTCTCGCATGTAAGGAAAACATTACTACACAGAGTTTAAACTCCCTCCATAAGGCTATTTATTTCTTCCCTCTAGGGTTGAAACACATATCCGGTATGAGATATGTACGTCACTTAAAAGGTATGGATTGCCATCTCCAGTGAATGATATTTATCGATATAAAGGAAGAAATATATAAATAGTTTAATCCTCTAGAAGAAGATTTTTCTTCCCTAAAGGGTTGAAACAATTTGTCCAGTAGGGTTAAGTATCCCAGTTTATGGGGCGATTGGCAACTGCAATCCATGCTATTTATCGGTACAAAGGAGGAATGTACTACCACATTCATCCTTGTGAAGACTTTATTTCAACCCTATGGGGATGAAAGTGGCCACAGGGTTGAAAAAAACAACACGGAAAATCCCCAAAATTAACTTGATACACGAATGTAAATGTTGTAATTAGCTATAACTTCATAGGGTTTAATTGAGCGAGCGTAGCGAGCGTCACCACGGTACTCTTATGGCACTTTCTCTGTGTGTTTTTTTTTTTGTGTGGTCACAGCCCAGGTCAAACCGCTCAAGCAATCGATCTGAAATTTTGTACACATACTAACGTAATCTATGAGGTCCCTGGGATCGTTTTTGAACGGGCTCCTGTGATTGGTTCAAATTTTAAAAAAATTATCTTTCGATTGGTTGTTCCGATCAATTTGAAATTTAGCAAAGTCATTTCAACCGACAATTTACCCAATCATAATAAATTTCAGCCAAATCCTCCCATTGGTTCAAATTTGAAACCATTTTTACGGTGATTTTTGTAATTTAAACTAGAACCTATTGACCGACTAACTTAAAACTTCGCATGGTCATTGGTACCAACATAAAAGGTATTTTTGCCAATTTTCAGTCTAATCTGTAGTTATTTTCAAAAGTTTTGTCATGTTAGGTCATTTTATTCCATAATCTTGAAAAATGTATACTAAATTGTCATCCCTGCCTTCTTTAAGCTTCTGCTCCAAGGCAAGGCCTGTAGAGCAGCCAAGCTATTCACAAAGTACAGTAAAATGAAAGCATTTTTTAGCTAGCGCATAAAATCGGATGCAGTACGAAGGCCAAATCCTCTAATTGGTTTAAGTTTAAATAATGTCTTCTGATTGGTCGACAATAAAAATGTTCACATTAAGTTCAAATTTTGCATGGTGATCAAGACCAACTTAATATTAAATTTTACATATTGTAAGCCCAATCAGTCAAGTATTAATTGTAATTTTACGAGTTTAGTATGGGATGTCACAAGAGATTTCTGGAGAAGGTATGTAGGTAAGACTTCACGACACAATGGATCTGTTATTCATCCAGAGTATTATGGAGATTGAAAAATTGCAGAGAAAATCGTCTTGTGCCATGTCGTGCATCGTTACTATGGAGATGTTGCATGTTCTGTGCTCGCTCATCAACGCGTTACACTGAGCGTTTTCCTAGTTGTAATTACATTGTGAGGACATATTTACAGAGATTGTAACAAGCGTAATTAGAATCCCAGAAAAAAACACTCCGTGTAAAAACGGCAGCCAAGTCTCTTTACTTCAAAAAATTTCAACACTGCAGAAAAGGAGTGATATCAAAAAGGGAGCCAAGTCAATGACATTTCCAAATATTTAATCGTATTTTTGAAATAAAAGAATAAACACCGAGAAATACTTTACAAAAGGACTTGGCGCATCGTTTTTTTAAAGACATCATTCTATCCTAAAAGTAGAAAGAAATTTATAAGTTGGTACATTTTCCTCTTTCTATCAGAGCCAAAATCTATGAATCAAGCTACTTTTAGTAATGGCTATTTTATAGTTTTGTCAATGGCGATAGAAGAAAGATTTGATGCTGTAATAGATGAGTAATATAAGGATGGAAGAATTAAATAACAATTGGAAGTGGGCTCATATTCTTGCAGTACTGTTAATATGGTGATATTAGAAGGGTATCTTTTCATAATTTGATCTTGACTGAAGGAAATCATGAAACGGAAATCATGAAACGTTGTCAAAAAATTACTAACTATCTATGGAACACTATATTATTTTTGAAGTGTCAAGTGTATAAAGTTATTTTTTTTAATAGAAATACAATGTGACTTCACTGTGTACTTCTTTGTGAAATGTATTGCTATAAAATGCAGATTAATTGAAATGTATTTCATGATGAGAAGGTATAACGCATGAGACTTAATTATGTTGACCACGAAACAATATTACGAAGATAACTATTGTGTATTTATAGAAAACATAGGCAACAGTTTCATCGCGTATATATTCAAATAGAAATTATTTTTTACAGTATGTATGTATAATAGTTAATTGAAAGATGTTTTCCTATTATTCTAAAAATTCTTAATGACGGTTGTATGTAAATGGCATATGCTTATGAATAGATGAATGTCTTTAAAAAAAACGATGCGCCAAGTCCTTTTGTAAAGTATTTCTCGGTGTTTATTCTTTATTTCAAAAATACGATTAAATATTTGGAAATGTCATTGACTTGGCTCCTTTTTTGATATAACTCCTTTTCAGTGTTGAATTTTTTTGAAGTAAAGAGACTTGGCTGCCGTTTTTACACGGAGTGTTTTTTTCTGGGATATCACTTCTTTTGTTAGTTTATTCATACAGCTTGTAGCACATGTCCGAGCAAGGACTAATTTCTTTAAAAAAATACGCCTCAACCGATTTGGATAGGTATTAAGAAAAGTTGCGTTTGGTAAAAGATTAAAATGATTATCCAAAAAAAAATAGCTTAGGTTTCGTTACAATCGGTCCAGCCGTTTTCGATATTTGACGTCACTTCCGGTTTTGAAAAAGCGGCCGAAAATAATGTCTTCTTGAATTCATAATTAGAAGTCCTACAAAATTACATAATTTGATAACAATCGGTACAGCCGTTTTCGATATATAACGTCACTACCGGTTTTGAAATGGCGGCCGAAAATAATGTCTTCTTGAATTCAAAATTATTAGTCTTACATATTTCCAAAATTTGGTTGCAATCGGTACAGCCGTTTTCAATATATGACGTAAATTCATGTTTTAACAATGGCGGCCGAAAATAATGTCGTCTTTAATTCATAATTATTAGTCCTACATAATTGCATAACTTGGTTGCAATCGGTACAGACGTTTTCGATAAATGACGTCACTTCCGGTTTTAACAATGGCGGCCGAAAATAATGTCGTCTTTAATTCATAATTATTAGTCCTACACATTTCTAAAATTTGGTTGCAATTGGTACAGCCGTTTTCGATATATGACGTCACTTCCGGTTTTAACAATGGCGGCCGAAAATAATGTCGTCTTAAATTCATAATCAATATTCTTATGTCCTACATATTTACATAATTTAGTTGCAATCGGTACAGCCGTTTTCGATATATGACGTCACTTCCGGTTTTAACAATGGCGGCCGAAAATAATGTCATCTTTAATTCATAATTATTAGACCTACACATTTCCCAAATTTGGTTGCAATCAGTACAGCCGTTTTTGATACATGACGTCACAACCGGTTTTAAAAATGGCGGCCGAGAACACTGCAACCTTGAATTTATAATTATTTACTATGTACGTTTACTAATATCTATTTAAAAGTATAAAGTGGTGAATTTAATGTCATTTAACATATTTATGACGTAATTCATCAATCATCATATTTATGACGTCATTTCCGGTATAGGTAATAAGAATACAATCTAGTTTCATCTAGTTGATACTTCATGAACGACCATCTGAATTCATAATCCCTATATTTCCGTAAAATCGGTCATGCCGTTTGTAATATATGACGTCACTTCCGGTTTCATTTAGTGGTTCCTGCCGCCATTTCCGGTACCGTTAATTTGTTTATTCATTTTTCCCAATTGATTTTTCAAATAAATAGTAGAATGAATACGCAGGAGCTAGTTCAGTTGCAATCGGTACAGGCGTTTTAGATATATGACGTCACTTCCGGTTTCAGAAATGGCGGTCGAGAACACTGCAACCTTGAATTTATAAATTGTATTGTCTATATTACAATGTAAGTTAATTATGTACGTATTTTAAGTATAATTTGTTGAAATAAGTGAAATATTGCGTATTTATGACGTCACTTCCGGTTTAGAAAATAAGAAAATAATTTTTTGTTATTGATACTTTATATAGATGACCATCGTGTATATAAATAGTATAGAAGCATATACCAAAAATTAAATGTACCTAAATATATATAATATACCTATAATGCCCTTAAAAACGATGCGCCAAGTATATTTTGGTTTTTAAAATTAAGTTTTGACTTGGCTCATTTTTTGATATCACTTCTTTTCAGTGTTGAATTTTTAGATTTCTTCTATTTTTTTATAGTTGAAGAGACTTGGCGGGTATTTTTACACGGAGTGTTTTTTATGGGGATATCACTTATTTTTTTAGTTTATTTACACAACTTGTAACACACACATCGGAGCAACAATGACCAATTACTTTTAAAAAATACGCCATTTCCGAATTGGTTAATACGAAAAATTGTGTTTGGTACTCAATATACCTAAGCTTAAAGTGATATTCCATGAAGAATTGCGCAAGCTTCGTTACAATCAGTCCAGCCGTTTTCGAGATATGGTTTCACTTCCGGTTTTCAAAATGGCGACTATAATTACTGCCACATAGAATTTATTTCTATAAATGTTATGTATCATTATAAGCCTTCTGAATATGTAGTTATTGTAGTAAGAGGTCATTTAAATCTAGTTCTTCATATTTATGACGTCATTTCCGGTTTCGGTAATAGTACATCTTTACTTTAACTATTGATATTCCATATAGATGACCGTCTGAATCATTTGGCGCTGGTTTAATTCCTAACGGTCTAGCTGTTTTCGAGATAATACGTCACTTCCGGTTTCAAAATGGCGGCTTCCTGTTGGTTTTATAAAATGGCACCTCAGACGCCAAAAGTGCACATGTGGTGAAAATTTCAGATCGATCGGCTCAGCCGTTTAGGCTGTGGCGGTGATTGCGGTGTTTCCTGATATCATCATCATCATCATCAGATCAAGATAGGTTTTAAAAGGGGTGTAATTTCACGTTTTTCACGGCCCTCTAGCTCGCAAACGGCATAACATATTGTTCCCTAATTTGGTATATGTAGTGGGGTGGGCCATAGCTCGAAATTAAGATATATCGCAACAATGTGAGATTTTCTTATTTTAAGATCCAGTAGGCCGAAAATGCCATGTCGTTGCTTACAGTAAAAGTAGTTGGTCTGCTCCTCAGTTTATTATGCATTTACGGTATGTTGAGTGAGTGTGAGTGTACGGTACGACTTGGCTGGGTGGAGCGACCGCTCCACTAGATTCCCTGAGCAGATGGCAAGTTATTTAATTATATTTACATATAAATAAATACAAATTATCTTTATTAATACCATTTGAGGGGAATGCAGTACCTTCCATCAACAAATTCATTTTTTATAATTTTATAAAGTTAATATTTTCACGTATTCCGATCACAAAATAGCGTACAATGAAATGTCTTCCCATTGACAACGTCGATTGAAAACTTATTTCTCTGCAATTTGAAGAACTCTTAAGGGGATTTTTGTTCCTGGGATTGAAACACAGGAGGTCTATTCTACAAGGTTTTCTTAATTCCATTCTGATGGAATCCGGTCATGGCCATAAAGATTAACATTGCATGGAATCGAATTCAAACAGAATTAAGAATTCAAAAGTTCTAGAATAGTACTCCAGCTTAGACTGAGATCGTGTATAATATTCCAATAATCCAAATAATACGATGGATAATGAACATATGTTACCATCTTCAAGCTCTCTGCGCAAGAACTTTTCATAGATGTAATTACCAAACCTTTGTTTCTGATTCAGTACATCTAGTGGAGCGGTCGCTCCAACCAGCAAAGTCGTACTGTACACTCACAGTCACTCAACATACCGTAAATGCCTAATAAACTGAGGAGCAGACCAACCACTTTTACTGTAAGCAATAACATGGCATTTTCGGCCTACTGGATCTCAAAATTGGGAAATCTCACATTGTTGCGAAATATCTAAATTTCGAGCTATAGCCCACCCCACTATATATACCAAATTTTGGAACAATAGGTTATGCTGTTTGCGTGCTAGAGGGCCGTGAAAACCGTGAAATTACACCCCTTCTTAAAGGTATCTGATTATTATTATTATTATAATAATGATTCTGATATCAGGCAACCCCGCTGTCACCGCCACAGCTTAAATTTGAACCGATCGATCTAAAATTTTTACCACATGTGCACTTTTGGCGTCTGATGATACCTTGCCTCTTGTGATTTTTTGTGCCGCCATTTTGAAACCGGATGTGACGTCATATCTAGAAAACAGCTGGACCGATCGGAACGAAATTTTCGCCATTCGATTCAGATGGTCATCTTTGTGGAATATCCATAGACAAATTTTTATTTTTTTTATTTTCTAAACCGGAAGTGACGTCATATATACGCAATATTTCACTTATTTCAACAAATTATACTTAAAATACGTACATAATTAACTTACATTGTAATATAGACAATACAATTTATAAATTCAAGGTTGCAGTGTTCTCGACCGCCATTTCTGAAACCGGAAGTGACGTCATATATCTAAAACGCCTGTACCGATTGCAACTGAACTAGCTCCTGCGTATTCATTCTACTATTTATTTGAAAAATCAATTGGGAAAAATGAATAAACAAATTAACGGTACCGGAAATGGCGGCAGGAACCACTAAATGAAACCGGAAGTGACGTCATATATTACAAACAGCATGACCGATTTTACGGAAATATAGGGATTAAGAATTCAGATGGTCGTTCATGAAGTATCAACTAGATAAAACTAGATTGTATTCTTATTACCTATACCGGAAATGACGTCATAAATATGATGATTGATGAATTACGTCATAAATATGTTAAATGACATTAAATTCACCACTTTATACTTTTAAATAGATATTAGTAAACGTACATTGTGAATAATTATAAATTCAAGGTTGCAGTGTTCTCGGCCGCCATTTTTAAAACCGGAAGTGACGTCATGTATCAAAAACGGCTGTACTGATTGCAACCAAATTTGGGAAATGTGTAGGTCTAATAATTATGAATTAAAGACGACATTATTTTCGGCCGCCATTGTTAAAACCGGAAGAGACGTCATATATCGAAAACGGCTGTACCGATTGGAACTAAATAGTGTAAATATGTAGGACATAAGAATATTGATTATGAATTTAGGACGACATTATTTTCGGCCGCCATTGTTAAAACCGGAAGTGACGTCATATATCGAAAACGGCTGTACCAATTGCAACCAAATTTTAGAAATGTGTAGGACTAATAATTATGAATTATAGACGACATTATTTTCGGCCGCCATTGTTAAAACCGGAAGTGACGTCATTTATCGAAAACGTCTGTACCGATTGCAACCAAATTATGCAATTATGTAGGACTTATTATTATGAATTCAAGACGACATTATTTTCGACCGCCATTTCAAAACCGGAAGTGACGTCATATATAGAAAACGGCTGTACCAATTGCAACCAAATTTTGGAAATGTGTAGGACTAATAATTATGAATTAAAGACGACATTATTTTCGGCCGCCATTGTTAAAACATGAATTTACGTCATATATCGAAAACGGCTGTACCGATTGCAACCAAATTTTGGAAATATGTAGGACTAATAATTATGAATTCAAGAAGACATTATTTTCGGCCGCCATTTCAAAACCGGAAGTGACGTTATATATCGAAAACGGCTAAACCGATTGTTATCAAATTATGTAATTTTGTAGGACTTCTAATTATGATTTCAAGAAGACATTATTTTCGGCCCCTATTTCAAAACCGGAAGTGACGTCAAATATCGAAAACGGCTGGACCGATTGTAACGAAACCTAAGCTTTTTTTTTGGATAATCATTTTAATCTTTTACCAAACGCAACTTTTCTTAGTACCTATCCAAATCGGTTGAGGCGTATTTTTTTAAAGAAATCAGTCCTTGCTCGGACATGTGCTACAAGCTGTATGAATAAACTAACAAAAGAAGTGATATCCCAGAAAAAAACACTATGTGTAAAAAAGGCAGCCAAGTCTCTTTACTTAAAAAAAAATCAACACCGAAAAGGAGTGATATCAAAAAAGGAGCCAAGTCAATGACATTTCCAAATATTTAATCGTATTTTTGAAATAAAAGAATAAACACCGAGAAATACTTTACAAAAGGACTTGGCGCATCGTTTTTTTAAAGACATTTTTCTATTCATAAGCATATGCCATTTATAAACAGCCGTCATTAAGAATTTTTAGAATAATAGGGAAACATCTTTCAATTACTTATTACACATACCTACTATAAAATATTTTCTATTTAAATATATACGCGATGAAACTGTTGCCTATGTTTTCTATAAATACACAATAGTTATCTTCGTAATATTGTTTCGTGGCAACATATTAATTAGGTAAGTCTAATGCGTTAATCCTTCTCATAATGAAATAAATTTCTACTGCATTTTATAGAAATACATTTCACAAAGTACACAGTGAAGTCACATTGTATTTCTATTAAAAAAAATAACTTTATACACTTGACACTTCAAAAATATATAATAGTGTTCCATAGATAGTAAGTAATTATTTGACAACGTTTCATGATTTCCTTCAGTCAAGATCAAATTATGAAAAGATTCCCTTCTAATATCACCATATTAACAGTAGGTACTGCAAGAATATGTATGAGCCCACTTCCAATTGTTATTTAATTCTTCCATCCTTATATTACTTATCTATTACAGCATGAAATCTTTCTTCTATCGCCATTGACAAAACTATAAAATAGCCATTATTAAAAGTAGCTTGATTAATAGATTCTGGCTCTAATAGAAAGTGGAAAATGTACCTACCTATTTGTAAATTTCTTTCTACTTTTAGGATAGAATGATGCGACCGCTCCACTAGACCTGGAATTAAACACATAATTATTATTTATGACTCGGACCGGATTCGAACACGGCGCAGGTAGAAGTCTCGGCGTAAGAGGCAGGCGTCTAGACCAACTGGCTATGGTCTCAGCCGAGAGTTCACGCATTAAAATGGAATCACATGCCATGATGCCCAATTAATATTAACCAATTGATTGAGCGAGCGAAGCGAGCGTCTTCTTTTGGCTCTTTTGGCACGGACCTATGTTTTTTTTTTTTTTTTTTTTCTTTACCTGACTGTATACAGGTCAGAGTTTTTCTTCGATCGAGCTGAAATTTTGCACACATGTGGAGACAACCTTTTCTGTTTGCAGACCCAATTTTTTTTTGAAATTTATTCATTGGCTAAAATTTAAATAAACATCTCCTGATGGTAGGTTGAAAAATGAAACTGGTCTTCGATAAATCTGATCAAATCATATTTTGGCTATACAGGTCAGAGTTTTTCTTTGATCGAGCTGAAATTTTGCACACATGTAAAACCAACCTTCTCTGCTTGCATACCATAATTTTTTTTGAAATCCATTCATTGGTTAAAATTTAAATAAATATCTCCTGATAGGCTGAAAAATGAAAACGGTCTTCGATAATTCTGTTCAAACTCATATTTTGCATGATCATTAAGACCAATATTGTCTCTTATTTTACAAAATTTCATCCCAATCAGTTATGAACGTATGAACTTATTGACATTTTTAATATCTGTCAGTAATGAAGTATCGAAATGAATGTTTTCCAGTGCCAATTGAATTGATTCTGATTTGCTTTATGAACCAGGCGCTTAGATTCTATTTTAAAGTTTCGATGAAAAGCATGTACTTTTAAGTTGATATCATAATCAATTCAATATGGATGTATATGTTTTCTGTGCGTTGTGTACGCATTTCCGGTTCGAGAATTTGCACGTACCCGTGCTCGCTCATCAACGCGTTACACTGATCGTTTTCCTAGTTATAGTCATGTCATGTCGTAAATTGATCTCTATGTATTTTTGAGCGAGCGAAGCGAGCGTCTCCTTTTGGCTCTTTTGGCACGGACCTCTGTTTTTTTTGTGTGTGTTTTTTTTTTTTTTTTTTTTTCTGTTACTGACGATATACAAGTCACAGTTTTTCTTCGATCAAGCTGAAAATTTGCAGAAAACAGAGGTCCAAGCAAAGTGTCAAAAGTCCCCCCCCCCCCCCCCCAATGAAAGTGTTAAAGATAAAGTCGTGTTAATTTTGTAATGTTGTTTTAAAGATGATGCTGTGTTCGAGAACATCAGAGCCTGGTGTGATGTGGCGACAAGCAGTTCCCTGGTCGCTGTACAGCGATACCTAGTATAATGACAGTCGGTGACTTTCATCGGAGGATTTTCCATCTTGGGGGCTTCAAGTGGATATGTATTGGTACGTTAATTTCCAAGTTTGTTTTTACAACTTTTAAAGTTTGAAAAATCCATTCATTCCACTCAATAACTAGGTAAGTAAGTCCCATCCACGGACTTCCCAAAATTCTACTTTGCATTTGATGAAGCTCTCATTTTGGTTCTAAGTAAAATTTTAACAAGTTTGAAATGAGATGAACATGTTGTATGGAAACATTTTGTGTGGATTCTACTTTCATTTTCTCATGGAAAAACAAAATTAATTTAAATTACACATTCTATTGATACCTACAGTTTACAAAATTATACAACTTGAATTCTCTGAGAATATTATGTCAGCTTCTATGTTATTGTTTTAAAAGTCTGAGCGGACTTATTGTGTGGAACGGATTTGCTTTGCAAGCATTGTTTGTTATTGAACATGACAAACAATCTTCCAAATTTGTTCAACAATAATTTTTATCATTATAAAAATTTTGATCATTTGATTATTTTCATAATTTTTTTTATTGAGTGGAACGGTCATTTCAAAACTCAGAACCTGACATCTTCTCAGGGAATTCATTGTAAATTGAAAACTGTATCTGGAGAATATGTAAACTCAACAAATGATTAAAACGGTATTGAAAGAAATGGATTGTCTGAAATTCAAAAAAGTGATAGCATTATTCAATGCAGTCTATGCTAACTCTTCATCTAACTCTATAGTAGTTGAGCTCTGATTTCATTAATAATAACAAGGATTTATTGTCACGGAACCTGACCAGCAGCCAATCAGTTTCGTTCAAATGATCTCGTTTAATGATTTCGATTGTTTCGTTCATGATTTGTTGGGTGTACAATTTAAAATTAATTTTGTTTTTCCATGAGGAAATGATAGTTGAATCTACACAAAATGCTTTAATTATTGGACCATTTTTCTCATTTTAATGTTGTTAAATTTTGCTTAAAATCAAATGAGCTCCATCAATATTGACCTGGCTCTAAAGTAGACTATTGACAACTTTAATGTTATAAATGTACATAAATATTCAACATTTTAGGGATTGAGGAGCCCCAATAATATGTATGTTGTTTATATCTACTTCCATTCTTGGTAGAGATAAAGATGTACATTGTTTTAATTGTTAAAATATATTGTACTCTTTGCTAGTTCGTGTACATTTGGTTGCTGAAAATAACAGTTCCAATTAGAGAGCTTAGGCCCGGTTGTACCAAGTCCCGACAAAATTAGCGGTAGGATTTATCGCCTGAAACCATGGCAACAGCCAATGAAACACAGCCATCTAGACTGCTAAAATTCACTTTAAGGTAGGTTTACAGCTTGACGCTCGGCGGTCAACGCTAGCGCTGAAAGATGAACATGGTTTATAAATCTTTGACATTGAATGCCAGCGCTCAGCGTTGGCCAATCAGGAGGCTCAACGGCGAGCGCTGAGTGCCACACGCCGAACGAACGCCGAGCTGTAAACGTACCTTTAGTCTAAAGTGAACTTTATCTTACTTATCGGGTCATCGTACAACTGGGCCTAAAGGTACGTTTACAGCTCGACGTTCGCTCAACGTTTGGCGCTCAGCGCTCGCCGTTGAGCCTCCTGATTGGCCAATGCCGAGCGCTGGCGTTGAAGGTCAAAGATAAACTATGTTCATCTTTCAGCGCTAGCGCTAAGCGTCGAGCGTCGAACGTCAAGCTGTAAACGTACCTTTAGAGAGTTAGATTATCTTCAAAGGGCCAAGAGTTTTCACATTAATTCGTATTCAATTCAAAGGCTCACTTATCAACGCGTTACACCGAGCGTTTTCCTGGTTTAATTAAATTTAGTTTGGTCAAATGACCAAGAATATTTGTCCGGTCAATTGACCTTGAACTATCCCTAACTATTTTTATTGTTTTCAGACTTCCGGAGAGATTTTGACTTCCGAGTGGCGAACGTGTGTGTAGATGGAGAAACTACACCCTTTACAAGCAGACTCGTCAACCATTTGTCATCTTCATTGGCCCATCGACCCGATCCAGTGCAAGGTGTATTCTCCACCCGAGTCGTTGACGTGTGCATTGAACATTAGCTATGAACACTCGTTCCACCGCAACCGATTCTGTTCGTAACGCACGGTCATTGCGTATGATCATTGATTGGGGTTTGATGACCACGTGCGAGTTTGTACAAAGTGCGAAGACTTATGTTCTCTTTGAATCAATGCATTATTCTATTTTGTTTCTTGTGTGTTCAATGTTTGTAAGTGTAAATAAAAATGTTTTACCTACTACATTCTCAATGTTTGTAATTTCTTGTTTTCACCAAATCATTTTGTCCCAATAAACAAATTATTTAGTTAAATTAAATTAATAATTCATTTATATTAACTAAAGCATATTGTTAAAACAAGAAAATAATGTTGAATCTTAACCTAATATGTATGTAAAACTAACCAAAATATATACTTAAATCTAGTTTATAGAGTTGATATCTTAGATTCAACTAAATAATTATACTTAATTCTACTAAAAGCATAGAGCTGATTCCGTAAACCAAGATGGCCGTAATAAAAAATATTCTTAAATCTACTAAATAATATAGTGAAAACAACTAAATATTTTAAACATAAAATATGTTTAACTTAACTAAGCTTGTCGTTGACTGTATAGTAAACATAGAATACAGTTAATTCTAATCATATTTTAGTAGATCTAAACAAATATTTTTTGTGTGATCATCACCTATCACATACATATCAGACTGAGCTTCGTTGATGATAGGAAAGTGATGCATGTATCATCATGTATCATATACCTATCATCACCTATCATACACATATCAGACTCAGCGTCATTGATGATACCTCCTTGAGTATGAACCCCTGATACCTAAAGACTGAAGTGATGCATGTTCGCGCGCGCTCGCCGGTCAAATGGCTTATTTCACCCTCATACCTACATTCGCAGCGTGGAGCAGTGGTTACAGCGGCAGCGTGCTAATTCGACGACCCGAGTTCGATTCGAGCTTACTTCATATAAATTGTATATCATGTACTAATTGCAATGTCTTCTATCACACAGTACACATTATCTGCTTGTACAAAACTGGATATATTTTTCAATTTTGACCACTATAATATTTATTTTTAATACGGCAACATGAACTAGTAGCGCTCTCCGTAGCTAATTTTGGAACTAGAGTGTTGTCAATTAGGTGGTTGATACGTGATGATAGGTATGTGATGCCAATGATGATAGGTGGTTGATACGTGATAATAAGTGTGTGATTTTGCTGAGTGTCTTGATGATAGCCGAGTGATACGTGATGATAGGTGTATGATACCATGATGATATTATAGTGATACGTGATGATAGGTATATGATGCGATTGAAGATAGGTAAGTGATACTTGACGGTAGGAGTGTGATGCTTATGATGATAGGTAGGTGATGCCAATGTGATACGTGATGATACGTATCACTTACCTATCATTAATCTCGTATCATTTTGACACAAATAATACCACCTTGATACCAGTTAGGGGATATGTATGTGATATGTATGTGATATCACGATGATGATACGTGTGGGATACGACTGGGATACTTAAAATTTCTGTACGGGGTTAGAGCAGAAAGTTTCAAACGAAATGAAACTAATAATGACCGTTCAACAGATTGGTCTGATATTGTGTACACACTAATATCATATGATTTGAGTGGTCCCAGGTATATATTTTTTAAAGAGATCCTGTGACTTTTGAATATTAACAAGGAACAGTTCAATCATAAAGGTTGATACTAACATTTTGGGAATATTTAGAGATTTTTATGCAAGTCTGACGAAATTCAAGAATTATTGGCTTTTAATGATATTTTTGATAGACAGATTTCGGTTCGAGGTGTTCTGCGTATCCGTGCTCGCTCATCAACGCGGTACTCAGAGCGTTTTCCTAGTTATTTAAATTACAGGCATTTGGTACATTAATTTTGGTATAAATTTACTTGGATTGGTCATTTTCATCTAATTGAGAGAATTAATATCTTCATATCTAGGAAGACTTATCCTCCTTTGGAGGTGGAAATCTCTACCAGCGTTCTGGCATTTTTATTACTTGTAAGGAAGAAATAACAAATAATTAACAAGTCTCACCTTTGTGGATTATTTTTTATCTGTTCGAGAGAATGAACATCCTAATAGAGGAAGAAATATACTACTTTGGAGGTGGAAATCTCTACTATCGTTCTGGCAGTTTTATCACTTGTAAGGAATAAATAACATGTTATTTACAATTCTCACATACGCAGTGGCGTCGGAAGTCTATTTTCTCAGGGGGGGCACAATTTGCTTAGGATCTAGGTAAGTTAGGTACTAAATTGTAAGGGAGAATATAAAACAGTAAATGACTATGTGTGTGGGAAACACGATTGCCAAAGGAAACAATGGGGGGTCTGGGGGAGGGCCCCCCAGCACAATGCGGGTCCGGGGCGCACAGCCCCGGGAAAATTTTGAATTTCAAGAATGAATTTGGAGCGTTTCTACGTGATTTCACACTTTTTAAACCGATCTTTCTCTGAACAAATAAATGGTCGACATTATTTGTTGGTAAATTGGATCCGATCCACTTCACGTCAGGACTGCCAAAAAAAGTGATTAAAAAATATGTGTGGAAAATGTGTCATAAAATTATATAAGTAGGTAATATGCACTTGAAAAGTGATTAGTTTTGGATGATATCTCCGCATTTTTTCACATTCACAATAGGTCCAATTTGAAATGCATTATGAAATTAATCTCAGACATTTCACATTAAAATGCCGCGCAGCGGATTTTTTTTGAATTTCAAATGATTTTTGTGCATTTTATTTTAATTTTAAGAAAACAAAGGTTAATCATTCACTCATATCAGGAATGTTCATATAAATATGCCCCGCAGCGATTTTCTCAAACTTTATTACTCTAGGCAGTGTTAAAATGATTTTGGTGTAAAATAACAAAATCAATTGAATTTCGTAAGAAGACTCTCACATGACATGAGGTAACAACAATGCCGCGCAGCGATTTTTTTTGATATTCAGACCTTTTAAAATATATTATGCGTTGCCAGGGGGGGCAGATTGATACTCTTGCCCCCCCCTTCAGACGTCTAGGGGGGGCACGTGCCCCTGCTGCCCCCCCGGTTCCGACGCCACTGCACATACGTGGATTATTTTTATCTATTTGAGAGAATAAACACCTCCTTATAGAGGAAGAAATATCCTACTTTATAGGTGGAAATCTGAATCTCTACCAGCGTTCTGGCACTTGTATCACTAAGAAGGAAGAATAACATACTTGACAATCTCACTTCCGTGGACTATCTTCATCTATTTGAAAGAATGAACATATTCATATAGAGGAAGAAATATCCTTCTTTGGAGTTAGAAATCTCTGCCGGTGCTCGGGCATTTGTATAATCTTTGGGGTATATTATTACCACTTTCGTCTGTTCATTATTTATTCGATAAAATTCTCCCTTTTGAATAATTAATAATTCTTCCTCATGGCGAGAAATTTTTTCCTCTTCAATTCTAGGTTGAAACTTCTACCATTTACATATGTTTCTTCCTTATTCTTCCATTTATATTGCATCAGATGAAATATCTACCTCGGTCTACCCGCAACGTCCTTCCTCTACCCTCCACTACCCCATTTCTTCCCTTTACCCACTTTATGAATAACAGTCAGTGTATATACCAACACGCAAAATTGCTTCATTCTTGCCAGAACTTGTTTACTCCAAAGAGCACAATTTTACCGGTAATTATTTTTTTACAGCCGAAGAACTGCTCTGATAATATTTTTTGTTTAAATCTTTGTGCTTATTGACTAATTTCCATTCCGAGAACATATCAAGTTCAACAAAATTACACCAAAAATATGAAATATGCCATCTTGGAAAATGGCCGCCACTGAGTCTCTGCACGCAATTTCATATCGCCTCCCCTTCTTAAATGACTTCTAATGGACCAATGAACATGTGTGCCAAGTGGCATCTTCTTATCACAATTTGCAGGATTCATTCCATAACCAGGTTGTACTACAGCCCGTACTATTACGTGGCTTAACCGAATGAAAAACGAAAAACATTACTTTTTGAAATTACCGTCATGCATGACATTTTCCCACATTTCAACTACGTTATATTTAACCCCTTTCTTAAACCCAATTTACACTGAGCAACTTCTTGTTTAACTTCTGTGTCACATTTCTTGATAGAAATTAGAACATGTGCTACATGCTATTATAAAAGTTGAGCTCAAAGTTCGGTGACAATAAGTTGCTTCGTGTAAATACAAAATAGTACGAAAAATAGGAATGTGACACAGAAGTTGTTCAAGAAATTGTATCGTGTAAATCAGGCTTTATAAAGAGGTTTCAATTTATTGGTTTCCGAGAATGGACAATACGAAAATCATTTCGATTTGGTTTGGATTATATTTGGTTACAAAAATAGCACACATTGGTATTTTTTCAATTATTTCCCGAAAGAATATCCACCTGTCTACAAGAAATGAATTATTTTGTATTTTGTTTAAAGTTGGGATTAGGACATAAAAATAAGATCTTCATTTGAAGCCGAAATGTGACATGATTTTACTGAGCTGCCAAAAGATAACATGGGAGAGAAATGTGACATGATTTTACTGAGCTGCCAAAAGATAACATGGGGAAGAAAACTCAATATTTCTCAGAAACAAGACACGAGAAGGTGTTTCATCTTTCGAACAATTGTGTATGGCATAATTATCAATAAGTAGACGAAACATTATGTAGATCTGGGATGAAGATACCTGATTGGTTGAGCCACCTTTTAAGTGAACTAGATTATTACTCAGCATTTTGAGTCCAACAATTAATGGGAAAAATCAGTGATGCACATGAAATATTCAATTTTCAAAAAAGATCAGTATGGTATTTCTTCGTAGGTATTGACATATAAAATTGCAAGTTTACCGGACCAAACCGGATAGCAAATAAATCTTAATAAATCACATAATTGTATATGTTAAGATAGGTTTAAACATAATATCCTAGCAGGTAGCGTATGTGCAAAATAAACCAATAAAAAGTAGTACGAAGTTCAACATATTCAATAACCACAACACTAGATAGGAAAATAACATTACATTTTTTCATTGACAGTGCAAACATACAGCTGAGATGAAATTCTTCAACAAAGTGAAAATAAAGCTTGATTCAAAGAAGAGATTTTAATACACGCAATTAAAAGTAAGCCCCTACATATGATAAATAGTTTTTGTAAAATAATTACGTTTACATTTTTATATACGTAATTTTGTTATACGGGGTGACGCAATAATAAAAAAAAAGCGCGCAATATAATATAAGACATCGCTGTGACAAATCTGCTGGACACATCGGGCTGGAAATAAGCATAATACGGTTGTTCAAAACTAATTACGAGATAAAACTGAATATAACAAATTGTATTCAAAATATATGACGGTCATGTGTGTAAAAATTGCAATAAATTTGAATAAATGGAAGCAACGCTTGGCATCTTGTAGTTGAGCTTAAAACTGTATCTATGGGGATAGTTTGACTTTTTAAAATTATCTTGTACAAGAGAACTTTAGAAATTATTGAGCGAGCGTAGCGAGCGTCACCACGGTACTCTTATGGCACTTTCTCTGTGAGTTTGTGTGTTTTTTTGATTTTTTTTTGTGGTCACAGCCCAGGTCAAACCGCTCAAGCAATCGATCTGAAATTTTGTACACATACTAACGTAATCTATGCGGTCCAAGGGATCGTTTTTGAATGGGCTCCCGTGATTGGTTCAAATTTAAAAAAAATTATCTTTCGATTGGGTGCTTCGATCAATTTGAAGTTTAGCAAAAACATTGCAACCAACATTGTACCCAATCATAAAAAGTTTAAGCCAAATCCTCCTATTGGTTCAAATTTAAAACCATTTTTCATGTGATTTTTGACATTTAAACTAGAACAGATTGACCGATCAACTTGAAACTTCGCGTGGTCATTAGTACCAACATTTTAGATATTTTTCCCAATTTTCAGTCTAATCTGTCGTTATTTTCAAAAGTTTTGTCATTTTAAGGTCATTTTATTCCATAATCTTGGAAAATGTATACTAAATTGTCATCCCTGCCTTCTTTAAGCTTCTGCTCCAAGGCAAGGCCTGTAGAGCAGCCAAGCTATTCACAAAGTACAGTAAAATGAAAGCATTTTTGAGCTAGCGCATAAAATCGGATGCAGTACGAAGGCCAGATCCTCTAATTGGTTTAAGTTTAAATAATGTCTTCTGATTGGTCGACAATAAAATTGTTCACATTAAGTTCAAATTTTGCATGGTGATCAAGACCAACTTAATATTAAATTTTACATATTGTAAGCCCAATCAGTCAAGTATTAATTGTAATTTTACGAGTTTTGTATGGGATGTCACAAGAGATTTCTGGAGAAGGTATGTAGGTAAGACTTCACGACACAATGGATCTGTTATTCATCCAGAGTATTATGGAGATTGAAAAATTGCAGAGAAAATCGTCTTGTGCCGTGTCGTGCATCGTTACAATGGGGAAGTTGCATGTTCTGTGCTCGCTCATCAACGCGTTACACTGAGCGTTTTCCTAGTATTCTGCGTTTAGGCACATCTTGAAGATACCCTAACTTTCGTTCGAAGAATCCAAATGTTCAGATATTTTCACGAAATTGGTGGCAATATATTTAGCATACAATTTGAAATTTTCAGATTCATGTCGTATGTAGTTTTGAATAAACAGCGGACAATATTGGCCGTTTGAGAACGCGCATTATTTGATCTCAGTATATCGAATTTTCGACAATTGAATTGAAATAGCTTAAAACTTTTTTCCTACAAAAGTAATTTTTTTGAACCTTTCACACAACAAACCTTCCTTTGTTGTTTATATTTGAGCGAGCGTAGCGAGCGTCACCACGGTACTCTTATGACACTTTCTCTGTGTGTTTTTTTTTTTTTTTTTTTTTTTTTTTTGGTCACAGCCCAGGTCAAACCGCTCAAGCAATCGATCTGAAATTTTGTACACATACTAAAGTAATCTATGAGATCCCTGGGATCGTTTTTGAACGTGATCCCGTGATTGGTTCAAATTTAAAAAAAATATCTTTTGATTGGTTGTTCCGATCAATTTGAAATTTTGACAAGTCATTTCAACCAACATTGTACCCAATCATAAAAAGTTTCAGTCAAATCCTCCCATTGGTTCAAATTTGAAACCATATTTCCTGTGTTTTTTGAAATTTATACTAGAACCGATTGAACGATCAACTTATAACTTCGCATGATGGTTGGGACCAACATTAGCTGCATTTTTGACAACTTTCATACTAATCTGTGTTTAAATCCAAAAGTTATTGACATTTTACGGACATTTTTCGTGTTGGCTGTCAAATTCACGGCGACTTCGACTCTTCAGTTCATGGCAAGGTAGTTCGAGCAGAAACTTTCAAACGCATGTGAAACTGATATCTAGTGGAGCGGTCGCTCCACGCCAGCCAAGTCGTACGGCGCGCGCACACTCTCATATAAAGGCTGGAGCAAACCCACTTTTACTGTAAGCATCAAAGTGGCATTTTCGGCCTACTGGATCTTAAAATTGGAAAATCTCACATTGTTGCGATATATCTTAATTTCGAGCTATGGCCCACCCTACAACATATACCAAATTTGGGAACAATAGGTTACGCCCTTTGCGCGCTAGAGGGCCGTGAAAACAGTGTTTTAGGGCGGTTTTCATAATAATAATAATAATAATAATAATCTCAGTAGTAGTAGTAGTAGTAGTAGTAGTAGTCTCCTGGAATTCAAATCCGGTAAACAGGCCACAGCCTAAACGGCTTAACCGATTGATCTCACATTTTTACCACGTGTGCACTTTTGGCGTCTGATTTAACCTTCACCCCATGAATTTTTTGTGCCGCCATTTTGAAACCGGAAGTGACGTTATATTTCAACAACTTCTAAACCGATTGGAGCGAAAATAGCGCCAAACGATTCGGACGGTCAACTATATGGATTATCATTAGCTAGAGACTAAACATTATGTTAACGAAACCGGAAATGACGTCATGAAATTTGAAATACATCGATTGGCATTTCGGCAACAAATGTTGATCCGATTATTTTGATATTTATGTATCGTATGTACTTCTGATATCTCATTTGACTTGTTATAAAACCAACCGGAGCCGCCATTTTGAAACCGGAAGTGACATCATATCCCAAAAACGGCTCAACAGATTTGAACGAAACCAGCGCTAAACGATTAAGACGGTTAACTTTATGTTTTATCGTCAGTAATATTTGCAGTTTCCTATACCAAAACCGGAAATGAAGTCACACATTTAAAAAATCTCACAAATTTACATTTTGATACAATTAATACTATTTGAGACAGCTAATAATAATATGTAATCATGTTTAAATTAAATTTCAAGGGGTCAGAGATTTCAGCCGCCATTTTGAAACCAGAAGTATCGTCGTATCTCGAATACTGGTAGACTGATCGGTACGAATCTAGCGCTAAACGATTCGGAAGGACATCTCTATGGAATAGGAACAGTCAAACTAGAATTTTCCTATTCATGAGCCCGGAAATGACGTCATTAAAAATTAAAAATTATTATACCTAATCCCCATTCTATAAAATGTATACATATTCAGAAAGCTTAAAAAGATACACATTTGTAGATATATATTCTAAGCAGTGCAGTAATTTCAGCAGCCATGTTGAAAACCGAAGTGTTGGCATGTCTCGGAACTGGGTTGACCGATTGGAATGAAACCTTTGCTATTCTTCATGAAAGACCATTTAAGCAAATATATAGCAGATTTTCATTAGTAGTAACCAAATTGTAAATGGCGATTTTTTTTACAGGATTTAGAAATTGTTCATTCGATTTAACTGTCACAAATTTTAAGAATAAACTAAAAAAAGGAGTGATATCCCCATAAAAAACACTCCGTGTAAAAATACCAGCCAAGTCTCTACAACTAAAAAAAAGCTATGAAATCTTAAAATTCTGCACTGAAAAGTAGTGATATCAAAAAATGGGCCAAGTCAAAACTTTATTTGAAAATCAAAAAATACTTGGCGCATCATTTTTTTAGGGCATAATAGGTATACTATATGTATTATGTATATTTAATGTATATTTTCTATCTGGTCTATACTTCTAAACTATGTATACACGATGCGCCAAGTATTTTTTGATTTTCAAATAAAGTTTTGACTTGGCCCATTTTTTGATATCACTACTTTTCAGTGCAGAATTTTAAGATTTCATAGCTTTTTTTCAGTTGTAGAGACTTGGCTGGTATTTTTACACGGAGTGTTTTTTATGGGGTAGGTAATGACCGTTCAACAGTCGATCTGATATTGTGTAGACTTACTTATATCATATGAGTGGCCCCAGGTATATTTTTTGAAGGAGATCCTGGGATTTTTGAAAATTCACACGGAACCGTTCAATCATAAAGGTTCAATCTATCAACTTAAAACTTTGCATGGTTATTTGGACCAATATTTTAGGAATTTTTTGAGATTTTTATACAAGTCTGTGACGAAATTTTAGAATGATTGGCTTTTAATGACATTTTCGATAGAGAGAATTTCTGTTCGAGGTGTTGCGCGTATCCGTGCTCGCTCATCAACGCGTTACCCAGAGCGTTTTCCTAGAATGTGAAATGTTCAACCCGATGTGTTCAGCTGTTTCGTCACATCGATGTCTCACCCATTAGTATTTTTGGCGCCACCTGTTACACTAACCATTGTTAAATTTCTATTTATAAAATTAAATCGTATAGAATGTATTGTTCTAACTTAGTTGTACATATAGTATCATCTGTTAAGACTAATGCTTGTCAATGCAACAGTCTGTGCCTGCGGACCCTATACGGCTGCACCTGTTCCCTGCGCAGATGAGGACCAACGACGAGGATGCGTAACGCGTCGTTAGCTAGACGACCAGGCTACAGCTAGAGCAATGAGTGCATTTGATGCTGAAGAAGTGGCAGATCGAATGACAACAAATTGAATCAAGTCTGACTCAGATACTAATCGTTAAAAAAACCACGCATCAGACTCGCTTTCATAGACCAATCTCGCCACGCTGCTGGCCGGTGTCATTAGGGGAAAAACACCTAGATGAATTACGTTTGACTTGCCACATCCGTTATTCTTACCTCCTTATCTTGTCTTGCCTCTTCAACTTGTTTTTAGAATATTTCCAAAAGTTCCTCACGTTCTTGTCCAGAACAACGAAGATCAGTGCCAAGAAGAAGATGTGACTTGCTGCCGTCATGAGAAACAGATACTCGTACAAGAAGTCGCTGTGGATGACTTTCACTTCGGACAGGAAATGAAACAACCAGGTGAAGCCGAACAAGAAGCAGGTGAATAGACTCGTGGTGAAGCGGCGACACAGAATGGAGCGATCATTCTTCACATGACGTTCCACCATGGAATCCCCGCATGGACCCACCTCGAATATATGAAGCACGATGCGGATGTAAATAGCAAAGTTCACGGCCATCGTGATTCCAGCCGGAGCGAGAACAGTGATCTTGAAAGCAATTCCCGTTGGGTAACAAGACCCACTGCTCTCGTCGCTTGCCATATACAAGTGTGGATTCACCGACAGCAGGATGGCTATTGGCACGATCGGAACGCCCCAAGCTAAGGCGAATACCTTCCTAACGAGGTGGGTTGTGCTTTTAGTTCCCTTGATGCTGGTCAGTCGCTTCACCTGAAGACCTGACATCACGAACAACCAACCGAACATCGCCAGGAAGGTGTAATGTCGGAAGACGCCGAAAGCAACGCACCAATTGCTCGAGGTGTCCATGTGAATGGTGTTATCGAGGAATCCGAACACCAGGTTCGCATACAAGGCGGTGACCATGTGCAGGAGAATCTTGTGTCCGACGTCTTGGCGCCATTCTTTATAGTTCAAAGCTGTCAGATAAATACTCAACAAACCCAGTCCGGATAGAATGCCATTGGTTGTCATCATGTAGTGAAACATCTTGTATCTCTCGATGTATTCGCTGAAGGTGGTGATGTGGAAGTAGACTTGGAAGTACCCGCGAGTGACGCCCTCACTGTGACCTAGACTGCTGCATCTGAACACTTCGAGTCCCCCTCGAGCTGATCTGAGCGGATCGCAGTTCATGATGGTCCACGTCTCAGCTGCAAAGTCAAAGGATTTGACAGAGCGCAGTTTGGACGTGTCCATCACAGAGTTGTTGACCCAAACCTCTATGAAGTCGGTTGATGAGAAAGAAGACTCTACGGCGTTGTGCATGATGACTTGGATGACATAGCCTCCTTTGTAGAAAGACCGGTTGCCATCAACACTTATGATATCGTTGTAGTTATAGAATATTGTGACAGCAAGTCTAGAACAGTCACTAATCAGTGAGTCTGACACAGTAACCTTCAAGTCCCGCTCTGGTAGCGAATCTACTCTGGATGAAGAGGGTTGAATTGCCAAGTTATTCATTGGTTCATCATAAAACGACTCCGCACCGAGAATGGTCTTATTCTGGAGTAAGTTGACCACAATGATTGAGTTATACCTATTCTGTCCCAACATCAACACATCACGACCTGGTGGAAGTACCAACTTAACTAACATTGCGTCTATTTGTGGAAGTATGTTAGAGGCACTAACGCTTTGTGGTAAGTAATGAACATCAAATTCCCCATCGAATATTTTGCTGTAATACCGAAAATGGTCGTCGTAATAAGTGTCAATTATGACACATGTGGCATTCAGATGCTCTTCATCGATGATAGAATCTACTCTGTACAGCATAGCGGCAGCAAGATAGCCTCCATCTCCGATATAATTCTGTGCATAAACTGAGTACTGAAGTATGTCTTGCACTGAATCTTCGTATCCGCACGAGGTCCATGTGAGTGAGAAGAGTTCAACATCCAGCCACTGAGCGTCTTGCGTCTCCTGCGAGTAGTTCCATTGGCACTTGCGCACTGCGATCGTCTGCGTCCCTGAGAGCAGGTTGGATTCCTCGCCGTCTGAAACAATCATTGAGTTTGCACGCTGGAAGTGTTAAGCCGTTACATGTGTTTCATACGCATATTCAATTAGTATAGTGAGCATGTTATGGCTGAAGTCTTTGAAATACAACAAATATTCAACGCAGTGCAGAGGCATTGAAAACTTCTCTGCCAATCTGGGAATTCTATGACTCAATATGTTATACTGTTTATAACAAATTGGAGATTAAATGCAAGCGTACGCTTCTTACACTGCTCCTTTTTAATATTATTTTAAAATCGTTTACATGTATAATAAAACATTTATTCTCAAACTGAACTTTATTTATACTCACAAATAGCAGTGGTTCTCCATTGTAAATCTCCACCTTTAGGATTGGGAGTTGTCTCCTCCAGACAGTATCCTGTTTCGTACCACTCAAGCAGCTGGAAGTTATGGTAAGTCGTCTCTTGATCGTAGTAGAAGACCTCGTCGATGACACGTACATGAATCAACAGGTGCTGGTCCGTCGTCATGGAAACATCCTTCACGTACAGATTGGACCCATCGACTCGGAGGACTTCCACGACATTCTGCAGTAACTTCTCCGTCAACGCGGGGTCCTCAACTGCAGGCAGGTGGCTCCTGAAGATCATGTTGAATCCTATCGGGTCATCGTGGCTGAACACCGGCGTCGCGTGAGGCACGGGAAGATCTTTCCTTCGCTGACACACGAGGCAAAAGAACTCCAAGTCAACAGGTACGAACGTCACCTCGCCGCTTGTCAGGTTGATGGCTGCGACGGAGTTCGTTGGGTCATTGGACGTTGCGCCAACCTGGATCAAAATCAAAATTATCTATCAAAAAAATAAAATTGTTATATGTAGCTGTTGGGCTAAAATTTAGATGCATACGGTCATTAGACCGCAATAAGAGACGTAGGATTTGAAACGAAAAGAGAAATATAACCAAAGGAGAGATATGGAAGTCATACAAATAATATGAACATGAGATTGGATTTAATTATAATGTTTGTTGAAATCGAATCATATTTGTATTGACTCCATTGCACACGAACCAGCTTGGTCTCCGGGTCGTATGTCTCGGCGTCTGCCGCGAAGTGGATCGCGTTGTATGGAACCAAACCACCGTTGCACAGCTTCTTGTCGGACTCCAGAAGAGCGTCGTAGTCAAACAGAAGGAAACATCCGTCGCAGTTCATGGAACAGGCGTGTAGCATCCCTCCCCAGCAATTCCACCTGTTGTACCAGTACTCCTTGGCAGACATATCCAGAGCGTCGATGTGGTCGATGCAGGAGTAGAGCTTAGTGGCTGTAATACAACACAGATGATCAAGTACATGCAGCTTCCCTTGCATCTGTTGTACCAGTACTCCTTGGCAGACATATCCAGAGCGTCAATGTGGTCGATTTGTTTATGTTAGTCATTCCAAGCTATGCAATTATTTTCATTGAACTTTTCTGAAGACTCGTACAAAACCTTATTTTATTAATAATTACATTGGTAAAAGATATTAATAAAAATCGATTAATAAACTCTTGAAGGTCAAACCTACTACTCAGCCATCTTAACTGTATTCCTCAGTCACTCACTATTAATCTGGATGGATCGAGTCTGATTTAAGACCCCCGGGCCTGGGATGGCAACGTGTTGCACGCTGCAGACCAGAAGCTTGCCCTCGTCAGCCGAAGTCACCCGCCTGGTGATGGTCTGAGTGATCGACTGAGGCTCGTAGCTGTGAGTCCACTCAGAGCTGAGCGGCGTGTCGTCGATGACGTCACGCCTGATGACGTCATTGGCCAGGTACCACGTGATGTTGGCAACGGGACGGCTGTTCATGGCGGAGCACGTGGCGGTCAGCGTGAACCCATCAGCGTCGCTCCTTATCTTAGCAGTCAATATGATGGGGTCGTCCGGAGCAGCTGCAAGCAAGTATCATCGTCAATTACATGAACTCTTCGCCTGCGGTCAAGCAAAGTAAACTTATCGACCAACAATTCAAGCGGGAATTACACTGGGCTGCACCGCGTTTGGAACACGCGAATGGACCAAATTATCAATATGATTAACAAAGACTGAAACTGGTATCTGGACAAGTACAGAACGATCACGTGATTCATACGCGGCTTCCAGCCACGGATTGCAACAAAATGTGACGCCCAACTTGTATTTTCTTGGTCGATACGTTTCTTCTCCGTAACACGGCAGTTGGTGCGCTAGTTCTAATATCAATGCAAATTAATGATATTTGAAAGAACAAATGTATTCTCGACTATTTCAGTTACGGTTTATAGTCATTAACTGGTTCATGCACGCAGCCCCTCATTTATTACTCGAATAGGTTTGACCGAAAGATATCCGAACGTGTGATTGGTCAACTCAGGAAAGTGAATAGTGAACTACTTTACGATGATTTGGGATTTGGGTGTTTATGTAAGCATTTGAATGTTGCTTTGTTTACTAGGTAAGAAACTATGGTACCCCCAGACGCATTTAGGGGATGGTTTTATGAATTATGGTAAAATATTACTTTTTTAAATTGGAATAATGTGTAATGTTTTCTTTCCATGGTTTGAATGATTTGAATATGAGTCTGTTTAAATGTCGTGTTGATAACTGCAGATACTTCACCTCCAACTATAATGGAGTCAGAAGTCTGGACGTGGCCTGATATTGGAGATTTAGTCCAAAACGAAGCGCCGCCGTAGCCATTGGCCGATGAATCCACGTTGATCAGTTGAATGCCGCATTCCCCGTGCCCCAGCCCCGCGCCGTGGTACGAGTACTGAGCTGTGCTTGTGTTGTCTTCCAAGTACGTCCAGCCCGGGATGGCGAAGCTGCATTCACTGAGAGCGTACCTCGTGGGCGTGATCAGGCGATATACACGAGTCAGATTGTCTCCAGGCAAGACAAACACATCTCCAGGAGGCTCGGACACGAAGAACAGCTGCTGGTCATCTGAAAGAATATTAACTCTTAGTGCAACCGCAAATAACACCATTCCGTATTCACGAGTATGTTCACAAAGTCTTAAGCGGCGTTCCCATACTTCGCTTTCGCTTCGCATTCGGTTCGCTTTCGCAAAATGGCTACCTTTTAACACAGAAAATCGTCCATGTTTAATTTCGTCTCCGAAATGCAAAAATGTTGGACCAACTTCAACTTCGACGAAACCGAAACGCGCGAAATCCGGAAGTGATGCGATATATCTAATCTCCATTTCCAGTCGACCTCGAGCTTATATTCGATATTCGATTAATGAACATATGTTTTGACGTTTTGACGTTTCAACTTTCAAGTTTCACTTTTTCCGCATTTTCTTGCCGTTCTTGCATATTATCTGATTATTATCCGTCATTTTGTTTTTAACTATTGGCAGAATACTATTTATGTTTCGCGTATCCATGGAAACGCGAAACGCGCGAACAGAAATTATGGAAACGACTACAAACTTCGCGACGCGAAACGAAAGCGAACCGAATGCGAAACGAAAGCGAAGTATCATGGGAACCCAGCTTTATGTCTTTTTTAATAACGCGTCAACAAATGAATCTGTGGCTGGAAGGTAAAATTACTGATGTATCAAAAATGCGAAAACGAGTTGTTTACATGAAAAATATTAAAATACAAATTAAGTCACTTTTCCTGCCAGACACAGAAAGTGTGATTCGGTTGACCGCTCTGTTTTGCAGGCAGCTTCACGAAACCCCAATTTCGCAGTTCGGAAAATTTACAAAGAAAGGGCAGAAAGTGTTTTACTCAAACTTCGATTTAATACGATTCAATATGATTCAATTTCATACGACTAATAATGATTCAAACGTATTTAACTAGTTGTTGAACAATTGACACATGTAAATGTATTTAAAGTAGTGCATTGACTATTTAGGGTAGTTTTATGTATTGAAAATATCTTGATACATCGCAAAGTCTTGAGTCATCAGCAATGCACCATGTCGATAATAAAGAAATCAAAATGAGCTCAATTTGTATTTACCATCAGCGACATGTAGAGACATGTGTTCGTAAATCCATCTGCTTGTGTTCGTCCTGACACGACACTGGATGGCGCCACTGTATCCAGGCTCGAACCCTGTCATCTCCACGCCGCAGTCTCCAGTCTCAAGTCCGAAGCCGTGGTAGACACTGTCGGGCGGTGACTGAGAAGCTTTGCCAAGACTCAGGTCAATCATACCCACATCGTCTCTGAAGAACTGACATGCGACCAGACTCTTGTCCGCATTGCAAGTGATGACCACTGACTGGTTGGTGTAGATGTAAGCGTAGTACTTCGGTTGTATTGTGATAGACGGTGGAGCAGAGCCTGTGGTAAGATACAAGCAATAGAGTCTCTGTAGAACTGACATGCAAACAGACTCTTGTCCGCGTTGCAAGTGATGACCACTGACTGGTTGGAGTAGATGTAAGCGTACTTCGGTTGTATTGTGATAGAGGGTGGATCAGAGCTTAGCCTGTGGGAAGATACAAGCAATAGAGTCTCTGTAGAACTGACATGCGACCAGACTCTTGTCCGCGTTGCAAGTGATGACCACTGACTGGTTGGAGTTGATGTAAGCGTAGTACTTCGGTTGTATTGTGATAGAGGGTGGATCAGAGCCTGTGGGAAGATACAAGCAATAGAGTCTCTGTAGAACTGACATGCGACCAGACTCTTGTCCGCGTTGCAAGTGATAACCACTGATTGGTTGGAGTTGATGTAAGCGTAGTACTTCGGTTGTATTGTGATAGACGGTGGAGCAGAGCCTGTGGGAAGATACAAGCAATAGAGTCTCTGTAGAACTGACATGCCACCAGACTCTTGTCCGCGTTGCAAGTGATAACCACTGATTGGTTGGAGTTGATGTAAGCGTAGTACTTCGGTTGTATTGTGATATTGTGACGGTTGTATAGAATCTAGAAAAAAAATAACAAAAAAAACACTCAAAAAATAATTTGATTTGCGATTCCAGAAGTCCTTATGAACTTTGTAAATTTTTACCAATTCCCCTTCTTTATAATTATCGGTTAATACTAGGAAAACGCTCGGTGTAACGCGTTGATGAGCGAGCACCGACACGCACGACATCGTCAATCAAGCACGATCCATTCAATCAAAGATAACTAACTATACATTATTTATTACCAATTTTCCTTGCAACTTTTCATAAACACTCTGGATCAATTAAATAACAGATTATTGTACTGATATTTTTCCATCAATCTCTTTGGACAGATATTCAAACACTCAAAACAGAAATAAGTCTGTAAATTCTTGACCAATTGGGCTGGAAATGTGTAAAATATTATGCTATCTAGTCAAAACGTTGTTTTCATAACTGTGAAACACAATCCATATCGTAAAATAAATTATTTTAGATAAGGTTTACCTATACCTATGTATATGAAATACCTACATTACATTTTGACTACATTATGTATTGCAAGTTGATTCACTAAGAAAAGAATCTGTCTTACATTGATATTGAGAAAAGCCATCTATAAACTTTGCTTTGCTACATAGAGCAACCCAGAATGCAGTGGAATTTCTGTTTTGAAATGTCATTTCTGACAGTTATTGAAACTGTTAATAAGTGCATCTATGTTCTTGACTGGTAGGGCTGAAAATTCGTAAAATAAGAGACAATGTTGGTCTGAACGACCATGCAAAATATGAGTTTGATTGATCAGATTAATCGAAGACCATTTGATAGGTCAAATGGTGGTGTGGCTATAGGCCGTTTTAAATTAAGTAGGTATACAAATGTCAGTAAAATGTCTATTACTCTTGAAGCTCATTACAGATTTGTAAAAAAAATCACTTATAATGCTGGTACACATGACCTTGCAAAATTTGGTGATGATCGGTCAAACTATTGCAGTTATATACACAGAGTTTCCTTCATCCCCATTGCCAAGCTAACTATAACTACACATCAAGTTTCCGATGCAACCAATGGAGCGAACTTGCTGAAAATCATTTTGACTATAACGAGAATAGTAATTTAAGTTGTGTGAAAAAATTGGCCTGATCCATTACTTCGTTTGGCAGGAGACGCCAAATGCACAAATACACACAAAAAAAACAGAGATTCGAGCCATAAGTTTCAAGTGGAGACGCTCGCTACGCTCGCTTGAATTAAAATTTTATTTTTCTGATGAGCATAAAATTCTTCAAAATCACCCAATTCAAACTAGATTGTCTTTACTCAGCAATTTTTCCGTCCCGGCCTGGCGTAACAAAAATGGTAAACGAAGACTGGATTTCATTGTTCCAGAAACATTTAACTCAATTCCCAGTAATTGCAGAAATTTAGAATCCTTTTCTATTCTTAAAATTGCGTTGAAACATTGGCTTCTCTCAAACTTGTCTGAAGGTTAACAAGTGTTGAATGTTCATGTTGTTATTATTCATGTTTTTATTTAGGTTATGTATTCAATTTTTCTTATTATTCTTGAATATTTTTATTCATTCTTTTTGATGGGTGTTCACTTTAGAACCACTTTTGAACCTATGCTTATCTCAACCTTGTATGAAAGTTGAAACGTATGTTGAATGTTCATTTTGTGTTTATTTATGTCATTATTAGGAATTATTATATAATATTCACTTTTTCTTTATTCTCGAGTTACTTTATAAATTTTTTTGTGTGTGTTATTGTATTCACTTTTTCTTGTTATTATTGAGTTGTTTTTATTAATTCCTTCTTGACGGTTGTTTACTATAGAACCACTTCAGAACCAAAGCATATCTCAACCTTGTTTGATAGTAGCAAGTGTTTAAATGTTCATGCTATGTGACTATTTATGTAATATTATTAATTCTTTTTTCTTATTGTTCTCTTACGCTCCTAAAACATATCTGTTCTTTCTTTTCATATTGTTATTTCCCACAGATGAGCTCCATGAGCTTTGTGGATTGTGCGATGTTTGTGTGGATGTTGTATTAAATATTAAAGGAGTTAAAAAAAAGTAAAGTAAAGAATTTCACCCCTCCCCCCTCCCCCCCCCCCCCCATTACTCCCCTCATCACTCCATTTAGGTGCACGTCAGTTAATTATTTGTTTGGTCTGACGTCAGACGTTGGTGAATCCGGATGAAATTTGTCTCGAACGATCTCGAAAATATAAACACTGTCATTGATGTCATTACATTTTACTAACACGTTCTCTAATTATGTACTATCTTTTCGACAACAAAGGAGGTTAAATAGACCTTGCCTTGGCGTTGCGCGACGATAACAATTATCAATGGCATTTTAATTTATGCGTAAAAAGGTAAATTAGCTTACACAATATTACTCATAGAAATATTGTTTGTCCAGGTTTGGGTTGGGTAAATCAAACCCCATAAAAAACACTCAGTGTAAAAAAACAGCCAAGTCTCTTCAACTAAAAAAAAAATTATGAAATCTAAAAATTCTGCACTGAAACGTAGGTAGTGATATCAAAAAATTAGCCAAGTCAAAACTTTATTTGAAAATTAAAAAATACTTGGCGCATCGTGTATATAAATAGCTTAGAAGTATAGGCTAGATATAAATACATATACTTATAGTATACCTACAATGCCCTAAAAAAAAACGATGCGCCAAGTATTTTTTAATTTTCAAATAAAGTTTTGACTTGGCTCATTTTTTGATATCACTACGTTTTAGTGCAGAATTTTTAGATTTCATAATTTTTTTTTAGTTGAAGAGATTTGTCTGTTTTTTTTACACGGAGTATTTTTTATGGGGATATCACTTATTTTTTTAGTTTATTTACACAACTTGTAAAACTTATTGGGGCAACAATGACTAATTTCTTTAAAAAAATACGCCATTTCCGAATTAGTTACTAAGAAAAATATTGTTTCGAGCTAAATATAAACTTAAAGTGATATGCCATGAATAATTGCGAAAGCATCGTTCCAATAGGTCCAGCCGTTTTCGAGATATGGCATCACTTCAGGTTTTCAAACTGGCGGCTGAAAGCTCTTACACATTGTATTAAGAGGGCTTGGTAGTGAGCGTGGCCTTGACGAGTTTTTTAATCGATTTTTATCAATATCTTTTTGCAGTGTAATTGTTAACAAAATAGGGCTATGGACGTGAATTCAGAATAGTTCAATGAAAATAATTTCATAGTTTGGAATAAGTTATTAGTTTTATTGTGTCCAGCAAGTGTTTAGAACCCGAAAATTACTAATTTTCGGGTTCTAAACACTTGATGGACACAAAAAAACTAATAACTTATTCCAAACTATGAAATTATTTTCATTGAACTATTCTGAATTCACGTCCATAGCCCTATTTTGTTAACAATTACACTGGAAAAAGATATTGATAAAAATCGATTAAAAAACTCGTCAAGGTCAAACTCACTACCCAGCCGTCTTAATATGTATATAAATACTAGGAAAACGCTCTGGGTAACGCGTTGATGAGCGAGCACGGATACGCGCAACACCTCGAACAGAAATTCTGTCAATCGAAAATGTCATTAAAAGCCAATCATTCTAGAATTGCGTCACAGACTTGTATAAAAATCTCAAAAAATTCCTAAAATATTGGTCCAAATAACCATGCAAAGTTTTAAGGGGAAGGAAGAGCCTCTGAATGAGGACCTCGGCTGGAAAGCAGTTATCGCCCCGTCTCGTTGAAGATAGACTAGATGTTAAAGCGACAAAGTTGTGGAGAATGAATTGCAGATTATGCAGCGTTGATCACTTATTTGAAATTTTTAATCACCTTTAAGTTATAAGTAGTTATATGTTGCGTAATTATTGAGTAAATAAAACTAATAATTTTAATATTTGGCTCAACGACGCACAAACTAGATTTAATTTCAAGCTACTTTGCTCTTGAAACTTTTTTTCTAACTTGATCAGTAGAGGCAAAATTTGCTTTCTCACATCATCAATTGTATGCATTTTGCCTAAAACCAGGGGCACTGAAATCGACTGAAGTTGCAAGTAAACATCTGGGAGTTCCAATAACGGTGTGGAAGGGGATGATGGGAGGGTCCTAAATGACATCATGGATAATTCTTCATAGTGCACTGATAGCGGGAGTTTGTTTGTCAACAATAATCATCAGTTTCCCCGGCATTTACGCAATCAACGACGACTGGAGACAGACGGACCTCAGAGTTGTCTAAATCATCTTACCTAATATATACAAATCTATCTATTATAAAGTGTAGAATACCGTCTAAAATGATTGGAAATGGCCTAAAATAAATTTTTTATTGTAAGGTGATAAAAAGTAAACAAAATTTTCAGAAACATGTTTAGAATGTTGATATTCACATCTGCGATGTACAAATCTTCCCAACAATTTAATTTATCATAAGAAAATTCGCTGTATTGATAATTCACTTAATATTATTTTGTTTGCTATTTTTTAAATTTTAATGTGAAGATTTATGTTTTTTTTTGAAGATTTAAAAATATTTCTGCTAATTGAATATGAAATCGGCAACACTTCTCTAAGCATCCATAATAATTCACTGTAAATAGTAGCATCTGGGGCTATCTATTATTCTTGAGTCAATCTCGGCAAGGTTATGTCATGATGTGTATTTATTCTCATTGTGACAACAATGTCGAACAATGTCTACAATTATTAGTGCAGAATAACAGATGATTTCGACTCTCGCTAAGAGCACATCAATGTGTGTCTTTACTGTATGCACTATTTTATTATTTATAACTGAAAACTGTATGTTATAAGGGTAAAGAAATATTTTTGGTTGCAATGTGTATCATAGCAACTGAATGATAACTATACATTGTACGTGTTATTTCACACGTTAATCCCGAACACAGGTAGGTCACTGATAGCACTGATTTGTCAGATAAACGGCGAATAATTATTTAATTGTTGTATTGACCGTTATCATTACTCCAACCATTCCATTTAAAAATAATGAATTCGATGTAGGTGTCAAAGGATTCAAAATATAAATATACTAGGAAAACGCTCAGTGTAACGCGTTGATGAGCGAGCACGGACACGCGCAACACCTCGAACCGAAATTATGTCTATCCAAAATATCATTAAAAGCCAATAATTCTTGAAATTCGTCAGACTTGAAGGTATAAAAATCTTCAATTATTCCTAAAGTATTAGTCCCAATAACCACGCAAAGTTTTAGGTTGATTGATTGAACCTTTATGATTAGAATGTTCCTTGTTAATATTCAAAAATCATAGGATCTATTTAAAAAAATATACCTGGGACCACTCATGTGATATAAGTGTGTGTACTTACACAGTATTAGACGATCTTTTGAACCGTCATATCAGTTTCATACGTTTGAAAGTTTCTGCTCTAACTACCTTGGAACTATAAAGAGTCGAAGTAGCCGTGATCAACATTTTTGAGTAATTTGACAGCCAAAACGCAAAATATCCGTAGAATGTCAATAACTTTTGGATTTAAACACAGATAAGTCTGAAAATTGTCAAAAGTACAGATTATGTTGGTCCCAATGACCATGCAAAGTTTTAAGTTGATCGGTCATACGGTTCTAGTTTAAATTTCAAAAATCATATGAAAGATTTTTTTAAATTTTAACCAATGGGAGGATTTGGCTGAAATTTTGTATGATTGGGTACAATGTTGTTCGTAATGACTTGTCAAAATTTCAAATTGCTCGGAACAACCAATCAAAAGATATTTTTTTTAAAATTTGAACCAATCACATGAGCCCGTTCAAAAACGATCCCAGGGACCGCATAGATTACGTTAGTATATGTGCAAAATTTCAGATCGAGTGGTTGTGCCGTTTGACTTGGGCTGTGAACAAAAAAAAAAAAAAAAAAACACAGAGAAAGTGCCATAAGAGTACCGTAGTGACGCTCGCTACGCTTGCTCAATAAAATATGTGACTTTTCGTTGATTTTCTTCTACTAGTTTTGAACAGATATGATATTATTTACAAATTTCAACATCGTGTTAATTGATTTATAAATTTCACAACATTCTACTTATGTTCCGGAGAAAAAGCTGGAAATATTCATGTGTATTTTTTAACTTTATTTCATTATTTTTCGTATTTTCCACTTTCTACTTAGAAGAAGTAGACAGTAGACAGTGTCTACATTCTACTACAAGAACCACATGCACAAAAACTAAAATGACTTTCTTGCTCTAATTGCGATAATAGCTTCATATTCTCTTAGTAAAGAACCAAGAGAGAAATGAGACTACCTATACCAATTCGTAAACAAATTTGTCCAATGGCCTTTATACTCTCAGGTGGTGAAATAAGATCAGTGTAATATATCGCCGATAATGGTTGAAATAAAAATCAATAAAAGGATTTGCAATCTATTAGATAAGGAGTTGAACACGTTATTGAGTGTGTGATTATTCTTGATCCACGATGATTTTGTTCGTGCTGTGAAAGTGATTCTAATTATGTCATTTGACTTGGTAAACAGTCTGGACCCAGCGATCACAGCAACAATACTCGGGGTATCAGATCTCACTTCTGTTTACATTTTTTGCATGGGAACTAAAGTCGGAAGAAAACATTCATATCAAACATTGTTCCCAGCTAGACCAATCACAGTAATGACAACAAATTTGTCCCCAAATCTGGTCCCGCCTTATTTACCTATAAAAACCCCGCCCACAATAGCAATTAGAGCTGATTCTCTAGGAGCAGTCAGCCGATCCTTGCCCTTAAGTTGATAGATTGAACCTTTCTGATTGGTTCCGTGTGAATTTTCAAAAATCCCAGGATCTCCTTCAAAAAATATACCTGGGACCATCTCATATGATATAAGTAAGCCTACACAATATCAGATCGACTGTCGACTGTTGAACGGTCATTATATCAGTTTCATATGCGTTTGAAAGTTTCTGCTCTAACTACCTTGCCATGAACTGAAGAGTCGAAGTCGCCGTGAATTTGACAGCCAACACGCAAAATGTCCGTAAAATGTGAATAACTTTTGGATTTAAACACAGATTAGTATGAAAGTTGTCAAAAATGCAGCTAATGTTGGTCCTAACCATCATGCAAAGTTATAAGTTGATCGTTCAATCGGTTCGAGTATAAATTTCAAAAAACACAGAAAATATGTTTTCAAATTTGAACCAATGGGAGGATTTGGCTGAAACTTTTTATGATTGGGTACAATGTTGGTTGAAATGACTTGTCAAAATTTCAAATTGATCGGAACAACCAATCAAAAGATAGTTTTTTTAAAATTTGAACCAATCACGGGATCCCGTTCAGAAACGATCCCAGGGAACTCATAGATTACGTTAGTATGTGTACAAAATTTCAGATCGATTGCTTGAGCGGTTTGACCTGGGCTGTAACCACAAAAAAAATAAAAATAAAAAAATAAAAAATAAAACAAACAAACAAACAAACAAACAAACACACAGAGAAAGTGCCTTAAGAGTACCGTGGTGACGCTCGCTACGCTCGCTCAACTAATATTTCATTTTAAGCCTTCTGAATATGAAGTTGTTTTTTATATAAAGGGGAAGTGAATTTAGGCAGATTTCGCTAAACTATGACGTCATTTCCGGTTTCAGCAATTAGAAAACTTTAATTTCACTATTGTTATTTCATATAGAGGACCGTCTGAATCGATTGGCGCAAATTTCGTTCCGATCGGTTTAGCCGTTTTTTGAGATAAAACGTCACTTCCGGTTTCAAAATGGCGGCACAAAAAATTCATAAGGACAAGGTATCATCAGGCAGACGAGCTGTATATGTGGTGAAAATTTCGGGTCAATCAACCCAGCCGTTTAGGCTGTGGCGGAGACCGCGGAATTTATTGGAAGATGATTAATTGAGCGAGCGTAGCGAGCGCCACCACGGTACTCTTATGGCACTTTCTATGGAGTTTGTTTGTATGTTTTTTTTGTGGTCACACCCCAGGTCAAACCGCTCCAGCAATCAATCTGAAATTTTGTACACATACTAACGTACCCAAGTAGCACAAAATCATGGCCCATTGATGGCCCACTACCGGCTAGCCATGACTAAAGTCATGGCCCATTAGCGGCAGCCACGAGTGGCTCACCTAGTGAATTTGACAGTACGGCCATGAGTTTGCCATGAGTCGTGGCTAGACGGGAAAATTTAGTCAAGGGCCACTAGTGGCTGGCCGGGAGTTTTCCTCGAGTGAGAATTGACTGAACCAACGGCAAACATCTGGCTGGCCGCCAGTGGTCCATGAGTGGCTGGCCTGGAGTTTTCCACGAGTGGCAAACAACTGGCTGGCCGGCAATGAGCCATGATTGGCAAACCACTGGCTGGCCGCAATGGGCCATGAGTGGCCCACGAGTGGGCATTGTTTTTCAGGTAAAATGACGGTTACAAACTGTGATGGAATTTGAAAATACAAAAAGATTATTAATTACTACAGTTTAATTAACATCCGTATGCATTTTTAGACCACATATCTGTTGAGAAATGGACAATTTCAATTAACATGCGAATTTAAATTATTTTGCTGTCATGAAGATTCTCGGTGACGATCTCTAGGGTGACGATCAGGCGGCTAACGCACTCGGCCACGGCGACGGATGTGATTTAGCGCGCTGAAACGCCTATACCTACAGTTTGCCCTGGGTTCTCTCCCGCTTCCTCTTGCAATATATTTGAAACCGGTGTTGAACTACAATCAGGATTGTGCTTTTACCAAACGCTTGATGTATTTTACATAGTGGAGTAGATGTAGTATTTTGGATATACTTATTTTGAAGACAACAAGTTGAAATTAAGGTGTTGAAGCAAAATAAATACGACCAATGTTAAACAATCACAACCGCTCAGTAATTGTTGCGACTAATAATAATTTCATTTCCATTGAACACAGTATCAAAAAAATATGGTGTCAGGATAGACTCAGTTCGTTACGTGTTATAATTGTTCAATTATAAAGGGTTTAGGGATTTTAACAAAATCCCTAGAGTAATCAAAGATAGCAAAGATGTTCACGAGTTTAAGTTGGCTATAACTAAACATGTCAAAAGTGAGAGCAATTAATATGCTGTGTATTAAATAGTGTTGTGGATGTAGTTTAATAAGTTTTATAAGGAACAATGTTTATCAATGACTGTCTTTTATAATTACAATGTAATTCACAAATGACAATAAAAAATACTGAATACTGAATACTGAATACTGAGGTGAGCATAGGACGCAACAATTGAAAAAAATCGATTTTGAGATAAAGGTGGCATTACATGCTTTGCATGGTAGTACTACTCCTAAAATTCAGAGCCGGCTTTACCCGATTATCTCGGAGTATACAAAATGCAATATAGTTTCGTTTTGATCCCAAGCTTTTCAAATAATAATCTCAGATCAGTAAAACTTAATTGTAATAGGTTAATTCAAACTTAAAATTTGGCGCCGAATCCTCGGGACGACTTGTGTAACGGTTTTTTTCACAATCATGGCCCACTCATGGCCCACTAGTAGCTAGCCATAAGTTTCCATCACTACGCTGCACAGTCATGGCCCACTCATGGCACACTAGTGGCTAGCCATGAGTTTTCCATCTCTACGCTGCATAGTCATGGCCCACTCATGGCACACTAGTGGCTAGCCATGCATGGCTTATTGAAGGCAAGATACTCATGGCCCACTAGTGGCTAACCATGAGTTTTCCATCACTACGCTGCACAGACATGGCCCACTCATGGCACACTAGTGGCTAGCAATGCATGGCTTATTGAAGGCAAGATACTCATGGCCCACTAGTGGCTAGCCATGAGTTTTCCATCACTAAGCTGCACAGTCATGGCCCACTCATGGCACACTAGTGGCTAGCCATGCATGGCTTATTGAAGGCAAGATACTCATGGCCCACTAGTGGCTAGCCATGAGTTTTCCATCACTAAGCTGCACAGTCATGGCCCACTCATGGCACACTAGTGGCTAGCCATGCATGGCTTATTGAAGGCAAGATACTCATGGCCCACTAGTGGCTAGCCATGAGTTTTCCATCACTAAGCTGCACAGTCATGGCCCACTCATGGCACACTAGTGGCTAGCCATGCATGGCTTATTGAAGGCAAGATACTCATGGTCCACTAGTGGCAAGCCATGAGTTTTCCATCACTACGCTGCACAGTCATGGCCCACTCATGGCACACTAGTGGCTAGCCATGCATGGCTTATTGAAGGCAAGATACTCATGGCCCACTAGTGGCTAGCCATGAGATTTTAATTGTGATGGCGAAACTCTCATGGCCCATGCATGGCCCATGAATGGCTAGCCACACATGGCTGGCCAGCAGTTAGCCACTCATGGCCCATGGATTTAGCAAAATCTTGTGTTACTTGGGGTACTCTATGCGGGCCCTGGGATCGTTTTTGAACGGGATCCAGTGATTGGTTCAAATTTTAAAAAAAATATCTTTCGATTGGTTTGTTTGATCAATTTGAAATTTTGACATTCATTACTACTAACATTTTACCCAATCACACAAAGTTTCAGCCAAATCCTCCCATTGGTTAAAATTTAAAACCATCTAAACTCTGATTTTTGAAATTTAAACTAGAACCGTTTGACCGATCAACTTAAAACTTTGCATGGTCATTGGGACCAACATTATCTGTGTTTTTGACAATTTTCAGAAAAATCTGTGTTTAAATCCAAAAGTTATTAAAATTTTACGGACATTTTGCGTGTTGGCTGTCAAATTTCTCGAAAATGTTGATCACGGCTACTTCGACTCTTTATAGTTCCAAGGTAGTTAGAGCAAAAACTTTCAAACGTATGAAACTGATATGACCGTTCAACAGATCGTCTAATATTGTGTAAGTACACACACCTATATCATATGAGTGGTCCCAGGTATATTTTTGTAACTATGATTTTTGAATATTGACTAGGAACATTTTAATTATTAAGGTTCAATCGATCAACTTAAAACATTGCATGGTCATTGGGACTAAAGCCCCATTTACACGGTGCAATTTCTTGTACAACTTCTGTACCACACTTTTGTGTCACACTTCTTGAATGGAAATTAGAACATGTTTTAAGTTCTGTGACAGAAAGTTGCGTCGGTAAACACAAAATTGTATGAAAAATGGGAATGTGACAGAAGTTGTTCAAGAATTTGCACAGTGTAAATGGGGCTTAATACTTTAGGAATATTTTGAGATTTTTATACCTATCTGACGAATTTCAAGAATTATTGGCTTTTAATGATATTTTCGATAGACATAATTTCGGTTCGAGGTGTTGCGCGTGTCCGTGCTCGCTCATCAACGCGTTACACAGAGCGTTTTCCTAGTAATAGACTGTAAAATTCATGACTTCATTCATCTCAGTCCTTTATTGTACTCAATAATTATAAACATATTCCCCACAGCCATCTATGTTTATAGCAAGGTTCATATATCTAGCTGCACAAACACTACATCATTCCCTCTTATAAAAAAGAACATACAATACAATACAACAATAATTAAATATCTATTTATCTACAGTCTGATGACCTCTGATCCTGGCGGATCGCCGAACTGTTGGTACAGTCGATGCTGATGATTGTTTAGAATGTTGACTCTGTTTGTAGTCATCAGGAGACATGTATCTCTTGACATGAGTGACATTTCTTTTGTAATCAACCCCTTCAGCCGACCTTACTGTAACAGCATTTCCTTGTCTACTGATCACTTGAAAAGGAGTTGAAGCAAACGATGTCGTCATCTTGTCCTTTCTTTCCTGCCGGACCAGAACAGTGTCTCCTACTTGAATATCGTTTTCAGAAGCTCTCCTTGTCGAGTCGGCGTACACTTTTGCCCGATACTTCTGCATCCGATCGCGGTCTCGCACTGCTTCATCATCGTTCTTCCGTCTCAATATGGATGGAAACTTATCCCTTAACTCTCTACCAAACATTAGAAAAGCAGGGGTTACTCCTGTTGTCGCTTGTGCAGTTGTCCGATACGCAAAAAGGTATTCCCTTAATGCGACTTTCAACGATTTGCCTTCGGCTTGAGCGATGCGCATTTGTTTCATAATTGAGCGATTCTGACGCTCCACCTCTCCATTAGCTTGAGCCCACTTTGGAGTTGTTAAGCGCAGATGAATGTCAAAATTCTCGCAGAATTCCTTAAATTCATTTCCGGTGAACTGAGTTCCATGATCCGCAGTGATTGATTCAGGTAAACTAAACCGAGTAAACATCTCTTGAAGTGCGTCTATAGTTTTTTCCGCTGTTATTGAGCGCATTATCTTTACTTCATAGTATCGTGAATAATAATCTACCACCACGAATAAATACTCGTTCGTAAGCTTCATGAAATCCATTGCCAGATGTTGCCAAGGACCGTCTGGTAATTTTGTCATATCCATTGGTTCTGGTGGATTATAATTGCTAACTAATTGACATCCATGACACTTCTTGACAAATTTCTCAACATCTTTATCAATGTCAAGCCACCAGACTTTTGTTCTCACGCGCTGTTTCATTTTCACCACTCCCGGATGCCCCTCATGAGCAATTTCCAATACCTGCTTTCGGAGATTTTTCGGAATAACGATCCTGGTGTCTCGCAGAACAATATTATCAACTACACAGAGTTCATTCGCGATATGTTCAAACCGCTTCAGGTCTACAGACCATTTCCCACTTTGTAGTGCGTTCCGAAGTTTGATCATTTCTTCATCTCGTGCAGCTTCTTCTTGTATCTTCGATAATGGCATGGAATTCGGAACAGCTTGTTCAACAACCCAGTGTACATATAAATCGTCATATCCCTGTGCCGGTGCTTTCAAATTAGCTGGTAAAAGTCTTGACAAAGGATCAGCTATGTTAGATTTACCTGGTTTGTATATCACTTTATAATTGAAACCTTGAAGACGCATGATCCACCTCTCAATTCTAGCGCATGGTTTGGTCCTTGTTGTTGAGAATATGAATTCCAGTGGTTTGTGATCTGTGATCAATTTGAATTCTCCACCCAAAACGTAAAATTGAAATTTCTCACAAGCCCATACTTACGCCAGGGCCTCTTTCTCGACCTGACTGTATCGAGTCTCAGCATCTGTAAGTGCCCGACTTGCGTATTCAATTACTCGTGGTCCAGTACTGGAGTTTTGCAACAGAACACTTCCCAATCCGTAAGGACTAGCATCTGCAACGATGAATGTCTCTGCGTTTTGATTGTAATACCCCAATCCAGATGACTCGTCAAGGCATTTCTTCAGTTCCTTGAAACTTTCTTCCTGTTCGCGTTCCCACTTGTATGGAACGTTTTTTCTCATTAACCTCCTGAGGGGGTATGTAATTGTCGAGTAATTTGGAATGAACCGGTGATTATACCCAACTAATCCAAGGAAACTTTCCAGCTCTGTTCGGTTTGTCGGAGCTCTGCACTGTTGAATTGAACTCAGGCGCTCCTCCAGTGGACGAATTCCATCTTTAGAAAACCAGTGTCCCCGATATTTAACCTCAGGCTCTCCAATTAGGCATTTCTCCGCATTAAGGGTCAGCCCTTTTTCCTTGAGTCTTTCTAAAACGCATTTAAGGTTCGTGTCATGCTCCATCTTTGTCTTTCCCGACACGATCAAATCATCAATGTACACTTGAACCCCATTACAACCTTTGACAGTGTCTGTCATTATCCGTTGAAATATCTCTGGTGCACAGTTTATGCCGAAAAATAATCTTTTAAATCTGTAATTACCTGAATGTGTTGCGAATGTAGTAATCTCCCTCGACTTCTCGTGTAGCTCAATCTGCAGATATGCAGATTTAAGATCTAGGACACTAAACACTTGACAGTCGTTCATTGCAGCTACATCTTCTTCAAATGTAGGTATTGGGTAACGTTCTCGACTGATTGCTACATTAGCTCGACGCATGTCTATACATGGACGCAGTTCCCCATTTTTCTTTGTAATTAGCACAAGAGGCGATACCCACGGAGTGGCTTCTGCTACCCTTTCGATAATGTCTTTTCTGATCCACTCTTCAAGTTTATCATTAAGCTTCTCTCTCAATTGATACGGCACTCTTCTAGGAGCTTGTGCAACAGGTTGTACTTCTTCATTTACTCTAAGATTCAACTGAAAACCTTTGAGCTTGCCTATACCCTCAAAAACGTCTGGATTCTGTTCTTGAACAGTCTTCAACTTAGGGTTTATTGACCCTGATGTAACATTATTCAATGATTCACTTGGTAACGGACCCAGATGTAATACTCCTAACTTCTGTGCTGTTTCCTTCCCTAACAGAGATGCTCCTTTGCTTTCCACCACATAAAAACTTACTACCTGCTCTTCTTTATTCTGAATCTGTATTCTTGTCTTTAATTTACACAGAATTTTCAGTGGAGTAACACTACCATAAGCAAATATTTTTTTATTTGTCTTGTAACAACTCCCATTTATCTTTTCCTTACATGATAACCATGTATCGTGATCAATTATGTTGCAAGAAGCTCCAGAGTCAATTATGAAATTCATTGTAACACCGCCAGTCTTGGCTTGAATTTCCCCATCGCGACATGCCGTATTATTCAATGCATTAATCTCATGTCCGTTGTGGAAACAAGTGATACTGAATGTAACTTTTTTACCTTTGACCGCCGGCATCTCATCACCTGATGTCTCATCGTCAGATGTCTCGTCGTCAGTTTCTAGCTGTCGCAGTACATTAGATTTCTTCTTGTGTGTATCTTTCGATTTCCCTTCTTGTCTCCTCTTACAGCAGATTGCTAAATGACCCATTTTTCCGCAAATATTACACTCTTTCCCAATTGCTGTACACACACTATCATTCGCCAAATGACCCTCTTGTCCGCATCTATAACAACATCTTTTCTTTTCTTGGGATGAAAAACCTTGACCTTGACTTGCTTTACCTTTAGTTTTTATTGATATTTTTGCTATACAGTCTTTAGTTTTTCCTTCAATATCTGCAGCTTGCTGCTTAGATGATTCCAGGCATCTTGCAATTTCTCGTACCTTTTGCAATGTCAATGCATCTCCCTTCTCGAGTAACTTTATTCTCAGCTCACTAGAAAGGCATTTCGCTACAACGTGATCAATCAATGCCTTCTCTTCACTGTATTTTTCGAAACCACAATTAACACTTTTGCTCTTTAATCGAGTCAAAAATTGGCATACAGTTTCTCCTTCTTCCATGTTCGTGTCTCTAAACTGGTGTCGTAAAAAATTTCTACTTGAATTGTCACCAAAATATGTATTTAATGCCTCAAGACATACCTTATAACAATTTTTTTTCGTTTTTTCTTCATCCTGTGACTAATAATAATAATAATAATAATATTATTATTTATTTGCTTTCTTGAGATCAGCTGGTCTGAAGTCTGAGACTGAGTGTTTCATTCTGGCGGTTCAGGACGGGGTATTCAACACCTTGATGTATCGGTCAGTTATCTTCGGAGTGGCTATTGATACAAGGTGTCGAGCGTGTCATCTGCACCCCGAGACCGTAATGCACCTTCTCTCTGCGTGCCCTGTATACGCTAGAACGTTGTACATCAAACGTCATAACAGTGCGCTGAGGGTGTTGTATTTCTATTTACGGCACCGCTACGGTATAGATGCATCGCCGATTGTGCCTTATGCGCCAGAAGACGTTGAAGTTGTGGTGGAGAATGGGAAGTGCCGAGTCTACTGGAATTATGCCGTGCCCACTACAAGACAGATTGGAGCCAACAAGCCAGACATAATCCTCCACGATAAGGTGTCGAAGAAGATGTACGTTATCGAATTCTCAGCTCCAGCTGAGACAAACGTGAAATTGAAGGAGGCTGAGAAGAAGGATAAGTACCGCGATCTCCTTGTGGAGTTGAGACAGATGTATAGTGGCGTTGATGTTAGGCTTGTTGTGCTTATCATCGGTTGCATGGGAGGTGTGATGGACTCATTGGTGAAGGCGATGAAGTCCATACCTATATGTCGGGACAATGCTGTTTGGCTGAGTGACGCTATGCAGAAAGCGGTAATCCTCGGCTCTCTTCATCTATTGCGAGCACACGGGGGGGTCGAGTAGGCCTTCGGGGAAGCAGCCCTGTCGCTTACCGCCACGGAAGTGGGGCGCGGCAGGGCTAAGGTGGATCCCAGTTCACGGTATATTGGGATGAAACAATATTAAGTGTGCTGGGGTTGGGAGGAAAAAAAAAAAAAAAAAAAAAAAATAATAATAATGTAATTTATTGAGCACATAAAATAGGTACATAATTGGTCTGTATTCAACAATCGAGTCGTTGATCTTCCATACATCCATCTCTTCTCTTCAGCTGCTTCACATCTTCACCATTTACCTACTTCTTCTTAATTCATAATAGTCATTAAAATTGTGCTTCAATATCAGTGGTAATATTGGAAGAACATCCAAGCATTTGCTTTTTAGCTGAGGGAAAACCACTGAAAAAACATTCTCAGCAGGATGTAATCTTGATTCTTGTCTTCCAATATCATTACTTCAGGAATTCTCTTTCTTGAATGATAGCGAGTTTATCCTTAACGAGCGTCTTGAAAGCTTTTAAACTTAGGGTCTGCTCTTCTGTTGTTGTTGTGTTGTATGCTACTGAGGCTGAATAGGAAAAACAGTTCTTGAATTTTTTACTTCGATGAGTTCCAAAGTCTAGCTTATCTTTGGACCGCGTGTCTCGTAGGTGAATATCATGACGCTTTCTCAACTTATCATTTAAATACTTTGGCTCTCCCGTTCTCAATATCTTGTGCGTTGCGCATGTTAAATGTAGGCTTCTTCTCGCTTCCATCTTTAGCCAATGAAGTTTTTGAATGTAGGGACTTATATGGCACAAACCTTAAACCTAGCACAAGAATTCTGGACTTTTTGAATACGACCTACATCTTTCTTCGAAATACACGGTCCGTAAACGATGTCACAGTAATTCAAATTAGATATTATAAGTGCCTCAACAAGCTTGCTCTTTGTTGATCTTGTCAGAATTTGTTTAAATCTTTGCATTGTTCGTAGTTTGCCGTAAGCTTTGCTATTTGCTTTCTGAATATGATCTGAGTAAGTCATTTGGCTGTCCATTATCAAACCTAAATTCCTTGCATTTTCTGAAGTGGGAATAATAGAACCATTTATATGTAGTTTAAATTCACTATTAAGTATTTTGATCCGTTGACATTTGTTCCCTATAATCATTGATATGGTCTTCGAAGTGTTTAAAGAGAGTCCTTGACTTTCACTCCATGCAGCAATAGACTGAAGATCTTCGTTTATTTTCTCTTGTGCTGCAGCTAGATCTTGAGGGCGAAAGGTATATAGAAGCTGGGTATCATCTGCGAATTTGTGTATTTTGCAGTGTTTCACACTCTCATCGATATCAGTTGTGTAAACTATGAACAGTAGTGGAGCGATACTTGAACCCTGTGGTACTCCTGTTCTATTTTCCCTTGGCATTGATACGTTATTAGCTGATAATTTTACCCGTTGTTGACGTCCGGTGAGGTAACTTGCAAACCATTTAATTGTCATCTCTCCCACTCCAAGATATGTGAGTTTAGCCAGTAGGAGTTCATGATTGATAGAGTCAAAGGCGGTAAAGTAAACCAAATCTAAAAATTCAGCACTGAAAAGTAGTGATATCAAAAAATGAGCCAAGTCAAAACTTAATTTTAAAAACCAAAATATACTTGGCGCATCGTGTAGAAGCATATGCCAAAAATCAAATATACCTAAATATATATAATATACATATAATGCCCTTAAAAACGATGCGCCAAGTATATTTTGGTTTTTAAAATTAAGTTTTGACTTGGCTCATTTTTTGATATCACTACTTTTCAGTGCTGAATTTTTAGATTTCTTCTATTTTTTTATAGTTGAGACTAGGCTGGTATTTTTACACGGAGTGTTTTTTATGGGGATATCACTTATTTTTTTAGTTTATTTACACAACTTGTAACACACATCGGAGCAACAATGACTAATTACTTTAAAAAATACGCCATTTCCGATTTGGTTAATACGAAAAATTGTGTTTGGTGCTCAATAAACCTAAGCTTAAAGTGATATTCCATGAAGAATTGCGAAAGCTTCGTTCCAATCAGTCCAGCCGTTTTCGAGATATGGTATCACTTCCGGTTTTCAAAATGGCGACTGAAATTACTGCCACCTAGAATTTATTTCTATAAATGTTATGTATCATTATAAGCCTTATGAATATGTAGTTATTGTAGTAAGAGGTCATTAAAATCTAGTTCTTCATTTTCATGACGTCATTTCCGGTTTCGGTAATAGTACATCTCTACTTTATCTATTGATATTCCATATAGATGACCGTCTGAATCATTTGGCGCTGGTTTAATTCCTAACGGTCTAGCCGTTTTTGAGATATGACATCACTTCTGGTTTCAAAATGGCGGCTTCCTGTTGGTTTTATAAAAAGGCACCTCAGACGCCAAAAGTGCACATGTGGTGAAAATTTCAGATCGATCGGCTCAGCCGTTTAGGCTGTGGCGGTGATTGCGGTGTTTCCTGATATCATCATCATCATCATCATCATCATCATCAGATCAAGATAGGTTTTAAAAGGGGTGTAATTTCACGTTTTTCACGGCCCTCTAGTTCGCAAACGGCATAACATATTGTTCCCTAATTAGGTATATATAGTGGGGTGGGCCATAGCTCGAAATTAAGATATATCGCAACAATGTGAGATTTTCCAATTTTAAGATCCAGTAGGCCGAAAATGCCATGTCGTTGCTTACAGTAAAAGTAGTTGGTCTGCTCCTCAGTTTATTATGCATTTACGGTATGTTGAGTGAGTGTGAGTGTACGGTACGACTTGGCTGGGTGGAGCGACCGCTCCACTAGATTTCTTGAACTTCTTCGCCAGCATGATGTAATAGTCTGCATTTCTTTGCCGCGGCATCAAGAGCACCTTTTATTTCGACAAAAATCTCGAAACTCCTGACCCATCGCTGCCAACGGCTGGCAACGGCCGCATCATGACCTTCTGTAGAAAATGGTTGTAAACTGTAAACTGTAAACACTCATTTTCTTCTTTAACGAATTACTTCTTACTCAATTATAATAGTTATCAATCAAACTTGAATAGTTTTTTTCATTAATTATTCAATTACAAGTAAAATTACTTTGATCCTCGTCGCCATTGTAAAATTCATGACTTCATTCATCTCAGTCCTTTATTGTACTCAATAATTATAAACATATTCCCCACAGCCATCTATTTTTTTAGCAAGGTTCATATATCTAGCTGCACAAACACTACATAGACCAATTCAGAAAATATCTGGGTGGCTCTGGTTTCTAGAAAATTTCACATGCAGTTTGGTTTTCCATATATCTATTAGTGTTTTACAACAATAGGGCACTAGCCAAACTTTTTCCCGCTATTGTGCTGCAGCGCTGCCATCGGGAGTGAGTAAGAAGTGTGAAGTAAGCTTTGAAGTAAGCTATTCGTGCCACTCAAAATTAAAACTCGCGAAACTTTATTTTGACAGGCGTAAGAAGATGTACTTACTGTTTAGATACATATATTTTTTACTCTAGTATAATAAAACGTGTAAAAATAAGAAGATAGTGCAATATCTTAAGCAAATTCGATTTCAATCTGAAGCGACACCCTCTCAATTGTTTTAATAGAAAGTTACAAAATTCCATTGTGCCGTGAGTCAGTTCAAGAAAGCACTGGAAACAAAAATATTTCTGTGAGCTGTCATTATATGATCAAAATATTGTTATTACACTATCATTTCTAATAATTATCCACTCTTTCGGTAAATAACCAAATATCAACATTAATTCTTATAATATAACATGAAAATACGGAGTGTGGGGTAAGAAATACGTTGATTTGAAAAGCACAGCCTCGACGCTAGCGCCAAAGTGGCCGATCCTGTCGTCCTAGCTTGGCATCGCCCCATGGGTTACAATATGAAAACACGCTTGGAAAATCATACTGCATGTGAAATTCATTAGAATCCAGAGCCATCCAGATAATTTCTGAACTGGTCTATTGAGCAAGCGAAGCGATCGTCTCCCTTTGGCCCTTTTGGCACGGACCTCTGTTTTTTTTCTTTTTTTCTTTTGTAACTTTTCCGTTGGGTGAGGCTATACAGGTCAGAGTTTTTCTTCAATCGAGCTGAAATTTTGCGCACATTTAGAGACAACCTTTTCTGTTTGCAGACCAAAATTTTTTTGAAATCCATTGATTGGTTAAAATTTAAATAAACATCTCCTGATGGTAGGTTGAAAAATGACAATGGTCTTCGATAAATCTGATCAAGCTCATATTTTGGCTATACAAGTCAGAGTTTTTCTTTGATCGAGCTGAAATTTTGCACACATGTAAAACCAACCTTCTCTGTTTGCAGACCATATTTTTTTGAAATATATTCATTGGTTAAAATTTAAATACATATCTCCTGATTTGCTGAAAAATGAAAACGGTCTTCGATAATTCTGATCAAACTCATATTTTGCATGGTCATTAAGACCAATATTGTCTCTTATTTTACAAAATTTCATCCCAATCAGTTAAGAACGTATGAACTTATTGACATTTTTAATATCTGTCAGTAATGAAGTATCGAAATGAATGTTTTCCAGTGCCAATTGAATTGATTTTGATATTGCTTTATGAACCAGGGTGCTTGGATGCTAATTTAAAGTTTCAATGAAAATATATTAATTAATATAAAAATACATGTTTATGATGCTATATGATGAAAATATATACTTTTATGTTGATATCATACCGGGTGGCCCAAATAAAACGTCCAACGGGCGAGACATCATTGTGACGCAACTACTGCACATATCGGGCTGATCATAACACCAATTTTACAAAACATACTAAGGTATAATATGTGAAATTTTTAACATCATACCTATTATAGGAAAAAAGTTACATCGGTTCGAATTTCGTTGTCGAAAAATTGATTATACGGAGCTCAAAAATCATGCGTCCAGAAAACTTCCAATGCCCGGGACGCTGTTTACTCAAAACTGCTCGCAATATCAAGCTGAAAATTTCATATGTTATTCAAAATATATTACTATCGATTGTGTCAAAATTTCAATTCATTTAAATCAATGTAACGAAAGCTATGTTATCTAGAGTTTGCGCTTAAAAAGCAGAATATACGCAGAGATAATTTATCAAGTTTTATTTCACATGTTAATTTTAGAAGTGAAATTATCTCCCATATTTTCTGTTTTTAAGCTCAACTTCAAGATACCATAACTTTCGTTCCACTGATTCAAATGTATTGAAATTTGTATACAATAGACAGTCATATGTTGTGAATAATATTTGAAATTTTCAGCCTGAAATCATTAATAATAGTGTTGAAAATAAAGTTGTCCATGCCAGTGTACTTTTTCTGAATGAGCGCTCTTTGAGCTCCGTTTAATCGATTTTTCGACAACCAAATTCGAACAGCTGTAACTTTTTTCCTACTAAAGAAATGTTTTTAAAACTTTCACACATCAAACATTGGTATGTTTGTTATAACATATGAAATTTTCGGACTTATATCTGCAGTGTTTTATTCACAGCGGTGTCTCGCCCATTGGACGTTTATTTTGGGCCACCCGGTAATTCAATTCAATATTGATGTATATGTTTTCTGTGCGTTGTGTACGCATTTCCGGTTCGAGAATTTGCACGTACCCGTGCTCGCTCATCAACGCGTTACTCTGAGCGTTTTCCTAGTAATAATAATCATCTGAAGAAAGCCGTACAATTTCACGGTTTACACGGTCCTCCAGCTCGGAAACGGCACAACTTATTGTTCCTAAATTTGGTATATGTGGTGGGATATTTCGTGATGGGAAATTAAGATATTTCGCAACAATGTGAGATTTTCCAATTTTGAGATCCAGTAGGCCGAAAATGCCACTTTGATGCTTACGGTAAAAGTGGGTTGCTCCAGCCTTTTTAAATGAGAGTGTGCGCGCGCTGTACGACTTAGCTGGCGTGGAGCGACCGCTCCACTAGATAAGTAGTATGGCAAGTTATATATTAAGATTAGTTTTTGCACGAAATCAAGGGGATTTACAGGTCGGCATTTTAATATTTGCTTTTTTACGCACTATTGTATATTTAATGTAATACGTTTAACACAAGGCTGGTGTATTGGATACCTCGGTTCTCGTCAGATCACCGAGGTTAAGCAACATTGAGGGGGGTCAGTACTTGGATGGCTGACCGCTTAAGTCTGGACCGTCATCAACTGCCGTTGGGCCAGAGAGACTGGGGTGGTTGGGGTTATAGTGAAACGACCTCCCTCCACCTGTTATCTGTATCTCGACGGGGGTTACACCAGTGGTTACACCGTCCTTGGGATGGGACGTTAAGCCAGCAGGGCACAGAGTGTTAACGACCCACCTCGCTTGTATCCTGAGTTACGAAAATACAACAAACTTCACCTACTGAAAATTTAAAAAAATTATAAGATTTTTTTTTTACAATTTTTTTTTATATTTTTATTTATTTATTTATTATATATTTTTATATTTATTTTTATAAATTTTTATAATTTTTTTAGTTTTTTATACAGCGATGTAAAAAAAGAACATTTTTTTTTATGTATTTTCCTTTTTAAGTAGACACATCTTCACATATCCTGAATGAAAGTTTAATTTCATTGGCTTTAAAATGCATGTTTTAGTGTTCTTGTAGTTTCAACACAGTTCGAGTTATTCCATTTTGTTCTTAAGCATTTTTTTTATTTTAGTTATAACGCATCATCAAAGAAGTTAAAAGTTGTTAGAAATTCTAAAAATCCTGTAACATTACAAATCTGTACACGTTCTGTAACAAATCCTGTGAAATTACTACATCTTGATCAGCACAGCTTTACTTGTTATGTTGTTAAAAATGCTAGCGATAAAACCACCCTTACGAAAAATGACCATTAAAAAACCATTGGGCAAGTGCCCAATGGTGATTTCGGACATGAACATTGGTGAAAAACCATTCAAATTAACCATTGGCCAAAAACCATTCAAATTGACCATTGGCCAAAAGCCATTCAGACATTATTAATTAAATTTTTATCGTGAACACATTATGATAATTGATTTGGATAGCTGAGAGTAATTGTTATCAGCTCATACATTAAAAAATGCAAAAAAATAAAAATAAAAATAGCTTTCACAATTTGCCGGGAGTGGGGATCGAACTTATGTCTTACAAATCTCCAACAGTGCTGTTCAGTTTGCCCTTGATGTTGTGCCTTAGCTGGATGCGCCACGGAGCCGGTGTTGGATTTACGGCGTATTATGGTCAATATAAAGCATATTCCAGACTGAATTCTAAATGTTACACATTTTTTGAAGTGATTATTAATTTTTGGTAAATTTATTGTACCACTCGTTGAAAATTGAAATGTACAATATAATGATCATTAGCACGGAGTGTAGAATAAATGTAATATCAACTTCACTATTAGGATTCATTATTGAAATGATAATGTCAACGTTCATTTACTTTATTTTACATCATTAAATATATTACTTGTATTTACTCCTTATACCCTTAATCCTAGGGTCACTTAATTGTCATAAAAAGGCGGCATTGAATGCCGCCTTTTTTGTAAACAGACAAAATAAAGATGCTGAAACTGAAACATGTAAATGTATGATAAATGGAAATCAATCAATCAATCACTCGACGAATGGTCATTTGTTGTGATCATTGGGATGAATGATGTAATGACCATTGGGATAAATGATCATTCAAAATTAGCATTGACTACCAATGGTCATTTGTAAAGACCATTGGGCGGGAATTATCTCGACCAATGGTCATTTGTAATGACCATTGGGAGTAAATGATTTTCAGCAAGATGGGTCCATTGGTTTCATTGGAAATTGTATTTACGTTGTTTAGGGATAATTGGGTATGCATAGGTTTATAGCAACGAAATCTTTATAAAATACACACCTAATGGACCATGATTACTGCAAATGTCTGTAAATCAGAAGACAGTGACATTTGTTTTTCAATTTTGAAATTGACAGTAAATTTAAAATATTTTGTCAGTGTATCGATCTCGAAAGATACCAAAGAGCAAAACGATTTAACGACCCATCCGAGGGACGGTGTAACATTTACAGCACGGGCCTCCACCACCCGCGCCGGCCGTCATTGACAAGATTTAATTGAATCGGCCTGCTGTCGTTCCTCCTTCCTCTTACCTGTGAGATCTGCTGCTAGAGCTGGCAGTGAGACAATCAGGAACCAAGTCTGCCACATCGCAATTTATACACTGTCTAGAGTTATTAAGCCAACAGCGCTGTCCGCAGCCTTAACCTTCAGCAAGTGAGTTTAATTATTCGGAATTACAAAACAAATACTAACTGATACACCTAGTCACTTCCTAGATAATAAATATCGGTAACAGCTTGAAGGCAAAGCTGATAACTTTGTTAATTATTCCTGACACGAGAATTGAAGCAATAAACGATAAACCGCGCGTGCCTTCAAAAAACCTTCTTCAAGGAAATACAAAACTGCCCAAGATGATACAATATCAAAATTACACTATCGAGTGAATAATCTTTCCTGGGCAAAAGATTGATGACTATAATGTATGAAGATAAGCGAAGTCGAGTCGGTGGAGTGGCATGGGGAGGACGTCGTGGCTATAAATGGAGGTGATGAAATTGAAGCTATGATGGTAAAATTAGTTTGTAAAGTGAATCAAGTTATAATAATCTGCATGATAATAGAATAATATAATATCATAATTTATTTAATATTAAATATAATATTATAATAATAATATAATTTACCTTTACGTGATATTTTACGGCAGTCGACTGGAAAATTTAATATTATTTATGTAAGTATCTTAGATCATCCGCACTTATTGATAAATGTATTCATGTATTGTTTATTAATAGAACACGATTTCTTAAAATACATTTTTATATATTTATACTCTTGTGCCGATAAAATGTGAATATTGCAAATTTACATCCAGTAACTGCTCAGAGGGCGAACTCCTAAACGCCAAAATGACAAATTTGTCAAAAAGTAATTGTTGTCATTATACTTAAAGTGACCCAGTTCTGTCTGTGTGTGTGTGTGTGTGTGTGTGTGTGTGTGTGTTGACAAAGCTATCAATGTGAGCTCAGGCGGGTGAATACACAACAGGAATGTGAGGTCCATTTTCAATGTGAGCTCAGACCCCCTGAGCTCGGATTGTTTAGTATAGGGAATCAATGCTAAATGATAAATAAGGCCTTCCTACCGAGTTTCAGCTATGAGCTCACATTGATAGATTTGTCTGTTTTCGTAGTTGAGGTGTGTTCCCACCAGGGCGGCGCTCGAATAGTTTTCACACACTTCGTACACACCCATGACGCGTAGTGACCGCAGCATGTGAGCTCCTTTTTCGGACATGCATTTTGTGGAGTTCCCTTTAAATTCGAATCAGCCAATGACATGACGGCATTCAAATATTTGAAATACACACAGCGCGACCGCCTAAGCCAATACAATGTGAGGTCATAAAAAATAAAAACGTATAGTTTTGTAAACTATTTATTAATACGTTCAATTGTTAGGTACACCTATGTTACATGCATAGAAACCAGCAAATAAATTAAGATAACTACATTGGAGCAATGACTAAACAATTAAATACAATTAAATATCGTATTACTCTGTTGAAGATAATCGTATGTTTTTTTAAAAAGTACGTAATATCGTGCGTATGCTAAAATCGTGTACGTACCAAATGATTACCGGAAAATAATAATAATAACGTTAAACAATGTAACTATTACATAAAACAAATGTCACATACGTGCGAAATAGACAAGTTTCTAACTGCAGTAACTGACTACGTATTGATATTTTTATAGAGGGGGGAAATCCACGTAAAATGTTATTGAATACAATTTCACAAATGTGTATATTTTTTGTTGGATTATATATAACTTGTAACATCTTGAAAAACATTCTATATTGTTATATTTGACAGACTTGCGTCTTGTGTCTTAAAATGTTGTAATTTAAACGTTGAATTTAAATTTAAATCGGATTGGCGTGTATTAACACACAGACGACCTCGTATTGTTATTTTAAATTCAACAATGTGTATGCGATAGCCAGAAGACTTCAGATACAACTGAGAAATGGGATTGGCGTGTATCAACACACAGACGACCTCGTATTGTTATTTTAAATTCAACAATGTGTATGCGATTGCCAGAAGACTTCAGATACAACTGAGAAATGGGATTGGCGTGTATCAACACACAGACGACCTCGTATTGTTATTTTAAATTCAACAATGTGTATGCGATAGCCAGAAGACTTCAGATACAACTGAGAAATCGGATTGGCGTGTATCAACACACAGACGACCTCGTATTGTTATTTTAAATTCAACAATGTGTATGCGATTGCCAGAAGACTTCAGATACAACTGAGAAATCGGATTGGCGTGTATCAACACACAGACGACCTCGTATTGTTATTTTAAATTCAACAATGTGTATGCGATTGCCAGAAGACTTCAGATACAACTGAGAAATCGGATTGGCGTGTATCAACACACAGACGACCTCGTATTGTTATTTTAAATTCAACAATGTGTATGCGATTGCCAGAAGACTTCAGATACAACTGAGAAATGGGATTGGCGTGTATCAACACACAGACGACCTCGTATTGTTATTTTAAATTCAACAATGTGTATGCGATTGCCAGAAGACTTCAGATACAACTGAGAAATCGGATTGGCGTGTATCAACACACAGACGACCTCGTATTGTTATTTTAAATTCAACAATGTGTATGCGATTGCCAGAAGACTTCAGATACAACTGAGAAATCGGATTGGCGTGTATCAACACACAGACGACCTCGTATTGTTATTTTAAATTCAACAATGTGTATGCGATTGCCAGAAGACTTCAGATACAACTGAGAAATCGGATTGGCGTGTATCAACACACAGACGACCTCGTATTGTTATTTTAAATTCAACAATGTGTATGCGATTGCCAGAAGACTTCAGATACAACTGAGAAATCGGATTGGCGTGTATCAACACACAGACGACCTCGTATTGTTATTTTAAATTCAACAATGTGTATGTGATAGCCAGAAGACTTCAGATACAACTGAGAAATCGGATTGGCGTGTATCAACACACAGACGACCTCGTATTGTTATTTTAAATTCAACAATGTGTATGCGATAGCCAGAAGACTTCAGATACAACTGAGAAATCGGATTGGCGTGTATCAACACACAGACGACCTCGTATTGTTATTTTAAATTCAACAATGTGTATGCGATAGCCAGAAGACTTCAGATACAACTGAGAAATCGGATTGGCGTGTATTAACACACAGACGACCTCGTATTGTTATTTTAAATTCAACAATGTGTGTGCGATAGCCAGAAGACTTCAGATACAACTGAGAAATGGGATTGGCGTGTATCAACACACAGACGACCTCGTATTGTTATTTTAAATTCAACAATGTGTATGCGATAGCCAGAAGACTTCAGATACAACTGAGAAATCGGATTGGCGTGTATCAACACACAGACGACCTCGTATTGTTATTTTAAATTCAACAATGTGTATGCGATAGAACTAAACTACAGAAGACTTCAGATACAACTGAGAAATCGGATTGGCGTGTATCAACACACAGACGACCTCGTATTGTTATTTTAAATTCAACAATGTGTATGCGATAGAACTAAACTACAGAAGACTTCAGATACAACTGAGAAATCGGATTGGCGTGTATCAACACACAGACGACCTCGTATTGTTATTTTAAATTCAACAATGTGTATGCGATTGCCAGAAGACTTCAGATACAACTGAGAAATCGGATTGGCGTGTATCAACACACATACGACCTCGTATTGTTATTTTAAATTCAACAATGTGTATGCGATTGCCAGAAGACTTCAGATACAACTGAGAAATCGGATTGGCGTGAATCAACACACAGACGACCTCGTATTGTTATTTTAAATTCAACAATGTGTATGCGATAGCCAGAAGACTTCAGATACAACTGAGAAATCGGATTGGCGTGTATCAACACACAGACGACCTCGTATTGTTATTTTAAATTCAACAATGTGTATGCGATAGCCAGAAGACTTCAGATACAACTGAGAAATCGGATTGGCGTGTATTAACACACAGACGACCTCGTATTGTTATTTTAAATTCAACAATGTGTGTGCGATAGCCAGAAGACTTCAGATACAACTGAGAAATCGGATTGGCGTGTATCAACACACAGACGACCTCGTATTGTTATTTTAAATTCAACAATGTGTATGCGATAGCCAGAAGACTTCAGATACAACTGAGAAATCGGATTGGCGTGTATCAACACACAGACGACCTCGTATTGTTATTTTAAATTCAACAATGTGTATGCGATAGAACTAAACTACAGAAGACTTCAGATACAACTGAGAAATCGGATTGGCGTGTATCAACACACAGACGACCTCGTATTGTTATTTTAAATTCAACAATGTGTATGCGATAGAACTAAACTACAGAAGACTTCAGATACAACTGAGAAATCGGATTGGCGTGTATCAACACACAGACGACCTCGTATTGTTATTTTAAATTCAACAATGTGTATGCGATTGCCAGAAGACTTCAGATACAACTGAGAAATCGGATTGGCGTGTATCAACACACAGACGACCTCGTATTGTTATTTTAAATTCAACAATGTGTATGCGATAGAACTAAACTACAGAAGACTTCAGATACAACTGAGAAATCGGATTGGCGTGTATCAACACACAGACGACCTCGTATTGTTATTTTAAATTCAACAATGTGTATGCGATTGCCAGAAGACTTCAGATACAACTGAGAAATCGGATTGGCGTGTATCAACACACAGACGACCTCGTATTGTTATTTTAAATTCAACAATGTGTATGCGATAGCCAGAAGACTTCAGATACAACTGAGAAATCGGATTGGCGTGTATTAACACACAGACGACCTCGTATTGTTATTTTAAATTCAACAATGTGTATGTGATAGCCAGAAGACTTCAGATACAACTGAGAAATCGGATTGGCGTGTATTAACACACAGACGACCTCGTATTGTTATTTTAAATTCAACAATGTGTATGCGATAGCCAGAAGACTTCAGATACAACTGAGAAATGGGATTGGCGTGTATCAACACACAGACGACCTCGTATTGTTATTTTAAATTCAACAATGTGTATGCGATAGCCAGAAGACTTCAGATACAACTGAGAAATCGGATTGGCGTGTATCAACACACAGACGACCTCGTATTGTTATTTTAAATTCAACAATGTGTATGCGATAGCCAGAAGACTTCAGATACAACTGAGAAATCGGATTGGCGTGTATCAACACACATACGACCTCGTATGTTATTTTAAATTCAACAATGTGTATGCGATTGCCAGAAGACTTCAGATACAACTGAGAAATCGGATTGGCGTGTATCAACACACAGACGACCTCGTATTGTTATTTTAAATTCAACAATGTGTATGCGATAGAACTAAACTACAGAAGACTTCAGATACAACTGAGAAATCGGATTGGCGTGTATCAACACACAGACGACCTCGTATTGTTATTTTAAATTCAACAATGTGTATGCGATAGAACTAAACTACAGAAGACTTCAGATACAACTGAGAAATCGGATTGGCGTGTATTAACACACAGACGACCTCGTATTGTTATTTTAAATTCAACAATGTGTATGCGATAGCCAGAAGACTTCAGATACAACTGAGAAATCGGATTGGCGTGTATCAACACACAGACGACCTCGTATTGTTATTTTAAATTCAACAATGTGTATGCGATAGCCAGAAGACTTCAGATACAACTGAGAAATCGGATTGGCGTGTATCAACACACAGACGACCTCGTATTGTTATTTTAAATTCAACAATGTGTATGCGATTGCCAGAAGACTTCAGATACAACTGAGAAATCGGATTGGCGTGTATCAACACACAGACGACCTCGTATTGTTATTTTAAATTCAACAATGTGTATGCGATAGCCAGAAGACTTCAGATACAACTGAGAAATGGGATTGGCGTGTATCAACACACAGACGACCTCGTATTGTTATTTTAAATTCAACAATGTGTATGCGATAGCCAGAAGACTTCAGATACAACTGAGAAATGGGATTGGCGTGTATCAACACACAGACGACCTCGTATTGTTATTTTAAATTCAACAATGTGTATGCGATTGCCAGAAGACTTCAGATACAACTGAGAAATCGGATTGGCGTGTATCAACACACAGACGACCTCGTATTGTTATTTTAAATTCAACAATGTGTATGCGATAGCCAGAAGACTTCAGATACAACTGAGAAATCGGATTGGCGTGTATCAACACACAGACGACCTCGTATTGTTATTTTAAATTCAACAATGTGTATGCGATAGCCAGAAGACTTCAGATACAACTGAGAAATCGGATTGGCGTGTATCAACACACAGACGACCTCGTATTGTTATTTTAAATTCAACAATGTGTATGCGATAGAACTAAACTACAGAAGACTTCAGATACAACTGAGAAATCGGATTGGCGTGTATCAACACACAGACGACCTCGTATTGTTATTTTAAATTCAACAATGTGTATGCGATAGAACTAAACTACAGAAGACTTCAGATACAACTGAGAAATCGGATTGGCGTGTATCAACACACAGACGACCTCGTATTGTTATTTTAAATTCAACAATGTGTATGCGATAGCCAGAAGACTTCAGATACAACTGAGAAATCGGATTGGCGTGTATTAACACACAGACGACCTCGTATTGTTATTTTAAATTCAACAATGTGTATGCGATAGCCAGAAGACTTCAGATACAACTGAGAAATCGGATTGGCGTGTATCAACACACAGACGACCTCGTATTGTTATTTTAAATTCAACAATGTGTATGCGATAGCCAGAAGACTTCAGATACAACTGAGAAATCGGATTGGCGTGTATCAACACACAGACGACCTCGTATTGTTATTTTAAATTCAACAATGTGTATGCGATAGCCAGAAGACTTCAGATACAACTGAGAAATCGGATTGGCGTGTATCAACACACAGACGACCTCGTATTGTTATTTTAAATTCAACAATGTGTATGCGATAGCCAGAAGACTTCAGATACAACTGAGAAATCGGATTGGCGTGTATTAACACACAGACGACCTCGTATTGTTATTTTAAATTCAACAATGTGTATGCGATAGCCAGAAGACTTCAGATACAACTGAGAAATGGGATTGGCGTGTATTAACACACAGACGACCTCGTTTTGTTATTTTAAATTCAACAATGTGTATGCGATAGCCAGAAGACTTCAGATACAACTGAGAAATGGGATTGGCGTGTATTAACACACAGACGACCTCGTATTGTTATTTTAAATTCAACAATGTGTATGCGATTGCCAGAAGACTTCAGATACAACTGAGAAATGGGATTGGCGTGTATTAACACACAGACGACCTCGTATTGTTATTTTAAATTCAACAATGTGTATGCGATAGCCAGAAGACTTCAGATACAACTGAGAAATGGGATTGGCGTGTATTAACACACAGACGACCTCGTATTGTTATTTTAAATTCAACAATGTGTATGCGATAAAACTACCCAAAAGACCTTGAAGAAATTCAGAAAGTTCAATATATTGATTCAAACTCAAAATGAGGATATTGTTTAGTAATGATTATCCGTAAACGAATGACCAATGCTATGTAAATCTACTTTCATAATATTAGGAGTAAATATGGACGAGTTTGGGATTTATTGAAACAATTGCTTGATAGTTTTTCCTTGTTTTATACACATGCATTAGATTTGCTTCACTGAACTGTTGTGTATCACCGATACGCACACACCGCATTATCTGAGGTCCTAGAGCGTCGACCTTGAACTGAAGGTAGGAGTGTTTATCGCCATAAGAAGGTTTCCATTTTCTGCGTGGTTAGGGGTTTCAGTTTACTTCGAACATGAGTAATATGTTTGATTCTCTCCACGAGTGTGTAATGAGACTTGCCAACCTTTACCGTCTTTCCGAAGTATCTTATATTGTAATATTAATTTCTCATGTCATGCGACGACACTTACTTATATTTTGGGTTAATTTTTAACTTATATCCGAATGATTAAAAAGTAAAATGAATAAAGATGCGATCACAAAGAGAGTTTTTACATGTTGCTTTTTCAATTTAAATATCACCGCTTTGCCTGCAATGTTCACATGACACGTCCCGGATATTTTTATATTGCTATGTAGGTACGTTGTCTATGAGAATTCTAAGCTGCAAATTAACTGCAATTTTAAAACAGGAAAAATCGATAGTGATCTCATTATCAACGACATTGTCAAAAGTCGATATTTTTCAAAAGCGGCAAAATTCTTGGGAATTCGTGGTTTTAAACAGGTAGGTACACATAGGAAAACTGTTAATCAAGAAGACATTTACGATAAGAAGAGTCTATTTGCGATGCAATTGAACGAACTTTGGGGTTTTGAAAGGTTTTTTGAAAATGTAACAGATCCGAGAACAAGACAAAGCAGCTCCAGACGGAGGTAGCTCCAGATTATTTATCGAAAATCGAGTTTGAGCACATCGCTTGCAATTTTTGGAGGAAATACTTGAATATGCAAAACTTAACTAATGCTTACACGTCGATTCCGATGGACATAACGCCGACTCACTAATTCAAGATGGCGCCGAAATGGGCCTTAAAAATTAGTTTTTTTGTCCTTTTGAGAGCGAAAGTACGAGACATTTTTTAAAAAAGAGGGTAGGTCCCAGCTCGATATTGAGTGAAGAAAAATAAAAAATACTAGAAATTCTCAGCTAGTCGATTTTTGAAATTGTAACGCCGAACTTTATACTCAAAATTGGGCCAAAATTTTAAATACATGCCCCCGCAGACCATCGATTTACCTTCTACAGACCTATTAGGACCGCGTCTAGAACTCGACTCATTAGGCGACCCTCCCATCATTTGCCGCTCACAGGGGATGTAAGCAAGTTGGCTCAAGCGCCAACACACGAGCTCGAGGGAATGTATTAACAAGACGGACTTACGCCCCTCTGCGTCTAGAATTCGACACCTTAGCAACCCTCCCATTACGCACAGTTTTGTATACAATAATCTTTACGGTCATTATTAACAGCTTCAATTTCTCAGACAGATGATTTTCTGTATTCAATTTATTATGAAATACCTATTAAAATACTTTCTTCATAACATACAGTGTTTAAGAATTATTTAAATAATTAATAGCAGAAGTTCTATCTTATACACACTCTAGGCTCATTTACAGTATCAATTCGAGTTCACAAATGGTGATGATCATTATGAATTTATCAATTACAAACGAGGTCCTAGGATTTTTCTCTCCACTGTTTGAAAAAGATTCGTCAAATTCAATATATTCCCTGATGTATTATCCTATTGTGAGTGTTTTTTGTTTGAAACACTTATCTCTAGGATGCTTGGATTAACGGTAATCATCGTTCAAATAAAATTATTTTCTCTGCGTTGACTTCACGTGCAAGATCGAGGTTGCTCTAACGTTGTTACTATGGCATTAAATCTGAACAAATTCACGAATTTTAGAATCGGTCTTTCTCTCTCATTTTTGCAAGTAGACAGTTGAATTTTAGAGTGGTTTACTCCAATTTTCCCGCTGAATTCGAATGTGAACTCAGATTTTGAAAATGTTGTCAGTAGAGTGAATAAACATCAATTAACTGAAATGGCATCTGTGTGTGATATTGATAAGGGCGAGATTCCTATGTTAAAGTGCGGGATAATGAACCTTACGGTCTAGCAATACGTGATTGAGTGAAGAATTGTTATATTATTTAAACATGTATTTCACAGCTATCGATATGAAAACAATTGATCCTAACGCCATCTCCAATAGATATCGTCTATTTGCGATGTAATTGAACGAAATTGAGATATTTGAACGAATTTTTAAAACTACCACAGATCGAAGTGATCGATAGTGTGGTAGGTATACTTACGAGGAGTGTTCCGGAATATTTGCTAAAATTCGAGTGGTGCTTTCGTCATCTAGTTTTGCCGTAGAAACTAGATTTACCAGAATCGGTCCTAGTTTTCGCATAGATTTCAAAGCTAAGCGATTACGTATCTGAAATTGGCGGCCGCCAAATTGCAATAACCTAAAGTTTTGTTATGTTATGTTATTTTTGTTTAAAAATTGTTAGAATTCAAGATTACCATATTTTTGTAGTGGGATGACTAGTTTTAAAGGCATCAAAAAAATTTAAGAAATATTAAAATGAAATGATTTATTTTATTATCATTGTTTAGAATCAGTAAAATATACATTGACGCCATAGCTCAGAGTATTGCATACGGCAACAATGTCTTCACCATCGTTACAAATTGTTTCTTGGCTAGAATTGATAAATCATGATGCTCACCCACGGGGTTTCCGGTCAAAATAAAAACGTATTTGTCGGTAAAAATTATTATTTTCATACTCAAATGTGTACACATTAATTCATAAATATAATGTTTTATTCAGTGGACATTTTCTAGGGAAAACGGTTATACTGTCAAATGGCGTAATTTCTTAATCAACTAACAATTAATGACGTTGACATGGTTACAATAAAATATTAAATCATTCGACAGGAATGCCGTTTCCCGTCAAATTGTCCACTTGATTTAAATGTCATATTTATCAATGGATATTTACACTTTTGAGTATAAAACAGTATGTTTTATCAACATTATGTTGATATTTTCTATAAATAAATTTGTTAGAATAAATAGCATTTTCTTAAATCTGAAGGTATACCACGAAACAAACTAAGTCAGGAAGAACAACCAAGAGAATCAAGCCTGCTACCCATTACAAACAATAACATTTCCGTAATTATACAAGAACAATAACCAGATTTTGACATACTATTAAAATGCTAGTTGGACTAAAATGTTTTCTTCCTACTTAATTTTCCTCGTAACCTTGGACTGCGAAAATGTGTTTCAAGGTTGTAATTTTTCAATCATTAGTCAATTTTTTTTGCGATAATCATCTATAAAATAAATATTTTCTCAGAATTATATGGTTCTATCTTATACACACTAGGCTCACTCGTATCATCAATTCGAGTTCACAAATGTGTGATGATCAATATGAATTATGCCATTACATACGAGGTCCCAGAATTTTTCTCTCCTCTGTTTGAACAGGATTCGTCAAATTCAATCTTTTAACCGATGTATTATCCTATTGTGAGTGTTTTTTGTTTGAAACACTTTTCTCTAGAATGCTTGGATTAACGGTAATCATCGTTCAAATAAAATTATTTTCTCTGCGTTGACTTCACGTGCAAGATCGAGGTTGCTCTAACGTTGTTACTATGGCATTAAATCTGAACAAATTCACGAATTTTAGAATCGGTCTTTCTCTCTCATTTTTGCAAGTAGACAGTTGAATTTTAGAGTGGTTACCTCCAATTTTCACGCTGAATTCGAATGTGAACTCAGATTTTAAAAATGTTGTCAGGAAAGTGAAAAAACTTCAAATAACTTAAAATGGCTTCTATGTGTTATATTGATAAGGGCGAGATTCCTATGTTAAAGGTGCGGGATAATGAACCTTCGGTCTAGCAATACGTGATTGAGTGAAGAATTGTTATATTATTTATACAATTATTTCACAGCTATCGATATGAAAACAATTGATCACAACGCCAATTCCAGTAGATATCGTCGTTTTGCGATGTAATCGCAAACACTCCACCTCCGAAATATTTGCTTAAATTCGAGTGTTGCTTTCGTCATCTATTTTTGCCGTAGAAACTAGATTTACCAGAATCGGGCCTAGTTTTCGCATAGATTTCAAAGCAAATCTGAAATTGGCTACCGCCAATTTGCAATAAACTAAAGTTTTGTTTTGTTACGAAATTTATATTTGCATGAATCCAGAGATTACTACAGTTTTGTTGTGGGATGACTAGTTTTCATGGAATCTATTAAAAAAAATTAAGAAATATTAAAATGATTTATTTTATTACCATTGTTTAAAATCAGTAAAATATACACTAACGCCATAGCGCAGATCATTGCAATGGCAACAATGTCTTCACCATCGTTACAAATTGTTTCTTGGCTAGACATTATAAATCATGATGCTGTCCTATATCACCCACGGGGTTTCCCGTCAAAATAAAAACATATTTGTCGGTAAATATCATAATTTTCATACTCAAAAGTGTACACATTATTAAATTCATTAATTTAATGTTAAAATCAGTGGACATTTTCTAGGGAAAACGGTTATACTGTCAAATGGCGTAATTTTTTAATCAACCATCAATGACGTTACCATGGTAACAGTAAAATATTCATCATTCAACAGGAATGGCATTTCCCGTCAAATTGTCCACTTGATTTAAATGTCATATTTATCAATGGATATTCACACTTTTGAGTACAAAAACAGTGTGTTTTACTAACATTTGTTGATATTTTGTAAGTATAATTTTGAAACGATTTAAATAATTTATTAATATTTCCTAAAACACATGCACGATAAGTGTGAATATAATTATTATCTGCGCTGATAATAACAATTTTGTGATTAAATTTCCTCTTCCTGATAAGTTTGGTATTATATTAAATGAATTACTTTCCTTTGGACAGGACACAAACTTTATTTTTTATTATAAATTGCACAATATTTCGGCCACTGTCTGCGGCCTTCTTCAAGTGTATGTAACAATTATTGAAAAAATTGACAGGTATAAAACATTATGATTAAAAAAGACAAACAAATCACAATCCATTAGGCTTATCAAAAACCAAAGACTTTTTTAATCATAATGTTTTATACCTGTCAATTTTTTCAATAATTGTTACATACACTTGAAGAAGGCCGCAGACAGTGGCCGAAATATTGTGCAATTTATAATAAAAACAATTTTGTGATAAATAAGTTGAGTGATTTCCAATTATCAATTCATTATGAAATTCGAGGATTCAATAGATACTGAAAGAAAGACCTCAGAAAGACTGAACAGATTCTCAAGTCTTCTTACACACTTGTCCGGTGGTTTAAACCTCTACTCATACATTCGAAGCAAACTGAGGAAACCTGACAACGCCGAAGACATACGATGCAATAGTTCTGGCGAGTAAATGGCAACTTCTACGTCAAGGTCAAAATTATAGGACCTCAGATGATGCGGTGTGTACGTACTCAACGTCACACAGCAGATCTAAACAACTAATTCAATGCATTGTACAATACACACCGCAAATAATTTAAGACTATTTTATCATAAAGCTCCACTCACAGTTCATATATTCTCCGAATATTAGTAAAGTGGCTTTTCATTAATACTGAGCATTTATGTACAGAAATATTCGTAAAAAATGATAAAATCATGATTTAATACAGATAGGGTTGAAGTGTGGGTATGATCTGAGGTCAGTAAGGTTTTGTCTCATACACACTGATCCCGAAGACATTTGCGTTATTGAACGAAATCGATGGTATTTAACGATTTTTTCAAATGTTAACATTACGAAGATCAAGACGATGCACTGCCAGAGAGAGAGGGGAGTAGCTCCATAATATCAGTACCGGCCCAGTACCGCCCAGTACCTGCCGGTACCGGCCATAGCAATTGGCCGGTACTGGCCCAGTACCGGAAATTTGGCCGCGTGCAGCCCAGCCAGCACTGAGCCAGTACCGGCGTCATTGCTGTTGGCCAGCAT
>OW203769.1:8790644-8950644 GCA_934045905.1 Leuctra nigra | reverse complement strand
GTTTTTATTTAACCCAAAATAGCATGCCATCTATTATAAAGAGTTAAAGAATAACTTTACAACGTTACTACAAAACAAATTGCTTTAAGATACCAAATTCAAACTTAATAAATATATTGGTGTTTCTATAATATTAACCAATTTGTTTGGAATACTATGAGTACCTACTTTTGTAAAGAAAATTGAAACCTCCGATGAAATTGATTTGCTAGATTGTCTTGTGCCATCAAGCTCCCTCAAACACACAATGTGAATGCTGGAGAAAAACCGAGGTCATTATAATAGCAAACACAACCATGTGCATCTCTAATATCTATCCGAGCTCCCTGCAATGTTCTATCTCAAACACACAATGTGAATGCTAGAGAAAAACCGAGGTCATTATAATAGCAAACACAACCATGTGCATCTCTAATATCTATCCGAGCTCCCTGCAATGTTCTATCTCAAACACACAATGTGAATGCTGGAGAAAAATCGAGGTCATTATAATAGCAAACACAACCATGTGCATCTCTAATATCTATCCGAGCTCCCTGCAATGTTCTATCTCAAACACACAATGTGAATGCTGGAGAAAAACCGAGGTCATTATAATAGCAAACACAACCATGTGCATCTCTAATATCTATCCGAGCTCCCTGCAATGTTCTATCTTAAACACACAATGTGAATGCTGGAGAAAAATCGAGGTCATTATAATAGCAAACACAACCATGTGCATCTCTAATATCTATCCGAGCTCCCTGCAATGTTCTATCTCAAACACACAATGTGAATGCTGGAGAAAAACCGAGGTCATTATAATAGCTAACACAACCATGACGTTAACATTAAATGTGTTTTGCAAAATTTCAAAACACCATTTACTAAATGTTTGGCCCTATATTATTGCAGTTGTCGGTGGTTATTTTGGTGGGGCAAGCGCGAGCGATTTTACCGCGTTTTGCAGGCCCTTTTTTGGATACAGTTGAAGACAAAATGGGTTGACGAAATAATATGAAATTTTAACCATGATTAGATGAAACACAAGTTTAGGGTTATCCCTTGGTACATTTTTAATTTTTTCTTCTTTATAGGTAATTAGTAATAATTATCGTATTTTGGTTAAAAATTGTATATTTTTTTGTCTCAATGGGTGCCGTATGAAATATAATTTGAAAAATGTGCCTAGTTATAACGTTTATCTTTTATCTCATAATGATTAAAATATGAGATTAATTGGTTCACGGGTATGGTCTCCAATCGTATCGGAAATTTCAAAGTTTTGAGCGGTTTTGTTGAATAACCGGCGCCTAATTAACAATGCAAGAAGCAAAAATTAAATGGTGCTACCTTCAAATAATCAGACTGATCATGTGAACATCCCATCAAAGTTACACCCACTTAAAAACAATTTTTCTCTCTCAATTTTCTAAAACGGCCGAGCGCTATTATCACCTTAAATACTTCTAGTATTTTAGAAATAATGCATTTTGTAGGAGATTGATGCAACGTCAATATGTTATCTAAATTATTTTATTCAGTAGTTTTATCAGATAATGCCCACACTGCTTCAGACATATTGCAAAATACTGTTTATGACTCAATAAATTAAATTATGTGTATATCAACATTAAATTAATAACATGTCCGATTAACATCACGTTTAATATTCCTATGCAATCAAAATATTTAGTTTCGTACCTAATCGATTTCATTTAATTGACAAGTGATGAACAAAATCCTTAAATGAACATTTATATTCCTTTAAAGATTTGTTACACTTACACTTATATGTGTAAGAATGCATTCAGTGAATGTATCTATGTTAGAATTAAGCAAAATAAGCAGTTAATATGAACAGGGATTCGGGGTTAATCAGTACGAAGTTACAGTACGTGTAAATGAGTTTTCTCTTACTTTAGGCACAACTATTGGTCAATGGTTTTTGTGGTAATCGCATCTTTCAAATAAATATTTATTACATATTCTAGGTTCTATCTAATACAAACAATATGTTCATTGATACATACAATTAAACAATTCGAGTTCACAGATGTGCGATCATCAATATGAATTTTGCCATTATACGAGGTCTAAAGATATTTTCTCTCCTCTCTTTGAAGAGCATTGGTAAAATTCAATATTTTTCCCCGATGCAGTAGCCTATTGTGACTGTTTTTTGTTTGAAAAACTTTTCTCTAGAATGCTTGGATTAACGGTAATCATCGTCCAAATAAAATTATTTTCTCTGCGTTGACTTCACGTGCAAGATCGAGGTTGCTCTAAAGTTTTTACTATGGAATTAAATCTGAACAATTTTACGAATGTTAAAATCGGTCTTTCTCTCTCATTTTTGCAAGTAGACAGTTGAAATTTAGAGTGGTTTACTCCAATTTTCTCGCTGATTTCGAATATGAACTCAGATTTTGAAAATGTTGTGAGGAAAGTAAATAAACATCAAATAACTGAAATGGCAACTGTGTGTGTTATTATATTAATAAGGGCGGGATTCCCATGTCAATGGTACTGAATAATGAACCTTACGTGCTGTGACATGTGATTCAAATGAAACATATTTACATTACAATAATAAGATTGTGATTGTGTCATAATTACAATTGTGTGTTACACAAGACGCTATAGACTTCAGTGTTTTAAATTAAGATGCCTTATGAATCGGTGGCTGTGTATGGACAAGAACGCAATCAGAGATTATACCGGACAAGCACCTTATTCAATTCAACAATAAAGTTTTATCATAAAAACTACAAGAAAACCGCAATTTTTTATATTTTTTTAGTATACCATACTTTGATATTTGAGGGAATATAATTGAGAAAATATAATATGGTAAGAGTTATCTAAAATCGAAAATAACATGTACCATGTTTCTATCTTATTAGCTGTAATATTTTACCACTTGTCAATGATTTTGTTTTGTGTAAAATGCGTCAATATGACGTTTGGCATGATGGTAAATTAAGGATTCTTGCCTAGATTGGAAATTTGTTAATATGAAAATGTTGAGATAAAATGAAATCATAGTAAATTTGTTCTATAAGGAGCATACGTTTATAATAGCTGGAATAAATATACTCAGATGCGCCGGAAGTATATTTTTTGTAGGGGGAGGGGGGGGGGGGGGGCACTCCTGGTTGTCAGATGTCCCAAAAGTAGCTGAAAATACATTATTTTCGGGAAAAACGTTTACGCCTGAGTTCAATGTGGGGTTTTGGGGGATAACCCCCCAGAATCAAAAGAAATTAATTTCAGAAGTTCATATGGACCATTTCGATGCGTTTTGGATTATTATTTTTGATTTTATAATTGAATTTTAATCAATAGTTTCTTATGAAGAATATTACGAAGTCGCACAATTTATTGAGTATGATGAATGAATACTTATATTATGGGCGGGGGGGGGGGGGGGGGGGGGGCACATTGATTTATCTCCCTGTAATTTCTTAGGGGGGTTGGGCACGTCTATTTGTTTTCAAATAAATGAATTACATTTATTAATATGGTTCAACAAACTATTCAACAAAGTCAAGAAGCTATAGTATCTGTGGAAAAGTCATAATTGTAATTAACTAGGGAAAATGCACCAGTAATTGGCAGGTGTACCAGTAAGCTTGTAAATATACTACTACCCAGCCACACACCCCTTGTTACGCTCAATTCATTATCAATTCGAGTTCACATGAACTCATATACGATATAATACATACATAGGATACATATCATACATGCATTTACTGGCAGTAGGAATAGAGCGAAGTCCCGTAACAACATGTGCCCCACTGCCAGCTTGAGCAAAAAGTCACAGATACAATTAAAAACGCATTAAAAAGAAAGACTAAAGATAAATTACAATATAGGTACATATCAAGAATAAATAACAAAATCGTGCGTGAGCACTCACACACAAAATGTGTAATGCTCAATATGAATCAATTACATTCGAAGTCATAGGTTTCTTCTCTCCTCGTTTTGAGGAGGATTCGTCAAATATATATTTTCCCCGATGCAGTAGCCTATTGGGAGTGTTTTTTTGTTTGAGACACTTTTCTCTGAAATGCTTTCATTAGCGGTAATCATCGTTCAAATAAAATTATTTTCTCTGTGTTGACTTCACTTGCAAGGTCGGGGTTGCTAGAACGTTGCTTGGCTTATGGCTTTTAATCTGAACAATTTCATGAATTTTAAAATCGGTCTTTCTCGCTCATTTTTGCAAGTAGACCGTTGAATTTTAGAGTGGTTTACTCCAATTTTCTCGCTGAATTCGAATATGAACTCAGATTTTGAAAATGTTGTCAGGAAAGTGAAAAAACATCAAATAACTGAAATGACTTCTGTGTGTATATTAATAAGGACGGGATTCCCATGTTAAAGGTGCGGGATAATGAACCTACGGTCTAGCAATACGTGATTGTGTGAATAATAATTGTTATACATTTAATAATTTTACAGCTATCGATATAAAAACAATTGATCCCAACGCCATTTCCAATAGATATCGTTTGTTTGCAATGTAATTGAACCAAATTGAGGGATTTGAACGAATCGTGTTTGTTGAAACAACAATGTTTTGTGATAACCTAAAGTATTAAATATAAAATATAACTTGAGAAAAACGCCAATGTAACGCGTAGATAAGCGAGCACCGATGGCCGTATATTCATATACTCTATATAGGTACAACAGAATCAATTATTTCAAGTGGTCAAGGTACACCCGGCAAAACAAAAGAATTATCTCATAATAACTGATTTACTTAAATAAAGATCGCATTATCAGAAGCCAGTTTACTCTATGTGATCTCTATCACTGAGTCAGAGAATACTTCAATACTAACTGTATGTGTCTACATTAGTCAAATGACAATTGATAGAGCATGATTCCATCAATCCAAAAATGTGCAACGCAAAATGGCTAAAATGTCTATGGCTCACTCTAGTAGTAGGTGAGGTGATCTCTCATTCAATGATGATTACAAATCATTGAGAATTGTCAAGAAACCTGACAATAAGGCATTCAAATGTGTCCAACAATCGTTTTTTATTTTGCCCAGTGTGCATATAGGTATTTTATATTTAATTGCAATGAATTTTTTTGTTAATCCGTATGTGCAAAATTTCCCACAGCCAAAGTTTTGAGGAAAATTGAGTAGGAATCAAACATTTTTGTCTAACTAGTTATCATTTGAATTGAATTTCGAAAAAGTCTTATTGTTCATTTTAAGGAAAATGTTATTATTTCTAATTATGGAGCAGTTGCCTCAACGATGGCATTCATTCTTAACTTGTATTCTGGATGTCCCAGAAAGCAAGTAAAATAAAGAAAACACGCCATTCGAGGATTTTGGTACTTTAAGAAAATAGGTAAATCGATTGTTTTATCCTTTAACGTCAGTTAGACGGGACGACGGGGAATCGAGCAGAGGGAACCAGAGCCTGATAACTCGTTTGTCTGTCTGTGGCAGTGTTGGGGAGGGAACTTTTAAAAAGAACGCGTTCCTAGGAACGCGTTACTTTTTTGGCGAACTTTTGAGCGAACGCGTTCTTTTTTGTATACAAAGAACGTGAACGTCAAACATTCGTTTTAACCACGAACGTTTCGATCAAGTTCGCTCTTTCCTACTGAGCACTAAGCAGTCGAATCGGAATAAAGTCCGAGCCGATCCGAATATTTCCGAAGTTTCTTTAACTCATAACATATAGAAATTATATGCTAGGCTATGTATAAAATTAAAAAAAACATTATGAAGTTTATTATGTGTTTCTTTGTTATGATATTTAACCCTGTCATTTACCTAGGTAGGAATATAGTTAATTTTTTTCAAAAAAGAACTTTTAAAAGAACTTATATTCGTTTTTTAAGGAACGTGAACTTTTACTACACATGCTTAAAATAAAGAACTTGAACTTTTAAAAAGTTCATATATTTGGACGTGAACTGAACTTTTAAAAAGATCGTTTTAAAAAGGAACTTCCCCAACACTGGTCTGTGGTAGCGTTAACAATATTCCCGGCAAATTTAGTTTCCACATGTGTGTGCATAAGGTTTTCCGAAAAAGGAAAGTGTCAATATTTGTTGGATTGACCCCGGGAAAATAGAAATATGTCCGCTATTTTACGCCCGATCTATTTGTATATTTTGTTATCAGGTTTGATTGCGAGAAAATGGAGAAAAGTTGAAAAACGGGTTTTGACTAATCACTTTACGAAAATAAATACGCGGAAAATTTGAAACCCCACCACGAAACTCCTTGAAAACCACCAGTACCAGGACCAGTACCTTGAAAAACGCGGAAAATGTGCTGAATACGATGGGTGTTTTTTGCAAAGGAAATGAATTTAACCGAGACAAGTTTCCTACCTGGAAAAGTCAATATATTATAAAAATTGTCAAATCCTTGTGAAAAGATCAAATTTTGATAAGAATCGATGTGAAAACTGTTGATCCCGAAGATATTTCCAATAGATATAGTCTATTTGTGATGTAATTGAACGAAATTGAGGGATTTAAACGAGATGGTAAAGTGTAACACATCGAAGATCAAGTCGTAGGATGGCTAGACGGGGATTCTCCGGATAATTTGCTACATCGAGATGTTGCATGCTCTTTCAATTTTTGGACAAGAGACTTGAATTTTGGAGTGGTATACCCCAAATTTGTTGTAGATTCCGAATCGGGAGACGGCGATTCTCCATATCAAAATGTCGGCCGCCAAATTGCAAAAAAACGATTTGGAAATGCCATCTCGGCGATTTGAGAGTTAAATTTGAAGACAAAATTAACATCAAAGTATATACATAATATTGTGAAGTTAAAAACGAGAGTAAAACCATGTAAAACTAAAAAAAATACTAGAAAAATGCATCGAGTGAATTTTTGAAGATGGAGGTGGCCGGCCCCTGGTCAAAATTGTTCCAAATTCATAAGTTGCCGCGTCCCCAGACCATAGATTCACTATCTATAGACCTAGAACAATAATGTGAACTTAGCGGAATTCAAATAGCTCACCTATTGGCCGAGATATTAGCGTTTTAGTGTGGAATTATCCGAGAAGCAAGTAAAATGAAGAAAACACGTCATTCGAGGATATTGGTACTTTAAAGAGAAGAAAACTAGTGTTTTATCCTGTAGTCAGTAAGACGGGTCGAAGGGGAATCAAACAGTGGAAACCAGAGCTCGATAACTCTTTTTGTCTGTCTGTGGTAGCGTTAACAATATTCCCGACAAATTTTGTTTCCATTATATTTCCATAATTCCATTCTTTATGCTCTCTTGGCGTGCAATTCGGTGTTTCTCTAACGTTGGTAGTACTTATGGCATAAAATCTGAAATATTTCAAGAAAGCTAAAATCTTATCTTATCAGTCAATTTTGCACGTAAGCTTTAGAGCTGAATTTTGGACTGTTTGACTATTCCACCCTCCCCCACACCCGTGCGCACGTACCTATATGATGAAATAATGGGAGAAGAAGTTACAACATAAGTGGAAGAAGCGGAGATGAAGTGGTATGGTGTAGAAGAGGAAGTGAAAAATAAAGTGGATTCTAATAGGAAGTGGAAGAAAAGGTGGTCGGGTAGAAAGGAAGTCTATTAGTTTATTATTTTTTTCCATTAGAGAAAGACCTCATATAAATAGACCGTTAATGTTCGCAAATTTTCTTACACGCCATAGTGAATCAAATCTTTATTAAAATGTTCCGCACAACTAAAGAAATCCGAGCACGGCGATAACAGATGAAACATATTGCCAGATTTACGTCGCTTAAATGGCAACCTCTACTTCAAGGTCAAAATATAAGACCTCAGATGATGCGCTATGTGCGTTCTCTGGGATACACTACAGCTCTAAAGAAACTACATTGTAGTATGTGAAATATACGCGGCAGAAAAACACCTATTAGAAAGTTCCACACTCACTTTAGTTTACCCCAAAATTCGTTAATTAGCATTTAAATTTAATTACTAGGCATTGTTGAACTGAGCTATCTTGTAATAAATTACCATGAATCAAAGTCTTTTATAGTAAAGGGAAACTGTAGAGTTGATCCGAGGTCTGTAAGTTATACAGAAGGATAAGGATAAGGAAATAAGGATAGATATAGATTGTCCGTGTGTTAACAAACGCCTAGCTTATTTCTTCATGGAATTGTAATCAATTTAAATTTAATAATGCCTTCATGAAATATAACAGTTGAGGACTTTCAGAGATTATGTGCGTCTAACTTGTGCAATTTCTTAATTGTGGATAATTAAATATCGGCATTTTATAACGATATTATTGATTGCTCACTAATGATTAAGATTTATTTATTGATTACTGATTCATTGCAGGAAGATCGGTTTGATATTAGAGATGAACATGGTTGTGTTTGCTAATGACCTCGGTTTTTCTCCAGCATTCACATTGTGTGTTTAAGATAGAACATTGCAGGGAGCTCGGATAGATATTAGAGATGCATGGTTGTGTTTGCTATCATAATGATCTCGGTTTTTCTCCAGCATTCACATTGTGTGTTTGAGATAGAACATTGCAGGGAGCTCGGATAGATATAAGAGTTGCACATGGTTGTGTTTGCTATTATAATGACATCGGTTTTTCTCTAGCATTCACATTGTGTGTTTGAGATAGAACATTGCAGGGAGCTCGGAAAGATATTAGATTTGCACATGGTTGTGTTTGCTATTATAATGATCTCGGTTTTTCTCTAGCATTCACATTGTGTGTTTGAGATAGAACATTGCAGAGAGCTCGGATAGATATTAGAGATGCATGGTTGTGTTTGCTATTATAATGATCTCGGTTTTTCTCCAGCATTAACATTGTGTTTTTAAGATAGAACATTGCAGGGAGCTCGGATAGATATTAGAGATGCATGGTTGTGTTTGCTATTATAATGACCTCGGTTTTTCTCCAGCATTAACATTGTGTGTTTAAGATAGAACATTGCAGGGAGCTCGGATAGATATTAGAGATGCATGGTTGTGTTTGCTATCATAATGATCTCGGTTTTTCTCCAGCATTCACATTGTGTGTTTGAGATAGAACATTGCAGGGAGCTCGGATAGATATAAGAGTTGCACATGGTTGTGTTTGCTATTATAATGACCTCGGTTTTTCTCTAGCATTCACATTGTGTGTTTGAGATAGAACATTGCAGGGAGCTCGGAAAGATATTAGATTTGCACATGGTTGTGTTTGCTATTATAATGATCTCGGTTTTTCTCTAGCATTCACATTGTGTGTTTGAGATAGAACATTGCAGGGAGCTCGGATAGATATTAGAGATGCATGGTTGTGTTTGCTATTATAATGATCTCGTTTATTTTCAATCATATACAAAGTGAGTTAAATTATATTCATGAAGTAAAATCGTATTACTAAAATATTATTTATATTTTAAACTCTCTGCCAGGAGCTCCGGACAGTTCTTTTAAATAAACTGTCTGTATCATTGAAATAATTTGTCAATTGTTTTGATGGCAAATGAAATAAAATAATACGAACAGTATTAATATATACTTTTTATTTCTTGTAAAACTCTAAAGAGCTTTGATGCATTTGCAATGAATTGTTTGTATGACTACGTTTGTCCTCGAATGGTATGGGCAGTTACAGATATACACAAAACCGTTATAAATTGAGACCCCAGTTAGTATAATCTTCCACACTAACGGCTTTTGTGTATCATGCTCTCGGAAAGGCATGATCTTACGAAATGACGGTTATGTGTGAAGATCTCACTTCCCATGTGTGTATTTACCTGATCTCACATGATATGGGAAATTCACAGACCTCGAATGTAATTGATATTGTTTACATACACAAATCAACTCTAGGGCTAAACGAATACGATATTCGTCATCAGGGTATGTTTTGTAATGATAAAGTTCACGGAGCGAAGCTCGTAGCTACTTTAGTTTGGCGTGTCTCGGATAGGCGGTGTGTATTCACAGACCTCACTTTGATAGCAAAACCTGTATGTGTGTGTGTGTGTGTGTGTGTGTGTGTGTGTGTGTATGTGTGTGTCTGCCAGGAACGTTCGTCGCGCGCACTCCCTGATAATGTATTGAAAATGGTCGACTTTCCTTGCCAATCATGTCACTCTGCTTACGTCTTCTGCTTTTTGTGAATAAAGAAGACAGCTGTCACGTGACCGTACATGTCTCTCTGCTATTCGGTCATAATCAAAAAAGCATTTGGGGTAAATAGTTTGTCCGTGTTTAAGAAGTATAAGGTCGGAAGTCCATTTCAATTATTCTTGAGTTTAACTCATAAACCAGTATTTCTGACTTCATCAAACCATAATTTTGTAAAGGTGACATGAGTCATTGTGTAAGAAAATACTCCAATATAGTTGTATTTGTTGACATCAGTCAAATGGTAATTGGAAGAGCTTGATTATATCATTCCAAAAGGGTGCAACGCAAAATTGAGAAAATGGACTTCCACCCTTCTACATCAGAGAGACAGATTTAATGAAACCTAACCCCCACACACTAGTTAACCTTCTTACTGGGGTAGCATACCTCTATGTATCATGAATTGGTATCACAATGAAGAAAAGGTCGTCACAATGCAAAAAGGCTGGCGTTTTTTTTTTTTTTTTTTTTTTTTTTTACAAACTGGGGTGAGTATTTGTTAACTCATTTGAAATAGCTTTTCCATAGTATTTATGCTTCAATTGCTTTCCTTCGTTACTCATTTTCGTATTTTGTTGGGAATTTTTTAGTCATGCCAACGACTTTATGTGTGTATTAACTCAAGTTATTAACGACGCACACTCTGCTGCCAAAGATCTCAACTTATGATTCTTTACGCATACACCACTGAGGCGCATTGGTCATGTTTTACATGACGGGTCCCTCTTTTATCAAAATTAATCAAATTATATCAACCTATTCGAGTAGCACATCTATTGAAAGCTTATGTTTAGTACAATAATATAAATATATCATCATTATAAAGTTGATACAGAGGTCAAAAGGGGGCAAAAAGTGGTCAAAATGTAATTTTTAAGTGTTCCAGGACAATTGCGATATCTTCATCCCTAATAAAGATAATATCATACTTATTGATATTAATCGAGCCGAAATGAATATGTTTATAACATATTAAAAGTTTACCCAAATTACGTAAACATGAGTGGGCCAATGAATCTGTAAACAGTTTATAAGGGTGATTTTTTTTTAGTGCAAAGTCTAGGATTAAACCAATTTTCTAAATCACCACTATTTATAAGAAAAGGATTTTGGATGCGAAAAGATACAGAACAATGCCCTTTAAAACACATCAAAAGTTATCCAATTTTTTATTAGGGTGGTTGGGCCAAATATCACAATTTTGCAAAAATTCATTGTTGTCATTATCAAATTATTAAATTATATCATCAGGGTGGGGGGGGGGAGGAGTTAGACCGTGTAGGTGGTGGTGAACAGACAAATGTGACTAATGTGTAAAATTAGTTATGTGGTTTGCAATGATTATTTTATTATTATTTATCACACATGCATTTATGTACATTATTTACAGATTTATAACGTCTGTATTTAATCCTGCCAAGCCCGTAGGACTTATCAGTCGTTTGTTAAATGAAATATTGTAAATATTAATAATTATTATAATTAAACAATCTGATAATAATAATAGTACATTAAACCATTAAAATTAAATACAAGACCGGTAGTGAAAAGCACAAAAAAGCACGAAAAATAAAATAGATATTAGTGTTTTAGTGTTTGTAACACAAGGAACCAGATATCTACCAGATTAAAAATAATTGAAAATAGGCAGCAAAACAAGTTCAAACACTGTGATAATAATTATCAATAGCAATAGCAGCAAGAGTTGATAATAGAACCATCAATATGAATATTGACTTTCAGCTGCCAGTTTGAAATATTGAAATATTACTACTGGATACACGTTTCGATAATTGAAACTAAACATGGATTCAGAAGAGTAGGTATTATATGATTTTCTTGTATATTTCTGTAATGTATAAGTTATTTGTTTGCTGTTTTGTATTAGAAGTAGTGTACAATTTGAGTGGGTAAAAGTGTCGAACATCTGTCCTCGTCCTGCCTAGAAGTGTCATAGCCTCATAGGAATTATCCCTTGTGATTATATAGTGAAAAGTGCAACCAAACCAATGGAAATATATCTAATCCGATGTGGAATATCAGCCCTTAAAGAAACCTCATTTTGGTTATAATTCAATGTCAACATAATTTCACTCAAAGGACTGGGTTTCACGAACTCGTAACAGTTAATTTATTGTTAGTGATTTAAACACAGCTAATAAAGCTTTTTAATTAGAGCATAAGATGCACAAGCAAGCCATCTCCCGTTCACGCAGTGTGAAGTAAAACAGAACAATCTATTCGCATTTCCTGTCAAAATAACCGACGATATAAGTCTACAATGCACCGTTTGAAATAGAAGAGATTGTTATTTAATTCACTGTCCTATTTGATATAGAATATAGAGAAATATAAACAATGTCTAATTATGTATACCTACAACGCAGAAATTAATATTTAGGAGATGTCATATTGTGCATCGATTCTGCCCTGCACACCATAAAGCACCTAAACAAATAATTGTTTCAAAATCTGCTTTGCTATTGGTTGAATCCACAATCTGTTCAACTCAAGTTTAAACCTCACTAAATGAGTTACTGAAATTCTTAATTGAAGCACAATAGATTCAAAATTGTACCTATGTTGATTCCATCGATGGCAATAGCTCAAAACTAGAACAATTTCACATGGGTGTTTTACAGTTGTTACGGCAGTATACCACACCCTCTATAGCCATGTATACACATTCTATATACCATGTATATTTTGTTTGTTTTTATGAAAATACTCGATGTTTTTTAAAAAATAATAAGAAATTGTTTGCATAATCAAGTTCAAATGTGGCATGCAATTGGAACAAACAATAATCAAACTGTACATTTCCAGCAAAAACGATCAAAGCTGAATGATCTATTTTAAGTTTATTTATTAATATTTCTCGGATTAAATTTAATTAATCAAAAAAGTAATATTATGCACCGCACCTTGACATTAGCAAATTATAATGTTTGTTTGACATCAGATTTCTAAGTTCTATTGACAGCAACTCTCACACAACATAATAATTTTCAGTTAAATGAAGGAAATGATGTAAATTTGTTTTGAACACGAATATGATTCCAAAAATTAATGTAATTAATTTCATTATTGATTTCCTCTTGCAAAACATAATTGTGCATCAATGGATGGATACCTAATAATTATCTAGTGGAGCGATCGCTCCACGCCAGCCAAGTCGTAAGGCGCGCACACTCTCATATAAAGGCTGGAGCAAACCCACTTTTACTGTACGCATCAAAGTGGCATTTGATATCTTAAAATTGGGAAATCTCACATTGTTTCAAAATAGCTTAATTTCGAGCTATGGCCCACCCTACAACATATGCCAAATTTGGGAACAATAGGTTACGCCCTTTGCGAGCTAGAGGGCCATGAAAACAGTGTTTTAGGGCAATTTTCATTGAGCGAGCGTAGCGAGCGTCACCACGGTACTCTTATGGCACTTTCTCTGTGTGTTTTTTTTTTTTTTTTTTTTTTTTTTGTGGTCACAGCCCAGGTCAAACCGCACAACCAAACGATCTGAAACTTTGCACACATGCTAACGTAATCTATGCGGTCCCTGGGATCGTTTTTGAACGGGCTCCTGTGATTGGTTCAAGTTTAAAAAAAATTATCTTTCGATTGGTTGCTCCGATCAATTTGAAATTTAGCACAAACATTGCAACCAACATTATACCCAATCATACAAAGTTTCAACCAAATCCTCTCATTGGTTAAAATTTAAAACTATTTTTCATATGATATTTGAAATTTAAACTAGAACCGATTGACCGACCAACTTAAAACATCGCATGGTCATTGGTACCAACATTTAAGGTATTTTTGCCAATTTTCAGTCTAATCTGTCGTATTTTCAAAAGTTTTTGTCATATTAGGGACATTTTATTCCAAAATCTTGAAATATATGTAAAATGTATACTTCATTTTCAACCCCTGCCTTCTTTAAGCTTCTGCTACAAGGCCTGTAGAGCAGCCAAGCGGTCCACAATTTACAGTAAAACAAGCGCATATCAAATCTGATGCATTATCTGATGCATCTTTGGCAGCACGAAGGCCAAAACCTCCAATTGGTGTTAACTTTAAATAATATCTTCTGATTGGTCGACAATCAAAATGTTTCGATTAAGTTCAAATTTTGCATGGTGATCAAGACCAACATTATCTAAAATTTACACATGTTAAGCCCAATCAGTCAAGTATTTATTGTAACTTTACGAGTTTAGTATGGGTTGTCAAAGCTGGAAAAAGTATGACGTAGGAAAGTCACGACCCAAAGGATCTGATATTCATCCAGAGTATTTATATGGAGATTGGAAAGTTGCAGAGGAAATCGTCTTGTGCCGTGTCGTTAATCGTGTTTGGGGATGTTGCATGTTCTGTGCTCGCTCATCAACGCGTTACACTGAGCGTTTTCCTAGTAATAATCTCAGTAGTAGTAGTTGTAGTTTAGTAGGCTGGAGCTAAAATCCGGTAAAGAGGCCATAGCCTAAACGGCTAAACCGATTGATCTCAAATTTTTACTACGTGTGCACTTTTGGCGTTTGATTTGCCCTCACCCCGAAGCTTTTTTTGTGCCGCCATTTTGAAACCGGAAGTGACGTCATATCTCGTAAACGGCTGGATCGATTGAAACGAAATTAGCTCCAAACGATTCAGACGGACAACTATACGGATTATCAGTAGCAAAAGACTAAACATTATGTTAACGAAACCGGTATAGAAGTCATAAAATTTGAAATATCGATTGGCATTTCGGCAACAAAGATTGATCCAATTATTTTGATATTTATGTAACGTATGTACTTTTGATATACTAGGAAAACGCTCAGTATAACGCGTTGATGAGCGAGCACTGGAATACGTGTACATGCTCCAACAGGAATTCCGTTCCAAATGATATTTTGATATTTGATATTTGTTTTATTTTGTCCTTGTGATTACATACATAATATTGGACACGTCATACATTTACAATACAACACAAAAATGTTAACATTCAAAAAGAGCAAGCACAATTATGTCATATTGAGAAAATCGTCGATCGAATAAAATGAGTTACGAACTAAAAACTGTTTGAGTTGATATTTAAAAGCAAGCTTACTATTACAATTTTTTTATGTCGTCAGGCAATTTATTGTAAAATTTAATGCCCATATAGGCGGGGGCCTTCTTGGCCTCCTCTGTCCTATGGCGAGGAAGCCGCAAAACATTCCTCTGCCTCGTTTGGTGGTCATGCCAGTCGCCGTTGGTGTTTAAGACAATGTTTAAAAGTTCGTGATTTTTTAAAATGAACATAACTACAGCATAAATATACATTGAAGGCAACGTAAGGATTTCAAGATTAGCAAATAGTGGCTTACAAGAAGGCAGCCGTTCTCCCATCTTCCTCACTCCACTCATAACCCTGATGGCTCTCTTTTGTATTCTGAACGCTTTGAGTAGATTCTGGGCAGAGTTGCCGCAGAAGATGATTCCATAGTTTAGGTGAGAAAACACATGGGCATAGTAAACCAGTTTACTTGTTTGCTGTGTAGATATTTCCCGGACCCGTCTAATGAGGTAGCAACCTCTAGATGCTCTACTACACACATCATCTACATGGGGACTCCAACTGAGGGTGTTGCTAATGGTCACTCCAAGGAACTTCATGTTCGTACCTTTCTGTATGCATTCCCCATTAAGGTGGGTTGTCAGGGGTTCATTCTCCTTTTTCTGCCGGGGATGGAACTCTATATACACGGTTTTACTTTTATTTATGTGTAGCATATTGTCGCTGCACCACTCGCCCATGCTGCTAACAGCCTGCTGTACATAATCGCGTGCTTGGTTAGGATCATGGCTGCTCACTATCTGGTTTATATCATCAGCGTACTTGACTATAATTCCGCTCTCTTCCTGTTCCTGAGTCATCTCCAAGTCATTTATGAAGAGGATGAATAAAAGAGGACTGAGTGCGGATCCTTGAGGTACCCCCTGGGATACGGTAATAGCCTCTGAATGCTGACTCTCTCCCATATCGGATTTTATTTCCACAATTTGCTTTCTGTTTTCCAAGAAAGATCGCACCCATGCACCGGCTACACCACGAATACCATTAGCTTCCACTTTCTGCAGCAGCCTCTCATGGTTGACGCAATCGAAGGCCTTCGAAAGGTCATAAAATATTCCGTATATTTCAATTTCAATTTCAATTTATCTTTATTTGCACATTTATATACATACAAAAAGGCGACATTCAACATTATAATGATCACATTTGTCATTGTTGATCTACCATGTAACCTGTTTTAAAAACAACTAAAACATATTATCTATTTAAGATAGTAGTCACACTGAACAATTTAACTACATAAGAAGGCATACTTGCAAAAGTAATAGTCAAGATAGTTATAAAATAGTTAAAAGATAAAAAATTAATGAATTAATAAATACCATACCTATACTATAGGGTTACTACAAAGCGTAAGTTGAAACTCTAGCAGTACCTAATCAAAATAAGGTAGGTATGATAGCTACAAGATTAATTTAAAACAGATAAGTTTAAAGATAAGCTAAAGCTAAGTTACTATTGTACGGGAGTTCAGACCTGTTCCTTGTAACACCCAATTGCAAACAAGTGATTCTTTAACATTTTATTGAACACACCTACACATGAGTCTTTTAGCTTGGTTGGCACATCATTATAGGCTTTCGCCGAAGCGTAAGCGAAAGACGATTTATATTTCGATGTTTTGTGGGTTGCAATCGATAGGTCAGCTCGGTTTCTAGTATTCACTAAATGCAGTTCTCCTCTTCGCACGATCTTCCTAGCCAAGTAGGATGGCTGTCCTGTCGTGATTGCCTTATGCGTAATGTTTAGGAGGTGGTGGAGACGGCGTTCATGCATTTTTAGCCAGCCGGCTTTCCTAATAGCTGGGGTGGTGTGGCATCTCCAAGGGAGGTTAAATGCAAAGCGGGCGCAAGCATTTTGGATAGTTTGTATACGGCTGCTATTCGCCTGAGTAATACATGGCCCATACACAGTGTCACAGTATGCTGGCGTCGAGAGAACAAGAGCATCTGCAAGGAGCAGCTTGGTTGATGTCGGGAGCAGCGACTGTAGCTTGCGGAGTCGTCGAAGCTTGTTGAAGGATGTTCGTCGTAGCTGTGATACGTGCGAATTGAACGAGAGATGGCTGTCCAAAGTTACACCAAGACTTTTGGCTTCGTCGGATAATGGGATCGGCACGTTGTCGAGCAGGACTTCGAAGTTACTCAGAATTACCTTATCTCTTTGCTGTTTGGTGCCTATTAGCAGAGATACGGTTTTCGTGGGATTCAGGATGAGTGCGCGGTCACGTGCCCATGAAGAGATGGCAGAGAGGTCAGCATTCATATGATCTTTGGCACTCGCCGTGTCAGCCGGGTCGAAAGACACATACAGTTGCGTGTCGTCAGCATATACATGTATCTGACAATGTGTGAGACTTTCATGAATGTCAGCCGTGTAGATGATGAACAAGAGGGGACCAAGAATTGATCCCTGTGGTACTCCCGTGTGGATGTTTACAGACTTTGATGTTAAACGAGTGTTACCCTTCATCATTTGCACACACTGTGAGCGATTGCTAACATAACTGTAGAACCATTGAACAGCGCTTGCACTAAGTCCAAGATGGCGGAGTTTGGCTACCAGAAGTTTATGGTTCAGAGTATCAAACGCTTTCGAGAAGTCTAATAAAACCAGGCTGGTAACTTTTCTGGTATCCATCGATCCAATTGCATCGTCAACCAAATCCAAGAGAGCTGTAGTAGTCCCTCTGAGCTTTCTGAATCCAGATTGCTTGTCGGGTAGAAGATTGCTGGTCTCGACGTAGTTGGACAGCTGCTTGTAAACCACCTTCTCAAGAATTTTAGATATGGCAGGTAAGATTGTGATTGGCCGGAGATCTTTGAAAGTTTTTGGGTTGTGTATTTTTGGTACAGGAGTGACTAGTCCAACCTTCCAGGACGTTGGAAACTGGCTACATTTGATAGAAGTGTTGATAATATCAGTTATTGCGTCTAAGCAGTATGGCAAGCAAAGGTTGATCATTGTCAGAGAAATTCCATCACTTCCCTGGGCTTTAGTCTTAATCTTCCTGATGATGTCAGCAATGTCATCTCTATGGGCTTCTATAAGCCCATAGGATAAGTGTTTCCTACTTTCAATATCCTCATTAATCTTCTTCAGGAGGTTAAATATGGCGGTCTCCGTCGACCTATCCTTCCTGAAGCCATGTTGAGAAGAGTTAATAATCTTATTCTTGTCTAAGAATGACAATTCTTGTGTCTCCTTTCTTATGCACGGGAATCACCTTGGCCACCTTCAACGCGTCTGGGAACACCCCCTCCGACAGAGAGGCGCCGACGATGTGCGCCAACACAGGCAGGATCGCCAGCTTTATCTCTCCCTTCAGTAGGTTACACGGTACGTCATCCACTCCCGCCGAGCGTTTGGATTTCACTTTTTCTATAACCTTCCCCAACTCTTCCTCCGTAACGTCGTTCATGAACATGGATTGTTCAACTCGCGACCCTTCAATGGCTGCGCCAGATACAACATTGTTCATATTAGACACTGCATCAAGGAAGCCCTTGCTAAACGTTGTGGCCATAACCTTGGGATCCGTGATGTTTCCTTGGTTTGTGGTTAACTTACGAATTGGTTTTCTTCTAGTTTTTTCTCTCGTTTTCTGAGAGGTGTTGTTTATAACAGCCCATGCTGCTTTAACTTTATTGTCAGCTTCAGTGATGAAATTGTGAACATGATCTCGTTTCGCTGCCCGAAGCTGCTTGGCAAATTCCCGTTTAGCCCTCGAATAGTTGATCTTGTCAAACTCTAAGTTGAATAGACGAACTCGAGTGGACAGGGTCCTCAGTGCGTTGGATTGTTCTCGTAGCTCACTTGTATACCAGACTTTATGTGGGCAGTCCCCTCTCTCCCTGACTTTTCTCAGAGGGAAATATTCATCAAAACATTTCAAGAAGATCCGCATAAATTCACTGTACATACCGTTAACCTCCGAAATTTTATACACTTCTCCAAAGTCTGAATCTCGTAGAATGCGAGCGAATTTAGCTTTCGATTCTTTAGAAAAAATACGTTTTGGGACTAGGAAATGTGTTTTGGGCTTGTTCTGATTGCTCTCAACCGTGATCACTTGGGCAAAATGATCGGATATCCCCGTATCAACTATAGTGGCTGCTTTCCCATGAGACCAGTTCACATAGATGTTGTCGATAGCCGAACTAGTGTTCTTAGTGACTCTGGTTGGGCCGCTAACTCTTGGAGTGAAGTTAAATGCCAACAGCAGGTTCTGAAGAGTTTGCGTGTCGTTATTTTGTACGGCAGTGTTGACATTGAAATCACCACATAGCGTGACTTCTTTGTCCTTCGAGCAACAGTGCTCCAGGACCGACTGTAGGCAAGCGATAAAGCTGTCAAAACACGCACTAGGAGATCTGTAAACCACTATGATAACTATTGACCTGCCACTAAGCTCCCACACTAGCCCACAGCACTCGAACACTTTTTCTCTACAATATTTACTCAAATTTATAGGCGCGACTGATAATTTGTCTTTCGCAAACAAAGCTACTCCTCCGTGTATGAAATGAGTCCTGTAGAATCCACAAACATTAGTATAGCACTCAATATATGTGTTATCCGCTTCTTCTTCCCGCAACCAGTGTTCTGTGATGCAGATTATGTCAATCCCTCTAGCTTGTAGCAGGAGATCTATCATGTCTGTTTTATTTCTTAAGCACTGTGTGTTAAAGTTCATTACTTCATACCTGCCGCTTGCTGGCTCGGATTGCACGGGGGCTGTCTGGCGTCACAACCTTCCGTTTTGCTTTCTTGCTCTTAGCACACGAACCGGATTAGGTGTACTTAATTCCGCTGGTGAGTTAGCTTCAATTTCTTCTATGCGAGATCTGACTGCGTTCGGGGTCCGCACCATGAGCTTTGGAAACACCCTAGAACCAACTATTGTCGCTGCTGCTGTCGCTGGTGGGATGTCCACATCTGAAGTAGGCAGCGGCTGCGTGCTCGCGAGGCATGTGAAGACGTCTGAAGTAGGCAGCGGCTGCATGCTTGGGGGGCATGTGACCACAACTGTAGACGGCGGCGGCTGCGTGCTCGCGAAGCATGTGAAGTCATCTAAAGAAGGAAGCGGCGGCATGCTTGGGGGGCATGTGACCACAACTGTAGACGGCGGCGGCTGCGTGCTGTCCACATCTGAAGTAGGCAGCGGCTGCATGCTTGCATGCTCCACCAAACCAACCCGTTCAAGTGCTTCCCACACTGCGGACATCACCCCGCAAGCAGAAAATTCTTACTGTCCTAGTAAATGCAAACAGCAACAGCAATGTTTCAACTGCCTCAACGACGTCGACACGAGATGTTGTAACTGCCTCAACGACGTCGACACGAGATGTTGTAACTGCGATCCCTCAGTGGCAGCGTGCTACCTCTGATTTTAATTCAGGTTGGTACAACTTCTTAGTGGCTAGAGTTGTGATCCCTCTTCTGACCTTGTTACTATTCGCATTTTATTTGAACATACAATTTTATTACTTAGTTGGAGGACTGGGGTGTCATTCCTGTACGTTTTTAGTCTCTTAAGTTAGCTATCTTATCTTAAAATTTGTTTACTCCAATGTTAACGTCCATAACAACGCGTACAGGAATCATCCCCCTGGTTAGGATCTTTATGTTGGAAACAAATTAAGTCTGGCAATATGGTAAAAATTGTAGTATCGTATCGTATTACTAATACATTTTATTACATTGATTAATTAGTTTCTTTCACTTTGCTTTAGATGCTGTCCGGGATATCATGAGATCTTTGGCACACATAAAATACACGCAACAAGCACAGGGGGATACTCTGGACCTAATATTGAACTCATTGAATAGCAATAGCAACACTCGTCAGCCATTGAATCATAATGAAGATCATGACCTCCTCGATGAATTCCCCTTAAAGACCCAAGAGAATGTAGCGCATTGGGAGATGAAACTATCAGATGCGAACGTTAAGAGTTCATTGGTATGTTAATCTATTTGTAAGATCATTTCAATTCAACAGGCTCCATTTCCATTTACGTGAGTCCAGTGAAACACAATATTATTCAAAGTCAACATCAAATTTAAAAGGTTTTGCCCCCAGTGGAATTCGAACCCATGTCCCCGAATCGCCGGTCCAATGATACTACGCTGAGCTATTAATAGGTACATATTCAAATTTGCTGTGATTTATCCATAGAACTCCAGAGTCCCAGGCAAGGGACTTAAGATCCAATCCCTCTGGGGGCAAAACACTTTAAATTTGCTGTTGATACTTCACCCATCTGAGGTCATCACAATGATTAGTATATTTCATAAGAACATCGATGTATTGAAACTGAAATATTAATACGGATAATATTCTCTCATTGCCATTTTCTAGGACTTGACATAAATACTTTGTAACTGGATAGCAGAACCTGACGTTACATTTTCATCTTCATCTCCTCTCAAACCTTTCCTTTCTCCACCGACTTCAGCAAGCAATTCCACATTTTGCTGTCTTCGCACATTTTTTCTTTTCCACTCTCTCAAATGCTTGCACAAAAATCTTCGAACAAACTCTTCACTTAGGACAATTGGTCTTCCAACACTGTTTAATATAACATTATGCTTTCAATAATCTCCTTGCTATCCCTCCAACATCCATTCTTTTAATTTTCTCAAACTAACCGAACGCGATCACTTATCTTCCCGAATAGAACCCCAATTATTCTGCACCTAACTGTTTTAGAGCCCCGTTTTAGAAATATTTTGAGATAATTTCGGTCTGAAATCGGTCTCGATTTTTTTCTCGATGTTTTGGTCTTAAAGTAAAATGATACCTATCCTAAAATAATGTGTTTAAGATATTGGAACACATTGCTTTTTTGTGATTATTTAGTTTGTCATTGATAAGCATCGTTTTATTTATTTACAGACATTGCAGTTGAGCCGAACAGGAGGTACCACCGTTGCCGAGACCACAAAGAGAATGTTGAAACGTCTCCTTACAAACAACGTTGCACAAGAATACAGTTGGCAAGGGTTTAAGAAAAAACGCCGCTTCGATACTCTTATACTTAAGGATGTTTTGTTTGGTGAGTGAGACAAATAAGTCATAGCATTTTTTTCATTTACTTGACCCAGTGACTTACCCAATGTAGACTTGGCTCATTTTCTGATATCGCTCCTTTTCACTGTTGAATGTTTGGAATTTTAAGGGCTGTCTGCATCCCCAATAACTAAAGTAATTTCAAAAAATCTGAATGTTTTCGGAACTAAATTCTTGGACGAAAAACAGTCATCTGGATAACTCGTAGAATCACTTTTTGGGCGAGGAAAAAAATACCTTCTACCAGTGCCGTTGCTAATATTTTATTTTATACCTAATACATCATTGCTTGAATAACTGCCACATTTTCGATTTTATTTTATCAAATTAGTAATCACTTATATTATGGGCTGTGTTATATTTAATTTTCCCGAAAACTGTTCAAACTTTTGCATAAATCGGTGCTCGGGTATAACGTGTTATACTGAGAATTTTTCTAGTTTATTTGTAATAAAATATATCAAACTTATGCTTGGCAGATGCGGTGCACAGAAACTCGTTGACCAGCAACGCTACGGACAAGGACATCGAGGAGGCGGTGAAGAACTGGCTTCGGCACGCGAAATATCGCAAAGATCAGGAAGATGTGGCTGTGGCAGATGGACCAGTCGGTAATCATGGGCAGCAACCTTCAAATGGCTAACCCTTTAGACCTCATTTCATTTTAAGCACGTATTGCAAAGATTGTTCCCTACATAAAGAATCAGATTATTTTTGTTCAGCCAAGTTTTCGGTACATTTTTGATTTGATGTAGATCAATTTTTTTCGAATTTGTTAAAATCTATTAACAGACGATCATTTTGTTTAATTATCTTTAAGATTGGTTGAGTTAAGTATATCGTTATAAAAATTTCGGGACAAGGGGTTCAATTTGCAGTTTATTTGTACCATAATTTTAAATTTTTAACAACTTTGTTAAGAAATATTGTATTGACATGCAAAAATTAATGCTGGTTTGGAAAGTCGCATAATTTTATTGTAGTTTGAAGTTACATCATGGTATGATGGTCAATCATGCAAAAAGAACAATTAATCAAGTGTAATGATGAACAATAAATGTTTTTTAATTGATTAATAATTAATTGATTATTTTTTTGTAGATGCCCCCAATTCCAATAAATATCCATACAAAATCTAGAAAATATCCAAATCCAATATTTAAATAACCTCTGTAGAACATTGCATAGATATTGCAGCTCAATTTAATGAAATATTATGAACATCCAATAAATATCCAAACAAAATCTTGAAAATATCCAAATCCAATATATATATGACGTCCAAATAACATTGCACAGATATTGCACTACATTTTAAGACCTAGATGTGAACATCCAACAGATGTCTATTCAATGTTATGTTATGGATATAGATATTGTCTGCACCTTAATGGTTGTGAAAACCCGGGACATTTGGATATCCATGGGAAGTGCATTAGTCGTTAGTATCTAAAATCTGGATATTGTCAGGATATTTCAAATGTTCAAATCAAACGTCGTGTGGCGGTTTCATAGATATCGAGTGCTACGTGGGTAGACGGCGGCGGCTGCGTTCTCGCGAGGCATGTGAAGACACCTAAAGTTGGCAGCGGCTGCATGCTTGTGGGGCATGTGACCACTACTGTAGACGGCGGCGGCTGCGTGCTGCCCACATCTGAAGTAGGAAGCGGCTGCATGCTTGGGGGGCATGTGACCACAACTGTAGACGGCGGCGGCTGCGTTCTCGCGAGGCATGTGAAGACACCTAAAGTAGGCAGCGGCTGCATGCTTGTGGGGCATGTGACCACTACTGTAGACGGCGGCGGCTGCGTGCTGTCCACATCTAAAGTAGGCAGCGGCTGCATGCTTGGGGGGCATGTGACCACAACTGTAGACGGCGGCGGCTGCGTTCTCGCGAGGCATGTGAATACACCTAAAGTAGGCAGCGGCTGCATGCTTGTGGGGCATGTGACCACTACTGTTGACGGCGGCGGCTGCGTGCTGTCCACATCTAAAGTAGGCAGCGGCTGCATGCTTGGGGGGCATGTGACCACAACTGTAGACGGCGGCGGCTGCGTTCTCGCGAGGCATGTGAAGACACCTAAAGTTGGCAGCGGCTGCATGCTTGTGGGGCATGTAACCACTACTGTAGACGGCGGCGGCTGCGTGCTGTCCACATCTGAAGTAGGAAGCGGCTGCATGCTTGGGGGGCATGTGACCACAACTGTAGACGGCGGCGGCTGCGTTCTCGCGAGGCATGTGAAGACACCTAAAGTAGGCAGCGGCTGCATGTTTGGGGGGCATGTGACCACAACTGTAGGCGACGGCGGCTGCGTGCTGTCCACATCTAAAGTAGGCAGCGGCTGCATGTTTGGGGGGCATGTGACCACAACTGTAGGCGACGGCGGCTGTTTGCTCGCGAGGCATGTGAAGTCATCTTCACATGATGACTTCATCTGCACAGAATCATATTCATCCATATGGAATTGAAATAATGATCCACTCATAATCAACATAAAAGTATATCTTTTCTATTGAAACTTAAGAATAGCACTATAAACTTTGTTTCCTACATAAAGCAAATCAGATCCATTTGGCAGTGGAACCATTCCCTTGATACGTCATTTCTGACAGTTATTAAAACTGTCAATAAGTGCTTATGTTCTTGACTGATTGGGCTGAAAATTTGTAAAATAAGAGATAATGTTGGTTTTAACGACCATGCAAAATATGAGTTTAATCAGATTTACAGAAGACTATTTGATAGGTCAAACGGTGGTGTATAGCTACAGGCCATTTTAAATTAAACATACAAATGTCAGGAAAATGTCTATTACCCTTGAAGTTCATTAAAGATTTGTCAAAATACACTTATAATGCTGGTGCCAATGACAATGCAAAATTTGGGGATGATCGTTCAACCGATTCCAGTTTTATTGGCACAAAGAGTTGACGTTTCTTTCATATTGCCAAGCCAAGTACTACAAACTACAAATCAAGTTTCCGATGAAATATATGGATAGATTTTGCTGGAAATCAATATCCTTCTGCTACGGATAGTAATAAATCTTTTGTGAAAAAAATTAGCGAGATCCGTTACTTCGTTTAAAACTTAATGCGAAAAACACAGATACACAATAAAACAAAAAAAAACAGAGATTTGTGCCATAAGTTTCAAGTGGAGACGCTCGCTCAATCATTTGACTTGTTATAAAACCAACCGGAAGCCGCCATTTTGAAACCGGAAGTGACATCATATCTAAAAAAAGAGCTAAACAGATTATAAAGAAACCAGCGCTAAACGATTTAGACGCTATTTGAGACGGTTTAAAAGAAATCATGTTTAAATTACTAGGTAAACGCTCGGTGTAACGCGTTGATGAGCGAGCACCGACACGCACGACATCGTCAATCAAGCACGATCCCTTCAATCAAAGATAACTAACTATACATTATTTATTACCAATTTTCCTTGCAACTTTTCATAAACACTCTGGATCAATTAAATAACAGATTATTCAATTCTTGACCGATTGGGCTGGAAATGTGTAAAATATTATGCTATCTAGTCAAAACGTTGTTTTCATAACTGTGAAACACAATCCATATCGTAAAATAAATTATTTTAGATAAGGTTTACCTAAACCTATGTATATGAAATACCTACATTACATTTTGACTACATTATGTATTGCAATTTGATTCACTAAGGCCGGGTAGGACCAACTCTGGATTAAGTTAACTCTCGAGGGTTAACCAATGAAACAAGTTGGCGCGAATTCCATAGCCAATAAGATTCACTAATTTCCACTAATCATCGAGAGTTAACTTAATCCAGACTTGGTCCTACCCGGCCTAAGAAAAGAATCTGTCTTACATTGATATTGAGAATAGCCATCTATTAACTTTGCTTTGCTACATAGAGCAACCCAGAATGCAGTGGAATTTCTGTTTTGAAATGTCATTTCTGACAGTTATTAAAACTGTCAATAAGTGCATCTATGTTCTTGACTGGTAGGGATGAAAATTTGTAAAATAAGAGACAATGTTGGTTTGAACGACCATGCAAAATATGAGTTTGATTGATCAGATTAATCGAAGACCATTTGATAGGTCAAATGGTGGTGTGGCTATAGGCCGTTTTAAATTAAGTATACAAATGTCAGTAAAATGTCTATTACTTTTGAAGCTCATTACAGATTTGTAAAAAATCACTTATAATGCTGGTAGACATGACCTTGCAAAATTTGGTGATGATCGGTCAAACTATTGCAGTTATATACACAGAGTTTCCTTCATCCCCATTGCCAAGCTAACTATAACTACACATCAAGTTTCCGATGCAACCAATGGAGCAAACTTGCTGAAAATCATTTTGACCATAACGAGAATAGTAATTTAAGTTGTGGGAAAAAATTGGCCTGATCCATTACTTCGTTTGGCAGGAGACGCCAAATGCACAAATACACACAAAAAAACCCAGAGATTCGAACCATAAGTTTCAAGTGGAGACGCTCGCTACGCTCGCTTGATAATTCAAGGGGCAAGAAGTTTCAGCCACCATTTTAAAACCGGAAGTAACGTCATAACTCGAATACGGCTAGACCGATCGGTACGAAACTATAGCGACAAACGATTTGGAAGGCCAAATCTTTGAAATAGCTATAGTCAAACTAGAATTTTCCTATTATTCAAACCGGAAATGACGTCATTAAAAATAAAAATTAATTATAATTCCCACTCCATACAAAAAATACATATTCAGAAACATTATAATGATTCGCTTCATTTATAGATACTAGAAAAACGCTCAGTGTAACGCGTTGATGAACGAGCACTGGTATACGTGTCGATTCTCCAACAAGACTTCCGTACCAAACGCACAGAATCATATACATCCATATTGAATTGAAATATAATCCACTCAATCTACATAAAAGTATATTTTTTTAAGAATATCAATCTATACACTTTGGTAAATAATGCAAATCAGATCCATTTGGCAGTGGAAACATTAATTTGATACGTCATTTCTGACAGTTATTAAAACTGTCAATAAGTGCATATTATGTTCTTGACTGATTTGATTGGGCTGACAATTTGTAAAATAAGAGATACTATTGTTCTTAATGTTCATGCAAAATATGAGTTTAATCAGATTTATAGACAATATTTTAGGTCAAACGGTCGTGTATTGCTGCAGGCAATTACAATTTAAGCATACAAATGTCAGTAAAATGTATATTACTCTTTAAGTTCATTAAAGGTTTGTCAAAATACACTTACAGTGCTGGTGCCAATGACATTGCAAAATTTGGTGATGATCGGTCAACCAATTCCAGTTTTATTGGCACACTGAGTTGACGTTTCTTTCATATTGCCAAGCCAAGTACCTACTACTAACTACAAATTAAGTTTCCGATGAAATTAATAGATAGATATTGCTAGAAATCAATAGGTTTCTGCATTGGATAGTAATTAAGCTTTTGTGAAAAAAATTAGCCAGATCCATTACTTCGTTTAAAATGTAATGCGAAATACACAGACATAAAAAAACGAGCCATAAGTTTCAAGTGGAGTCGCTCGCTCCGCTCGCTGGAGCGGAGCGGAGCCACACAAATTTTATGTGGCAGTGTTTGTTCAGCAGCCATTTTGAAAACCGAAGGGTTGCTTTATCTCTGAACTGGGTTGACCGATTGAAATGAAACCTTTCCTATTCTTCATGAAATATCATTTAAGGTATTTAGTATCAAACGCAGTTTTTCTTTAGAAGTAACTAAATTGTAAATGGCTATTTTTTGAGCGAGCGAAGCGAGCGTCTCCTTTTGGCTCTTTTGGCACGGACCTCTGTTTTTTTTTTATTATTTGTCTGTTAATAGCCGATACACAGGTCGCACCGTTTCACCGATCGATCTGAAATTTTGCACACATGTAAAACCAACCTTCTCTGTTTGCTGAACCTAATTTTTTTTGAAATCTATTCATTGGTTCATTGGTAAAATAAATATCTCCCGATAGGCTGAAAAATGAAAATGGTCTTCGATAAATCTGGTCAAACTAATATTTTGCATGGTCATTGGGACCAACATTGTCTCTTATTTTACAAATTTTCATCCTAATCAGTTAAGAATGTATGAACTTATTGACATTTTTAATAGCTATCAGAAATGAAACATTGAAAATGAATGTTTTCCCACTGCAACTGAATCTGATTTGATTTAGGTACAAGTGTGTTTAGATACTATTTTCAATTTTCAGTGAAAAGCAGACACTTTCATGTTGATTAAATCCCCATTAAAAACACTCCGTGTAAAAATACCACCCAAGTCTCTTCAACTAAAAAAAAATAGAAGATATCTAAAATTCAGCACTGAAAAGTAGTGATATCAAAAAATGGCCAAGTCAAAACTTTTCAAAAAATACTTGGCGCATCGTGCATATAAATAGTATAGAAGTAGGCCGGAAATCAAATATACTCATCTATACATAAGAAACGATTCGCCAAGTATTTTTTGAAAAGTTTTGACTTGGCCATTTTTTGATATCACTACTTTTCAGTGCTGAATTTTAGATATCTTCTATTTTTTTTTAATTAAAGAGACTTGGGTGGTATTTTTACAAGGAGTGTTTTTTATGGGGATATCACTCCTTTTTTCAGTTTATTGTTACAACTTGTAACATAATATATTGTGTCACCAATTACTATAATTCCTTTAAAAAATACGCCTTTGTGATTTGGTTGCTAAGAAGAATTGTGTTTGGTGCTAAATGTAAGCTTAAAATTATATTCCATGAAGAATTGCGAAAGCATCGTTCCAATCGGTCCAGCCGTTCTCGAGTTATCGCATCATTTCCGGTTTTCAAAATGGTGGCTGACATCACAGCCACCTAAAATTTGTATCTTTAAATGTTATGTAACATTATAAACCTTCTAAATATGTAGTTATTGTTATAAGAGATGATTTTAGTCAGATTTGGCATTTTTATGACGTCATTTCCGGTTTTAGTAATAGTGCATTTCTATTTTGACTATTGATATTTCATATAGATGACCGTTGGAATCGATTGGCGCAAATTTCATTCCGATCGGTTCAGCCGTTTTCAAGATATGACGCCACTTACGGTTTCAAAATGGCGGCATAAAACCAGTTATAGCAAAAGGCACCTAAGACGCCAAAAGTGCACATGTGGTAAAAATTTCAGATCGATCGGTAAACCCGTTTAGGCTGTGGCCCTGTCAACAGTGTTTCCTGATATCTGAATCATTATAATAATAACCCCATAAAAAACACTCCGTGTAAAAATACCAGCCAAGTCTCTTTACTTTAAAAAAATTCAACACCGAAAAGGAGTGCTATCAAAAAAGGAGCCAAGTCAATGACATTTCCAAATATTTAATCGTATCTTTGAAATAAAAGTATAAACACCGAGAAATACTTTACAAAAGGACTTGGCGCATCGTTTTTTTAAAGACATTTTTCTATTCATAAGCGTAATATGCCATTTATATACAACCGTCATTAAGAACTTTTATCATAATAGGGACACATCTTTCAATTACATATTATATATACCTACTGTAAATAATTTTCTATTTGAATATGTACACATGAAACTTGTTGCCTATGTTTGTAATAAATACACAATAGATATCTTCGTAATATTGTTTCGTGGTCAACATATTAATTAAGTCTCATGCGTTATACCTTCTCATCATGAAATAAATTTCTATTAATCCGCAATTTATAATAGTACATTTCACGAAGTACACAGTGACGGCACATTGAATTTCTTTAACATTTTTAACTTTATACACTTTACACTTGAAAAATATATAATAGTGTTCTATCGATAGTTAGTAATTTATTTGACAACGTTTCATGATTTCCCTCAGAGTCAAGATCATATTATGAAAAGATACCCTTCTAATATCACCATATTAACAGTGTTATAAGAATATATATGAGCGCACTTCCTTGTTATTTAATTCTTTTACCATATCACTTATCTATTACAACTTGAAATCTTTCTTCTATCGCCATTGACAAAACTATAAAATAGCAATTACTAAAAGTAGCTTGATTCATAGCTTGAGTAGCTTGATGGCTCTAATAGAAAGAGGAAAAGTACTTAAACTTGTACATTTCTTTCCACTTTTAGGATAGAAAGATGTCTTTAAAAAAACGATGCGCCAAGTCATTTTGTAAAGTATTTCTCGGTGTTTATACTTTTATTTCAAAGATACGATTAAATATTTGGAAATGTCATTGACTTGGCTCCTTTTTTGATATCACTCCTTTTCGGTGTTGAATTTTTTTAAAGTAAAGAGACTTGGCTGGTATTTTTACACGGAGTGTTTTTTATGGGGATATATCACTCCTTTTTTCAGTTTATTCTTATAACTTGTAACATTGTTTCACCAATGACTATAATTCCTTTAAAAAAATACGCCTTTGTGGTTTGGTTGCTAAGAAGAATTGTGTTTGGTGCTAAATGTAAGCTTAAAATTATATTCCATGATGAATTGCGAAAGCATCGTTCCAATCGGTCCAACTGTTCTCGAGTTATCGCATCACTTCCAGTTTTCAAAATGGCGGCTGACATCACTGCCACCTAATATCTGTATCTTAAATGTTATGTAACATTATAAGCCTTCTGAATATGTATTTATTGTTATAAGAGATGGTTTTAGTCAGATTTGGCATTGTTATGGCGTCATTTCCGGTTTTAGTAATAGTGCATTTCTATTTCGACTATTGATGTTTCATAAAGATGACCGTCTGAATCGATTGGCGCAAATTTCGTTTCGATCGGTTCAGCCGTTTTTGAGATATGACGTCACTTCCGGTTTCAAAATGGCGGCATAAAACCGGTTATAGCAAAAGGCACCTTAGACGCCAAAAGTGCACACGTGGTAAAAATTTCAGATCGATCGGTTAACCCGTTTAGGCTGTGGCCCTGTCAACAGTGTTTCCTTATATCTGAATCATCATCATCATCATCATCATCATCATCATCATCATCATCAGATAGCTTTTAAAAGGGGTGTAATTTCACTGTTTTCACGGCCATCTTGCTCGCAAATGACATAACCTGTTGTTCCCAAATTTGGTATAGGGGGTGGGGTGGGCCATAGCTCGAAATTAAGATATTTCGCAACAATGTGAGATTTTCCAATGTTGAGATCCAGTAGGCCGAAAATGCCATGTTGTTGCTTACAGTAAAAGTGTCTGCTCCTCAGTTTATTAGGCATTTACAGTATGTTGAGTGAGTGTACCGTACGACTTGGCTGGGTGGAGCGACCGCTCCACTAGATCAGATAGGTTTTGAAAGGGGTGTAATTTCACTGTTTTCACGGCCCTCTAGCACGCAAATGGAACAACCTATTGTTCCCAAAATTGGTATATAATGTCAGGTGGGCCATAGCTCGAAATTAAGATATTTTGCAACAATGTGAGATTTTCCAATTTTGAGATCCAGTAGGCCGAAAATGCCATGTTGTTGCTTACAGTAAAAGTGTTTGGTCTGCTCCTTAGTTTATAAAGGCATTTACGGTATGTAGAGTGACTGTGAGTGTACGGTACGACTTGGCTTGGTGGAGCGACCGCTCCACCAGATGGATAATATTTTAATAATTCAATATGGAACGTATTTCTAAACTAATCATTTAGAATCGCAAAACTAAGGACCTTGGTTCAATTTTCGTTAATTCGTATAGTTCTGATGGCCGTGCATCCTGTGTGTTTCATAGAGTGGTGTTTGTTCTCTTCTTGTAATCACACGTCGTCATTTTAAATCTCTCCAGCATTTTGCTTATTTTCGTTGATATGAAAATGTTTGGCAATTTGGTGTTCTTTGTGAAGGTTTTAGTAAAGTTTCTCCGCTTTTATAACAGGTGAACATTATTTATCAAGAGTTTTTGTCAGAACATTGATATTTCATAATAGTCTTCTTCTACCTAGGTACTTGTGGAAACGTTGGACTCTTCCGTTTCTGAGCTTCTGTCTAGCCTGACATTTCCTTTTTTTTTTTTTTTTTTTTTTTTTTTTTTTTTTTTTTTTTTTTTTTTTTTTTTATTTATTTATTTATTATTGTAAACACACAAAAATACATACATTCCGTTTTCCACAAAGCCAAAACGGCTTTTCTGTGGATTAATTTAAAGAAAATTAGTGGATACAAAAATGTTTAAACAATATACAAGATGGTTATCCATGATGGTTAACCTTGATGGTTAATTAAAGGTTTGATTCATTCAGTTCAAAACATTACATTGTCTCATTATAATTGTGGAACGTTGGATTCATTCCGTTTATAAACTAGGTAAAACTGTTTATCGTTTAATCTAGGTTTAACTAGAGGGTCCCGTCATGTAAAACATGACCAATGTGCACCAGTGAGGTATGCGTATATATAAAACGACAGCAATATTTGTCAGCAGAGTGTGCGTCGTTAATACACTTGACGTCGTTGATGACCCAATCTTAACAAAATACGTTAACAAATGAGGAACGAAGAAAAGCAATTTGATCATACCTATTATGGTGAAACAATTTCATATAAGTTTCCAAATTCACACCAAAGTATTCGTATACTAAGTAAAAATAAGAAGAAAAACAATGTATGCACCGTAAAAAATATATTATATATATACATTACGTTGATACCGTGACCTGATGCCCACGGCCTTTTCTTCATTTGTTATGCTATTACATGGTATCTACGGTTTCATTATATACGTTCCTCAGATGCAGGGCGGATGTAAATTTGTTTGATTTTGCGGTGCCCAATTTTGGATTGTAATCAAGCTCTATCAAGTACCGTTTCACTGATGTTAACAAATAACGTTATATTGAAGTATTCTCTTATAATAACTCATGTCACCATTACAAATGATTGGTTGATGTCAGAAATACTGTTCTCTGAGCTCACTTCAAGAATATTGAAATGGACTTCAGCCCATCTACCTCTTATTAAGGTATAGATATTCAGTTGACAATGTAAAACATAAACATTGGTGCATCAAACTTTATCAACAGCAACATGAATTCGTTGTCAATACATGACTCAATACAGACCATATATCGTGTATAACCCGATATCTGCTAGGTTCCCGTTAGTTAAGGAAGAAAGGGGAGGGGGGAGCACTGTTCGGGATATGAGGCGGCTTAAAAAAACACATGACATAACCCATAAATCACCATCTAATATGATAAACAGTTCAAACTGTAATTACTGATGACAATGATCTCCAATGTTTCCCAAGAAATAATCAAAATGAGATAATGAACAGTCCAAAATGACATAATTATATTCTAAACAGCGGCCGGCCTGTGATACTAATAAAGATACATAATATACAAATAATTGGCCTTGTATACAATAAAGATACATAAGATACACATAATTCCCTTACGAAAAAAAATTATAATTTATTACAATAAAATTATAATAAATTATAATAATAGATATGAAGTTAATCACAGTAATATTATAATAAATATTATAATTAATCGTAATTTATTGTAATATTTATTACAATAAAGCATACTTATTTTGCGGTATTATTATACTAAATTTTATAATTAATTATAAAAACATTATAATTTATTACAATAATATTATCATTTATTACAATTAATTATAATGTTTATTATAATTATTCATACTTATTTCGCGGTATAATTATAATACATATTATAGATTATTACAATTAATTATAATATATAATATAATTAATGATGATTTTTATGCTGAATAATTATACCATACATAACAAGAATATTATAATTTATTATAATAAATTATAATATTTAATACAATAAATTATAATATTTAATACAATAAATTGTGCTATTATGGGTATAAATTAGTTACAGTTCATCATTTATTATATTTAAATGTAATATTTATTATTATAAATTTTGTTTATTTTAGGTATTAATTATACTAACTTGTATAATTAATTACACAAATATTATATTTATTACAATAAATAAACATCTTATTACAGGAATACTATAAATGATTACAATGAGTAATAATTATCATCATGACTGTTAAAATTTATACCTACATTGAAATTTAATAAATTTTATTATTTGCAATTAAGTTGTGAATTTAATTGCATTAATTAATTGTTTATATTTACCAACAAATGGTAGATTGAATTGGAATATAATATTTTGAATCCACCAATACGATCTTATTGAAAATGACAACAACGATGTCGCGTGACAACTTTCGCCATCTCGGGTGATATGAGAGACTTGTTTCACGACATCATTTTAATGATCGCAGCCCAGGGCTGGTCTTACCGTTGTGCAAGCTGTGTCCCCGCTCAGAGCGTGAAGCGATGGGGTGACAACATGGTCACGAAGATCCCAGGTACAATTCCCCAGTAGGTTTCCGTATTTATCGACATCGTGCAGCAAGCGGCAATCTGGGAAGGTTTCTCAATGCCAGAAACACCCCCTTTTCTTGGTCATCACCAAGCTTGTTGCACAACCGTGAAAACTTGGTCATCGTCCAAATGATCTGAACCCCATATTTTAAACTTAAATAATTTAAAATAAAAAAGTCATATGAATAGCGATACAAAACAATTCAAATTGAAATGAAGAGCTTTCAAAATGGATCTAACCTTACTGTTTGGTAAAAGGAGCAAGAATCAGATACGAAGAAACACGGATGTAGTTCAAGAAAGAAAACATTTAATTGAATAATACATTAGAACTGTATCTACATACTGTAATGATATAATGAACGACAATGGATTATTTATTTGATATTATTATTATTATTAAGTCTATATTCTCAACAGAGCCAGGCTCCACTAGTGAGAATGTAATATAGAGAAGGGAGGAGAGGAAACCCGGTACCGGCATGTAGCCTACTCCTGACGAAAGATACCAAGGGGACCAACGGCTTAACGTCCCTTCCGAAGGACGGTGTAACATTCACAGCACGAGCCTCCACAACCCGCGCCGTCGAGAGACTGATAACAGGTGGAGGAAGGTCGTCACACTAACCCCCAAACACCCCAGTCTCTCTGACCCAACGGCAGCAACCTGGCAAGGCAGAGTTGAATGGTCACCCGTCCAATCGCTGACCGCGCTCAATGTTGCTTAACCTCGGTGATCTAACGAGAACCGAGGTATCCAACTCACCAGCCGTTGTGCTAAAAAGTGTTTCGATGTATATGTCACACGGTGTCTAAAACAAAACTGGTTGACAGTTCACACTTAGTTCCTATTCCCATTAGTAACTTCATTAACACCTTGGAACCAAAATAAATTGTTTTTTAATTGAAAAATTAATAATTTATTTTATTGAATTTTATCTTTTAATGAAATGCCGCTTTTCTTATTGTCCACTGAATTTTCACTTTTCATATGAAACAAAGACTAGGTGCGCATTGTTCAATTTCACACGAATAACTTTTGAGCTCCGAGTCTGTATGCTCTGGGAATATTTTCTGTGCAGCATCTGCAACAAACAATACAGAAGACATGTTACCTACAAAGATTTAATTAATAGCACAATTCAAATACACTAGGGTCGGGACCAGATCGATTGTTAGATTTCTCATCAATGTCAAACTAAATAATGGGTCTGATTTGGCATCGCTTTGATTAGGAAAATTGTCCGTTTGACAACAATTTGATTTGGATTTAAATACGTGTGTGGTATTATTTTACCGCTTCTTTGGTTAGCTCTCAGCTGCTTCTGCCTGACAAGACAGACTATTTTATTTCAGTGAAAAGTTGCTTCTAGCAGTGGCAAGCAAGAAAACAATTGAATCTACTTCTAAAGAGCAAAATAGTAAATCACGTCATATAAAATTGATGTTCAAAGCGATGATTAAATTGATAAATGACATCATTTAGCAAAATATAATGAATTCCAATCCAAAAAGACATTGTACACACAATCACTCATTTTTACATTAAATCTGTGTGTGTCGGTCACTTGAGGGAATACCAGTCTGGAATGGGTGAATACTGGGGGGGGGGGGGGGGGGGAGGGGTAGGAGGATTCAGGTCGCCTTCCGGCGTGGACAAGGTCAGGGATTAGTATTGTAAATTGCTCTTTATATATGATTGGTACCTATTCGACAAAAATAAACCAATATAAAAACCTGCTCAAAACTTTGTGCTTCCGACATGATTAGAAGACAACACCCGCAAACCTATTTAATTACAATTTTGCAAACGTTTCAGTACACGACGAGTACAACTAACTATTAGATCTAGCTGAGTTGGGGTCTGGGAGATTTTTTCTGTTACTTACCTACGTGCGGTTCTTCGGTGGAAAAACCAAGACCCGTACCTGAGCGCGATGTCTCACCACCCACCCGGTGGCCAAAACACTCGCTAGCCGCTCACTAGTCACTACGATTTGCCGACTCCATGCACTAAGAAACTGAGCGCCAAACTCTACACAAAGAATGGTTTCCGAATCGAGTAGGTAATCCACAATGCGCGGCTCCGACATACACCTTTGGAGGTCCTCACCTTTGGATTCGGCAAGGATTGAATCCATCTAGAGGGGAAGGGCATCTATGAAGTACAGGGGGACTGCAGCCAGACCTCGGTCAGACGGGACGCTACATGTCGACCCACATGAAGAAGCACCGCAAAGCCGTGGACCACCTTGAGACCACCTCGTCACTCGCCCAGCACGTCATTGTGACCAGCCACAACATAGACTTCGTGACGAGGCAGTCGCTGGCCAGCATTGCGATACGCGACGCCGTTGAGATTGAACACTGCGCACCACACAACATGAACCAGCAAGACGACAGCATCCCCCCACGTCTGACAGCCGTCAAAATGCGGATCCTGGTGCCACCGACAAGAGGCGAGCCCCGAGACATGACGACCAACCTCACTTAAGACCAAGACACCGCTGGCCACGTGCAAGCAGCAGACAGCCCAGCTAACAACACCAGCGCCACCAAACGAGCACAAGCAATTGAGAACTCGGCACAAACTCAAGCCAGGAAGAGGAAAGCAGTAGTAGAAACTAGCTCCCACCCTATAATAGCCTAGTGACCTGAAATTTTGAATGTCAAAACCAGCTTGGTTTGCCGGTTAGCTGTCGCCTGTCGATCTGTTAGCAGACTAACATTTTTTCATGTGACCTTGCAGTAGGTACTAAGTTCATCAACGAAGAGTTGAGAGTGTGGACTGGGCTTTTGATTGAGTGGATCGTGTTGGTTGGAGATGTTGCGTGTATCGGTGCTCGCTTACCAACGCGCGTCAACACTGAGCGTTTTACTAGAGTTAAATGATTTCAACTGAGAAAAGTGTAACAAGAAACAATGAAAACTTGGAATATAACCTGTTGTAGCAAATAAAAAATGCAAGTGGAAACTGGCAAGATAAATCTAGGAAATTAGAAGCTAGGTACCTACTTACTTACATAAAATGTTTTTCCGCACTTCTCAGTAGTCCCGAACCAGTCGTTGTCCCTGACTAGATGGTCTCTGGAGACCCAGCGGCATTGTTTTCCAAGGCTCCAAGTTTCCATCACCAATTGGGCAGAGGTATTTGGCCTGAGTTGGACACAGTTTAAACAAAAATGTTAATAAACGTATTAAATTGTGAGAGGCATTGGTGTTTGTGGTTGGAGTGAAAGTAGGGTCGACATGAGAGGTCAGAACGTGTCTCCGCACAATCCCATTTGCAGAAAAGAGATCTGAGGTTCACAAGTCCAGAGCGTTAAGCAGGTAGTATCCCAAAAACATTGACTGGCTACCACATTGGCAAGATTTCCACTTAATGCATGCATAACGTTACAGGTTGATGCACAATTGACGCGAACACTAACGCGGCGACGTGGATGCGAATGCAAAACTAGAACCATGTACAACTCTGTGGTCTCTCGCGTGAATGTTACGGATTCATTGAATCGGAATACTTGAACTAGGTATTCACGTTTGCGTCGTTGCGTTCACATCAATTGTGCATCGGCCTTTATTGCCTTGCGACCAATAGCCAATCAATGTTTCTCGATACCGGCTTTAATGCCATAGCCAACTACCTAGCTCTGATGAACCTACCTAGCTATTCGGAATCATGCTCAAATAAAATTCCAGATTTATCGGCGCAAGGGCCCGGAGTCTACTGGATTCCGTAGAACGGTCTAGTACCTAGTCTCGCGAACTGACATCCGAAAAGATTTACTATCAACCTACCTACCTACCACCTACCTGCAGACTCAACTTCTTTTGAGCATGAGGCCTTCCAGCATGTCTAGGTCCTACTGTGTAGGGAACAAATTATGCCAAAGAAGTTTGAGTGAGTGCTTTGTTATGGCATTATACATACATTCTAGCAGCATCAATTTCATTTACCTTCCTACAGCCACTAGCCCATTTAAAACCGTTCGACCACTAGCAAATTCCTTCCGAACTTAATTAATAAGCCATACAAACGGACCAAACAATGTGATGATGCTACTTTTTAGAACCACGTGTGAAAATGAAGTAAAATTACTTAATGTTCCGTGGTGCGTACTATAAACTACTACTAGATAGCGTTAAATAATAAGAAAAACTTACCTAATACATCTTCAGGCATTATATCAGTCGATAATCTTGCTGAAGATTGGAAAACAAAGCAAAATCACCAAACAGCACAAGAAATAGAACTCGCGGCGCCATTTTTGTTATTGTCTTTGAAGACCAAGACCCAGTTTAGCCAACACTAGAAATAAGATAGGATATTTTTAAAAGTTCTTTGTAACATTTTTAAGTAAATTATTCACAGTATAATGATATTTTAAAGGTAATTATACTTACTGTTTAGAATGTTGAAGTGCTGATCAATTTATTGAGCGAGCGAAGCGAGCGTCTCCTTTTGGCTCATTTGGCACGGACCTCTGTTTTTTTTTTTTTTTTTTTTTGTTTTTGTTTTTGTTTTTTTCTGTTACTGACGATATACAGGTCAGAGTTTTTCTTCGATCGAGCTGAAATTTTGCACACGTGCTTGGACATTCTCTGGGCGTTGCAGACCCTAATTTTTTTGAAATCTACTGATTGGTTAAAATTTAAATAAACATCTCCTGATGGTTGAAAAGTGAAAATGGTCTTCGACAAATCTGATCAAACTCATATTTTGGCTATACATGTCTAGAGTTTTTCCTCGATCGAGCTGAAATTTTGCACACATGTAGAAACAAGCTTTTCTGTTTGCAGACCCCAAATTTTTTTGAAATTTATTTATTGGCTAAAATTTAAATAAACATCTCCTGATGGTAGGTTGAAAAATGAAACTGGTCTTCGATAAATCTGATCAAAATCATATTTTGGCTTTACAGGTCAGAGTTTTCCTTTGATCGAGCTGAAATTTTGCACACATGTAAAACCAACCTTCTCTGTTTGCACACCATAATTTTTTTTGAAATCCATTCATTGGTTAAAATTTAAATAAATATCTCCTGATAGGCTGAAAAATGAAAACGGTCTTCGATAATTCTGATCAAACTCATATTTTGCATGATCATTAAGACCAATATTGTCTCTTATTTTACAAAATTTCATCCCAATCAGTTAAGAACGTATGAACTTATTGACATTTTTAATATCTGTCAGTAATAAAGTATCGAAATGAATGTTTTCCAGTGCCAATTGAATTGATTCTGATTTGCTTTATGAACCAGGTGCTTAGATGCTATTTTAAAGTTTCGATGAAAAGCATATACCTACTTTTAAGTTGATATCATAATCAGTGCTCGAAGTGGGCTGGTATGGGACGGTACTAGGAAAACGCTCTGTGTAACGCGTTGATGAGCGAGCACGGATACACGCAACACCTCGAACCGAAATTATGTCTATCGAATGTCATTAAAAGCCAACAATTCTTTAGTTTCGTCACAGACTTGTATAAAAATCTCCAAAATCTCCAAAAATATTGGTAAACCTTTATGATTGAACGGTTCCTTGTTAATTTTCAAAAATCACAGGATCTCGTTCAAAAAATATACCTGGGACCACCCATATGATATGATATGTAGTGTGTGTACACAATATCAGATCAATCTGTTGAACGGTCATTATTAGTTTCATATCGTTTAAAACTTTCTGCTCTAACTACCTTGCCTTGAACTGTAGATTCGAGTCGCCGTGAATTTGACAGCCAACACGCAAAATGTCCCTAAAATGACAAAAACTTTTAAAAATAACGACAGATTAGAGTGAAAATTGGCAAAAATACCTTAAATGTTGGTACCAATGACCATGCGAAGTTTTTAGTTGGTCGGTCAATCGGTTCCAGTTTAAATTTCAAAAATCACAGGAAAAATGGTTTCAAATTTGAACCAATTGGAGGATTTGGCTGAAATTTTTTTTGATTGGGTACAATGTTGGTTGCAATGACTTTGCTAAATTTCAAATTGATCGAACCAACCAATCGAAAGATAATTTTTATAAAATTTGAACCAATCACAGGATCTCGTTCAGAAAAGATCCCAGGGATCGCATAGATTACGTTAGTATGTGTACAAAATTTCAGATCGATTGGTTGTGCGGTTTGACCTGGGCAGTGCAGGCAAAAAAAAAAAAAAAAACACACAGAGAAAGTGCCATAAGAGTACCGTGGTGACGCTCGCTACGCTCGCTCAATGATAAACCGGTACTTCTTTACACATTTGATTTCATATCGTTACTTCTCAGAAAAAACTGAATGCTTAAAATCAGATATTCTTGGAAATTTACGTAATTTTAGATTCTAATTTACTCTTATTTCATGGTTATCTTTTGACTGCATATTTCAAGCATAACTATGAACTATGAACATCCACTACAAGATAAAGTAAAATTCATTATTTAATTTAGTTGTTTCATCAAGGTAAAAGACTAATCTATTACTAATGACATGACAATGGTTGTCAGTGTAATTCTGGAATCTGGACCCTCATCTAATATCGTACCCCCCCCCCCCCCTCCCCCGCCGCACGTGGTATTCTTATGTTACCATACCGCCACTATTTAATTCCTACTTCGAGCACTAATCATAATCAATTCAATATGGTTGTATATGTTTTCTGTGCGTTGTGTACGCATTTACGGTTCGAGAATTTGCACGTACCCGTGCTCGCTCATCAACGCGTTACACTGAGCGTTTTCCTAGTTTAACAAAATATTGCATTTGAAAAATTCAGTGAAATTATTCGCATGTTGGCACCCGCAGACCACTTGTGACCGCGAATATTTAACCTACGATTTCTGCTCTTGGAAGTCAAGTTTGCTTCCCACATTTCTCTACTTCTGTCATCAAGTTTGAATGTGTTGACCACTAAGATATTGTAGAACCATAGAATTAACCTTGATAAGATCACATTATCAAGTTCGGCTATTTTATATCATAATTTCACAATCAATATCTACTTGAATTTCTGCAATCAATTTTGTATAAATATTGTAGGTTTCTGTGGAAAACTTCCATGAAGGCAGGATTAAAGGAAGGGATGTGCTTTGTGAAAAATATCCGACCGAATTGGGGCTCGGACCCGGTACATCTCACTTGCCGGGCGAGAGCTCTACCGACTGAGCTACTCGTTCGGACAGACGGACATTAGACACAATGCACTGATGAGGGTTAGAGATCTCCGAGGAGAATGGAATGAAGGTAGAGATTCAAAACTCACTACGAACTGTCATACCACCAATGACGATACTGTCACTATGTCTCTTTACACTGCGTGCGCAACCATGTTTTACTCGACTGAACGAGTTGCTTTTCAGCTCGAATGATAAAAATGTCGGTTTCTGTGGAAAACTTCCATAGAGTCAGGATAATAGGAAGGGATGTGCGTTGTGAAAAATATCCGACCGAACCAGGGCTTGAACCCGGTTACGTATGAGAGCCTTGCGTCTGCAGTACAGCCGACTGTATACTCGTCGTTCGTCCCTCCCTCCTTCTGTAAGCTGCCTGTCGTCTGAGTAGTTCCTCACCTGCCATCCTGGGATGGGGCCGCTACCGTCGCTTGGTTATTTAAATGTGCGACGGTAGTGACCCCATCCCGGGACGGCAGGTTTGGAATTGCTACTCAGACGACAGCAGGCAGCTCCCGAGGAGGAGGAACGAATGACGAGTGTACAGACGGCTGTGGTCTGCTGGGATAATATGTTATTTTTGGAATTAATACAATGTCTACAATGTTTGATTGGAACAATACTTCATGGCCTTGTAAACAATAAAGATACAACCTGTACACGCTAGTGCCTAATTTAATCACAATTACAACTCTATTGATAAGCGTGATCAGCCTGAGAATGCACATGAGGTAAACACCTAATGCCAAAGAGTTATTCCAACAAATGTTCTCGTTCACTAAAAGTTCCGTGAAACGTGCGTGAGAGTACGGTACCTTATACAGTTCTTCCAGCTTCCTTTAGTGCACCACAAGCCTCCCAGACACTCGGTAATATTGTACACTCTCTTGCCATGGCTACATCGAGAGGAGAAAAACTGGGCTCTCAATCAAAACAACTGCCATGTCAACGCCAGCACACTGTCCTCTAGAATGTTCTCTAATATTCCCCAGCCGCCAAGGTAGGTAGGGGTAGTCAGCGAGCTGAAGAGAGGGGAGGGGTAGGCTACCAGCCATAGACGAGGGGATGAAGGTGGAAGGAAAGGGGGGGGGGGGGGCAGCTAGAAAATTGTCAACACGTGACAACCACTCTACGAAATAAGAAAAGACTGAAAATTATTCATCTAACAACATTATTTAAAAACTTCGTCGGTTAGTTGGTTTGAGGGTTACAGAGCCGTGTTGATTAAATGTAGGAAGAAAATTATACGTTTGATCGTTTGCAAATTGTATCTTGAGGCCAATGTTAAAAATCTATCGGCTTTGTTTGGTTTTCATGGCCCTCTAAAATACAGAGGAAATGAAAAATTTATAAAAATACACTTTGACGTTTCTTGGCGTGAAGAAGTTTTCAATGTAATGTCTCTTTTGAACGGTTATTATGTGTTATAGCAGATTTTTTACACACTCAAAGGGATAAGAATTACGTTTTAGGTAAGTTATGGTTATTTCTTTACTTTGTATAGGCAAAATACGTATTTTTAGACACGATTGGCAATGAAAGGCCACCATTTTAAATACAAAATAGTGCCATTTTCTATGTAATGTAAAGATTTGGACAGTTATTCTGTGTTAAAATACATTTCTTATAAACACAAAGGGATAAGGATTGCCATTTAGGTAAGTTTCAGTTATTTATTTATGCACAAAGAGCAGAAGATGTATTTTGGACAACGTCGACCATTTTAATTTTAAATACAACATAGAGAGTGTGCGCGCGAAATTGAGAGGATGCGCGCGCAGGCGTTCCTACAGACAGAATCACAGACAGACAGAACTGGGTAACTATAAGTAAGATAACGTTAAAACGTTTATTTATGTTTTCTAGGTATGTGTTAACTTGAATCTTCGGTTCTATATTTGCGCACGTTTCCGGTGCTCGCTCATCAACGCGTTTCACGGAGCGTTTTCCTAGTTTAAAGGATTTAATAATTTCATTCGATATGTGCCACAAGTCGTAAGAATTAACTAAAAAGAAGTGATATCCCCATAAAAAACACTCCGTGTAAAAATATCAGCCAAGTCTCTTCAACTAAAAAAAAATGAAATTTAAAAATTCTGCACTGAAAATTAGTGATATCAAAAAATGAGCCAAGTCAAAACTTTAATTGAAAATCAAAAAAATACTTGGCGCATCGTTTTTAGGGCATTATGGGTACATTAAATGTGTTGTGTATTTAATGTATATTTCATATCTGGCCTACACTTCTCAACTTTATAAACACGATGTGCCTAGTATTTTTTACCCAGAAAAAAACACTCCGTGTAAAAAAGGCAGCCAAGTCTCTTTACTTTAAAAAAATTCAACACCGAAAAGGAGTGATATCAAAAAAGGAGCCAAGTCAATGACATTTCCAAATATTTAATCGTATCTTTGAAATAAAAGTATAAACACCGAGAAATACTTTACAAAAGGACTTGGCGCATCGTTTTTTTAAAGACATCATTCTATCCTAAAAGTGGAAAGAAATTTACAAGTAGGTACATTTTCCTCTTTCTATTAGAGCCAGAATCTATGAATCAAGCTACTTTTAGTAATGACTATTTTATAGTTTTGTCAATGGCGATAGAAGCATGATTTTATGCTGTAATATATAAGTAATATAAGGGTGAAAGAATTACATAACAATTGGAAGTGGTGAGAATGTAGGTTTCTTTGGAAAACTTCCATGGAGTCAGGAGTCAGGATCCTCATCAGTGTGTTGTGTCTAATGTCCGCCCGTCCGATCGGGTAGCTCAGTTGGTAGAGCTCTCGCCCGGCAAGTGAGAGGTCCCAAGTTCGTGCCCCGGTTCGGTCGGATATTTTTCACAACACACATCCCTTCATATCAATTGGAAGTGGGCTCATACATATTCTTGCAGTACTGTTAATATGGCGATATTAGACTGGTATCTTTTCATAATTTGATCTTGACTGAAGGAAATCATGAAACGTTGTCAAATAATTACTAACTAATGGAACACAATTATATATTTTTGAAGTGTCAAGTGTATAAAGTTAAATTTTTTAATAGAAATTCAATATGACTGTCTTCTTTGTGAAATGTATTTTTATAAAATGTGTATTAATAGAAATTGTTACATGATGAGAAGGTATAACGCATGAGACTTAATTATATTCACCACGAAACAATATTACGAAGATAACTATTGTGTATATTTATAGAAAGCATAGACAACAAGTTTCATAGCGTATATATTCATATAGAAAATATTTTACAGAAGGTATGTATAATATGTACCTAATTGAAAGATGTTTCCCTATTATTCTAAACATTCAAAATGACGGTTGTATATAAATGGCACATGCTTATGAATAGAAAAATGTCTTTAAAAAAACGATGCGCCAAGTCCTTTTGTAAAGTATTTCTCGGTGTTTATACTTTTATTTCAAAGATACGATTAAATATTTGGAAATGTCATTGACTTGGCTCCTTTTTTGATATCACTCCTTTTCGGTGTTGAATTTTTTTAAAGTAAAGAGACTTGGCTGCCTTTTTTACACGGAGTGTTTTTTTCTGGGATATCACTTCTTTTGTTAGTTTATTCATACAGCTTGTAGCACAGCTTGTATCCGTGCAAGAACTTATTTCTTTAAAAAAATACGCCTATGCCGATTTGGATACTTAGAAAAGTTGCGTTTGGTATATAAGATTAAAATAATTATCCAAGAAGAATAGCTTTAAGTTTCGTTACAATCGGTCCAGCCGTTTTCGATATATGACGTCACTTCCGGTTTTAGCAATGGCGGCCGAAAATAATGTCGTCTTGAATTCATAATTATTACTCCTACACATTTCCAAAATTTGGTTGCAATCGGTACAGCCGTTTTTGATATATGACGTCACTTCCGGTTTTAACAATGGCGGCCGAAAATAATGTCGTCTTGAATTCATAATTATTAGTACAACACATTTCCAAAATTTGGTTGCAATCGGTACAGCCATTTTCGATATATGACGTCACTTCCGGTTTTAACAATGGCGGCCGAAAATAATGTCGTCTTGAATTCATATTTATTAGTACAACACATTTCCAAAATTTGATTGCAATCGGTACAGCCATTTTCGATATTTGACGTCACTTCCGGTTTTCAAAATGGCCGCCGAGAACACTGCAACCTTGAATTTATAATTATTTACAAAGTACGTTTACTTATATCTATTTTAAAGTATAAAGTGGTGAATTTAGCGTCATTTAGCATATTTATGACGTCATTTCCGGTATAGGTCATAAAATGTGTGACGTCATTTCCGGTTTCGATATTTGAATCATCAAATATTACTGATTACATAAAGTTGACCGTCTAAATCGTTTAGCGCTGGTTTTGTTCTAATCTGTTTAGCCGTTTTTGAGACATGATGTCACTTCCGGTTTCAAAATGGCGGCTTCCGGTTGGTTTTATAACAAGTCAAATGAAATATCAAAAGTACAAACGTTACATAAATATCAAGACAATCGGATCAACAGTTGTTGCTGAAATGCAAATCGATGTATATTAAATTTCATGACGTCATTTCCGGTTTGTTTAAAATAATGTTCAGTCTTTTGATATTGATAATCCATATAGATGACCGTCTGAAACGATTGGCGCAAATTTCGTTCCGATCGGTCCAACCGTTGACGAGATATGACGTCACTTCCGGTTTCAAAATGGCGGCACAAAAAATTCATGGGGACAAGGTTAAATCAAACGCCAAAAGTGCACACGTGGTAAAAATGTGAGATCAATCGGTTCAGCCGCTTAGGCTGTGGCCTGTTTACCGGATTTTAGCTCCAGCCTACTACTATGATTACTGATTATGAAAACCGCCCTAAAACACTGTTTTCACGGCCCTCTAGCGCGCAAAGGGCGTAACCTATTGTTCCCAAATTTGGTATATGTTGTAGGGTGGGCCATAGCTCGAAATTAAGATATTTCGCAACAATGTGAGATTTCTCAATTTTAAGATCCAGTAGGCCGAAAATGCCACTTTGATGCTTACAGTAAAAGTGGGTTTGCTCCAGCCTTTATATGAGAGTGTGCGCGCGCCGTACGACTTGGCTGGCGTGGAGCGACCGCTCCACTAGATTTTCAAATAAAGTTTTGACTTTGCTCATTTTTTGATATCACTACTTTTCAGAGCAGAATTTTTAGATTTCATTATTTTTTTAGTTGAAGAGACTTGACTGGTATTTTAACACGGAGTGTTTTTATGGGGTTAATAAATACCAGTTGTTGGTACACAACCTTCGGGTAATTGACAAGCCATTTCAAAATTAAAATGATAATGGCATTAAAATGTATTTAAAAAAGAGTTTTCATCACGAAATTAAATGGCCAGTAAATGTGTTCTAATGATGATGGCTTCCCTTGCACTGGAATAAATACAAATGCTGCATCAGTTAATGCAAGAACATGAAGTACTTCCTGGCGATCTTCGGGCTTCTGCTGGCCGGCTGCTTGGCTGTCAGCGCAGCAAGAGAATACGTGAGTATCAATCATCAATGTCTTTGCCTCTATGTGACAATTGACAATACTAATGATGATCCGGTAGGACAAATTAAAAGCTGTTGAGACACCTTAGGCCGGGTAGGACCAACTTTGGATTAGCTAACTATAGATAGTTAGTGGGCAAATAGCCAATGAATCTGTTTGGCGCGAATTCCACAGCCAATAGTATTCACTAACTTCCACTAACCATTGGTTGTTAAGTTAATCCAACGTTGGTCCTACCCGACCGCGAGAATACAATTGCAAGTCGGTAGTTTAAATGCTGGTTTTACTTGTTGGTCTACGTGACGTCTATTGATCTATCTCTGACTCACTCATTGTACACGGCTGATAATTATTTCGCCCTCCACAACATTACATGATATTAACCTGCCTCAACATTCATCAACCCTTTGTTTACTCAAGTTTTACAAACATTTTACTGGTTTCTTTACATTTATTGATTGTTTGCCAATCTTCTAAATTTCAGACTGTTACAGTTTCTTGACTGTACAATGGTTATTGCGTTGTTTTTTCTTACTGTTTCACACATTTTCTTACATTCAATAAGCAAATGATAGATAGACAGATAGATAGCTAAATATAGCATTCTAGCAGGCTAACTGGAGTTTACGATTCTCATCCGCAGCATGGCAGTAACACATTGATTATTGCTAAATTCTTTGTTGAGCGAGCGAAGCGAGCGTCTCCTTTTGGCTCATTTGGCACGGACCTCTGTTTTTTTTTTTGTTTTGTTTTGTTTTTTTTCTGTTACTGACGATATACAGGTCAGAGTTTTTCTTCGATCGAGCTGAAATTTTGCACACGTGCTTGGACATTCTCTGGGCGTTGCAGACCCTAATTTTTTTGAAATCTACTGATTGGTTAAAATGTAAATAAACATCTCCTGATAGGTTGAAAAGTGAAAATGGTCTTCGACAAATCTGATCAAACTCATATTTTGGCTATACATGTCTAGAGTTTTTCCTCGATCGAGCTGAAATTTTGCACACATGTAGAAACAAACTTTTCTGTTTGCAGACCCCAAATTTTTTTGAAATTTATTTATTGGCTAAAATTTAAATAAACATCTCCTGATGGTAGGTTGAAAAATGAAACTGGTCTTCGATAAATCTGATCAAAATCATATTTTGGCTTTACAGGTCAGAGTTTTCCTTTGATCGAGCTGAAATTTTGCACACATGTAAAACCAACCTTCTCTGTTTGCACACCATAATTTTTTTTGAAATCCATTCATTGGTTAAAATTTAAATAAATATCTCCTGATAGGCTGAAAAATGAAAACGGTCTTCGATAATTCTGATCAAACTCATATTTTGCATGATCATTAAGACCAATATTGTCTCTTATTTTACAAAATTTCATCCCAATCAGTTAAGAACGTATGAACTTATTGACATTTTTAATATCTGTCAGTAATGAAGTATCGAAATGAATGTTTTCCAGTGCCAATTGAATTGATTCTGATTTGCTTTATGAACCAGGTGCTTAGATGCTATTTTAAAGTTTCGATGAAAAGCATATACCTACTTTTAAGTTGATATCATAATCAGTGCTCGAAGTGGGCTGGTATGGGACGGTATGATATACCGGTACTTCTTTACACATTTGATTTCATATCGTTACTTCTCAGAAAAAACTGAATGCTTAAAATCAGTTATTCTTGGAAATTTACATAATTTTAGATTCTAATTTACTCTTATTTCATGGTTATCTTTTGACTGCATATTTCAAGCATAACTATGAACTATGAACATCCACTACAAGATAAAGTAAAATTCATTATTTAATTTAGTTGTTTCATCAAGGTAAAAGACTAATCTATTACTAATGACATGACAATGGTTGTCAGTGTAATTCTGGAATCTGGACCCTCATCTAATATCGTACCCCCCCCCCCCCTCCCCCCCCGCACGTGGTATTCTTATGTTACCATACCGCCACTATTTAATTCCTACTTCGAGCACTAATCATAATCAATTCAATATGGTTGTATATGTTTTCTGTGCGTTGTGTACGCATTTACGGTTCGAGAATTTGCACGTACCCGTGCTCGCTCATCAACGCGTTACACTGAGCGTTTTCCTAGTAGGTATTTGTGAATGTACTAGGACCTACCTTCAGAAGAATTAATTCACTTTTGCTCAACTCCATCGCAGGTGCGAAATATTATATAGTTAAAAAGTATTAATAGCGACATGTAATTTCGCGACTTGGCGAAAGGGCGACGGACTGAACTAACCTGCCTTTCAAAATTGGCGCGAAGTGTATACATTCCATTTCTTCAATGTGCATGACGTCACTTATGGATGACGTCACACATGGCTCGATTCATATTGGCTAATTTTTGACCCCATTTAAACTACTGACTTGCAATTGTATTCTCGCTACCCGGCCTTAGGGAGGCACAGAGGAGATCATATTTTATTATTCTTTGGAATTTGAATCTTGTACATAATTAAGCAAGGGTATAAGTCCACGCGAGTCCACGTATACCATTTATGAGTTCGTGGTGAAAGAGGAATCAGAAAACGTATTCTTTCTTGAATATGCACGTTTGTTTATTTAAACGAGCGTAGCGACCCTTACGAAAAATGAGCATTGAAAAACCATTGGGCGCATAACCGCATTGGGCGCGTTTTCGGACATGACCATTGGTGAAAAACCATTCAAATTAACCATTGGCCAAAAACCATTCAAAATAACCATTGGCCATTGACCATTGGTGAAAAAACATTAAGATATTATTAATTAAATTTTTATCGTGAACACATTATGATAATTGATTTGGATAGCTGAGAGTAATTGTAATCAGCTCATATATTAAAAAATTCAAAAAAATTAAAATAAAAATAACTTTCACAATTTGCCGTGAGTGGGGATCGAACTTGTGAATCTCGGATCTCCAACATTGCCGTTTTGTAGACCTTGATGATGTGCATTAGCTGGATACGCCACAGAGCCGGTGATAGAAACTCGGTGTTTTATGGTCAATACTAGGAAAACGCTCTGTGTAACGCGTTGATGAGCGAGCACGGCAACGCTTTGAAGTCGAACCGAACTTTTGTCAATCGGTTGATGAATGTTAATCTTTATCGTATACCGTCTAAATGCAATTTTTGAGTATATACAATTTTTAGCAAGGTTGGAAGGCGTTCAGCAAGAAATAGAAGCCAGTAACTTCATTGGGTATCTGAACTTCATAGTAACTACACCCGATCCCCGTCACATGTTCAGAGGGCACAGGAGGGCAAGATGGTTGATGATTCAGCATTGAGCATGTGCCCACCACACTACGATGACAAAGACATGCCAAATAGCAGTAATAATAATGCAGCTTTTAGCAAGAAACTAAATAATATGTATCGTGAAGAAACAAATTTAGTTTCCAGTAACCAGGACCCACGACGTGGACGTTGCTGCTAAAGGGTCCCAACCGACCCCCTTCCTACTCTTGTGTTACAAACAATGTAAGTTGAAATATCAACTATTAATATGTTTCGAGTAGTTGATTTGAATATTGAAGGGGGTCTCAATGTTAAAAATAATCGGGTAAAGGAAGGGCTTATAGTCCTGCTTCCTCATTTCGAAATCGAATAATTAAAAGTAACACACAACCAATGAAATACGAATGTATTCCAACGAAATAACGCCAAATAACAAGGATGCACAAAGAATCAAAAGTAGAATCACAGAATGGCAGAAGTAACACCAAAATATGAAGCATGCTTAACAAATCACTTACAACAACAATGAATTAAAATTCCAAGAAAAACAGCTTCTTAATCATTGCAACATTTAGAACGTGAAATAATTAATGGAATCATAACAATAAAAATCCTTCAAATTGTATAGGTACCTATATGACTCATAAGGATTTAGATAACGTTTTGGACTGGTAATGGCAAAGACTTTAGTCGCAGTTCTTCATTTTTCCTTTGACGTAAGGAGCTAGAGTTTTTTAGTGAATTTATTCTTTCGAAAGGGAAAGCTGGATTGAACATGATGTCAGTAAGGGCACGGACTCTCGAAATGCCGACAAAACTCATACCAACTGCAAACTCTTTAGTTCCTAAACCAACAACTGCAGAGCTCAATGTCATTCCTTGACATTTGTGAATTGTGACTGCCCAGGCTAGTTGAAGTGGGAACTGAACACGAGTACAATTAACTGATTTTTCAGTCCAAGCTCTTGACATTGCGCATATTGGAACGACTTTCGGCACATGAAATGAAGGACCATTGTAGGAATCAAATTCAACCAAGACACAAAGCGGATGATCGGCTGGTGGTGCTGCATTTGGCGAATACACGATGTCAACTACTGTTCCAGTTGCCCCATTGACCAGTCCTTGCGGTGTCCAGAGATTAGTCTTCAGCATGACTCGGCTGCCTCGAGAGAGGTGGATGACATGTTGCAGACCCTGGGCACTGTCTTCTGTACCACGAGATGCGGTGGAGCAGTTGTGTTTTGCAGATATTCTGGCTATCGGATTTCCAAGCGCAATAAGCTTATTGATGTTATGATTATGGACTACTTCTTTAGTGGGGCCTAGGTAAAGTGAGCTTTTGAATTTTTCTTGCTTCTCTAAACATAATGAGGTTTGAAACTGAGTTTGAAGTAATTGCCAATCTTCGAAAGTAGAACAGCCGTCACTTAACCTGAGCAACAGATCTCTGAATTGCTGTTGCTCAGGATTGTCGCCTGATTGTCTCTGAACGATGGAGAGAATTTGACAAAAGTGAAAAGATCGATAAGCGAGTAGACCGTCATTTGATATTCCATAATTACATGGTTTGTCGCTGTATAATGCTTTATCACAAACAGGTGGAAGCTGTTGAATGTCACCGAACATGTAGACGAAGAGGTTGCCAAATGGACATTGCGCACCGTCTGGTTTACCTTGGCGACATCGCTTATCTATCATTGCCATTAAGTTGCAGCCAATCATGCTGTATTCATCAATTAGAAGGAATTTACATTTTCGAATAGACAATTGAAATTTTCTTGCTTCTTTATCACTGAGATCAACAAATTTTGAAGAATTTGTGCCGATATGCAACGCTGAATGAATAGTGCTTCCGTTGATGTTAAATGCAGCGACTCCAGTTGGCGCTAACAGCATGTATGACGTCTCTCCGAGTGATCTCTTCATCTGTTGAGTCATGGCCTTTATCAACGTACTCTTTCCTGTTCCAGCAGTTCCTTGAACGATTACACGGCGAATTACTTCATTTTGCGTTTGGTTGGTGGTTTCAAGAGAATCAATTTGATATTTTAGCAAATCAAGAAGTCTTTGCTGTTCCATGGTGAAGGTCACATTAGTGGTAGAAACATCTTCATTTCGGAATAACTCGGTAATGTTGCGCACGTCCTTCAAGAAGCTTCCAACGGACTCGATGTTTGGATAGGAAGAGAAAGACTGCGTCCAGGGAAAAGTCGAATCAAATTCCCTCAGACCTATCTCACATTGAGCAGGAGCGGCGTTAGGCCCCATGCCGGCAACCACCATCCATTCCTCTTGTTCTCGAGCGTCTTCGATCTCTTCCCATTCATTTTCGTCTTCATCATCGTCCTCGACATCTGGTTGAACTTGTTCAGGCATCTCTGCTGGCAAAGTAAATCCTTCACCGTTGAACACAGCTTCCCAGGTTTCGTCAAAAGGATTGAGCTCGTCCTTGTTCCTCCAAGAAGATCTGAGGATTACCTGTTGCTTGAAATATGCTTCATTCATCATAGCATTGTCTTTTTCGAGATGAAGTCGAGGAAATACTCTTACAACTGCAGGTTTCCTGCGACGGACCCATCGTTGTTTCCAGTAAAACTGGGAAGCAGCTTCAAGCAGAGTGAGGGTAGCCATGTTGTCAGGACGTTTTGCATATTTGGCCATGAAGCTGGTGTCACTGTCAGTGTCGATTTCTGAGTGTTGATCTGCAGCAACAAGAGGGACCCAACTATCATCACTAATATTTAAAGACACAAAGGTTCGGCTACAATGGTACAACGGATAGCTCATTAGCAAGTGACAGCATTCCTGTGCAGAGATATCTCTTTCGGCTAATGATTGTAGTATAAGCTTTTGAACTGCAAGTTTAGCGGAATCGTGCTGCTGAACGTCTTTTTGCAGAATGTTAGAGAGAAGGTCCTTAAACGATTGTGATTGGGGCTCACTTTTAGCAGCGTACTTTGCAATGTAGTTCACAACGGCATCTTTAGAAACAACAGCCTGAACATCAATATTGGCTCGCCAAGTTTGAATAATGAATCTATTGTATCGATTTAGAAGCGGATCGTTTCTCTCTGTCTCGAGGACTGGTTCCATGTTGTCATTCTGAGTAAGTCTGGTTTGTTCGCACATAGGAAAAGGAAAGTTGAAGCGGCATTTTTTTAGTTGAGTGCGTTTGTTTTTTCGTAAGCAGTATCCATCTGAGCATCGAGTGTGTCTTTGAACTTTATTCAATAATTCTATGAGGTCAGAATCACGGTCGGTGACATCATTATGACGCTTTTGGCATGGATGGATAATCGCTGGTGGGTCATTGATGCCAGGATTAGTGGTTGAAACTATTGCGTGAAAATAATTTTCAATCTCTGTGAGTTGATCGTCATCAGTGAAGTCTAAGTCTGTGATGTCTGGTGCGTCTTCTAGCCAAAGTAGTCCGTGAAGATGACTGCTTCCACGATGTTGCCACTCGTAGCGATACCAGTAATCCTTTACTTTGAACTTTGTTTCGAGTATCTGCTTTACGTAGTAGTATGCTCTCTCTTGGAAGAACCAAGCAACTATCAGAGGATTTTCGCAAAGAAGCTTTCGGCGAAGAGCAGTGGCAACAGGCGCAGTCAAACTTTCAAAATCTACGTCAGGTGCAAGTATGTCATACAGTTCAGGCCAGTGAAGATCGGCTGCACTCAACGTGAAAAACAAAGTAGGAGCTCCCAGGGATTCAACCATATCCTTTAGTTCACCACATCTCTTGAACCAATAAGATCTAGTGATTCTCAAAGAAGACGCATAAAACATTACACGATTTGCCAAGCCGGGATTTGTTTCTAATATTTCTTTTAACTGTTCAGCAGTTTTATTGTTAAGATCAGTCTTCCTTACTAATACATTTCCTTGGCTGAGTGCATTCCAACGCATCACTGAGTTTAGTGCGAAAAATCGAAATCTCGTGTCTTTAGAAAATCTGCCATCATCGAACGTCATCAGGAATTGAAAGTATTGAGTAGGCTTCATCTGTTTCTTTCTCGATACGTCTCTTAAATCACATTTGCCTGTCGGGAAAAGAGTCGGGAACGCTTGTGTAATGTAGCCTTCAGTCGTGAATTCGTTTACGGGATTGGTGGACATCTCTGGCCAAGGAACGGGTCCAGGGTCAATAGCATTAGCAATTCGTTCGTCTTGGTTGTTAGGAATGACTTGAGGGACATTGCCATGTTCAAGAATGTCATCAGCATCTTCAGAAGTACTATCATTTTCATTAATCTCCATGTATTCAAGATCGCCGTACACATTGCCTTCTTCTGGAAGATTATTGATTTCGTCGTCATCAATTAAAATATCTTGATAGAATGTATGGTTATCCTTGAGCCAAAGCAATGCCCTTCTCACGCGATGGGCACCGACATTGAAATCAGCTATGTTGTCATTGTTGGCTGATGTTCGTCTCACAACAATGACAGATGACAAACTTGATAATGAGTTAGGTAATCTTTGGGCAAAAACTGATACATTTTGAGGGAAGTTTATTACATTTCCGCTGTATGCATATTGTTGACCTTTAACCCTGTATACAGATACAACAGGATGGATTCGGGCAATCAGCATAGTTTCAATCATTGACAGGCAAGATAGTTCAACAGGAACATCACCGGGATCCATGTTGTTAGCATCAGTATACATCCCAGGATACCTCTTGCAGGCGACACAAATCCCAGATGTAATCTTCAGTCCGGGAAATTTAGATTTACATGCCGTACATGAAGACCACTTTATATCTCTCAGGAACTTACTAAACTTTTCGGTAAGGGCGGCGTCCGAATTTTGACGAATCGGGAGATCACGGTGTCTTCCAGCATCCTCGAGCTGGCGATCTAAACGTGCAGGAAGTGACTCAGATCTTCGATTCGCAGCGGTTCTTACACGATTTTGATGTCTCCGTGTTTCAGTTTCTTGGTCATTTTCATTGGCACGAGCTTCCCGTACCCGATCCAAACTCAACTGCCTTCTTTCTTGAGTTTGTTCTGGTGTTTCATTGGCACGGGAAGCAGTAACAATGTGACGACTCAAATCCCTTCTTTCTATAGTTTGTTCTGGAGTCTCTTTGGCATTTGAGGCAGTAACACGTGAAAGACTTCGATGTCTCCTTTCTTGAGTTTGCTCTGGAGTCTCATTGGCAATAGAGGCAGTAATACTTTGGAGACTATCCTGCCTTCTTTCTAGAGTTTGCTCTTGAGTCTCATTGGCACGGGAGGCAGTAACACGTTGAAGACTATCCTGCCTTCTTTCTATAGTTTGTACTGGAGTCTCTTTGGCATTTGAGGCAGTAACACGTGAAAGACTTCGATGTCTCCTTTCTTGAGTTTGTTCTGGAGTCTCATTGGCAATAGAGGCAGTAATACGTTGAAGACTATCATGCCTTCTTTCAAGAGTTTGCTCTATAGTCTCACTGGCACGGGTGGCAGTTACGCGTTGATGACAAATCTTTCTTCTTGCTTCAGTTTCTTCAATAGACTCTTTCCCTAGATAATCGTTCATCCTATCAAGGCTTTCTCTCCGTCTTTTAGATCTTGTTTCGTCACCTTCCAATTCTCTACTTTCTCGAGTTCGTTTCCGATTTGCTGCAGCTCTCGCCTCAGCCGACTGTTTCTTCTTCTTGGGCATGATTTTAACGAAGGAGTTCTAAGCAAATTACTTATGAGAAATTAAAGAACCAAAGATTGACAAAAATCAACAATATTCAATGTAACGAACGGAATAATCAACGTTCCTGCAAAACAATAGCAACCCCCAAACACAAATTGTCAGGTTGAAAGTACTTTAGAAACGGATTTAAAACAACGTCTCCACAATGTATTAGGTAAAGCAATAATTTAAAGAAATTGAACGGAATAATCAACGTTCCTGCAAAATAATAGCAACCCCCAAACACAAATTGTTAGGTTGAAAGTACTTTAGAAACGGATTTAAAACAACGTCTCCACAATGTATTAGGTAAAGCAATAATTTAAAGAAATTGAACGGAATAATCAACGTTCCTGCAAAACAATAGCAACCCCCAAACACAAATTGTCAGGTTGAAAGTACTTTAGAAACGGATTTAAAACAACGTCTCCACAATGTATTAGGTAAAGCAATAATTAAAAGAAATTGAACGGAATAATCAACGTTCCTGCAAAATAATAGCAACCCCCAAACACAAATTGTCAGGTTGAAAGTACTTTAGAAACGGATTTAAAACAACGTCTCCACAATGTATTAGGTAAAGCAATAATTTAAAGAAATTGAACGGAATAATCAACGTTCCTGCAAAATAATAGCAACCTCCAAACACAAATTGTCAGGTTGAAAGTACTTTAGAAACGGATTTAAAACAACGTCTCCACAATGTATTAGGTAAAGCAATAATTTAAAGAAATTGAACGGAATAATCAACGTTCCTGCAAAATAATAGCAACCTCCAAACACAAATTGTCAGGTTGAAAGTACTTTAGAAACGGATTTAAAACAACGTCTCCACAATGTATTAGGTAATTTAAAGAAATTGAACGGAATAAATCAACGTTTCAAAAAATAACAACGATGAAGTAAATGTCAGGCTTGACAGAAGTTCAGAAACGGAATGAATCCAACGTTTCCAAGAAGAAAATTCTTTGAAATAATCAATCCCCTGGACAAAAACTGTAGATATCTAATATCAATGCTTTAAAAGCGATTAAATTTTACTAATACCTTATCAAAGTACACCAAATTGCCAAAATTTTCAACGAAAATAAGCAAAATGCAGGAGAGATTTGGAATGACGTGTGATCAGAAGAAAAGAACAAACGCCACTCAAAGATATTATTGAAATGTCAGCTTATGTTTACTAATCCTCCTGGATGCAAAATCAGCCAAATAGAAACACGGGAAGCACGGCCATCAGAACTACGAATTGGCGAAAAGTGAGTCACGGTCCTTAGAGGATTAATTATTTAAGTCCGAACAATCAGAAGACGTGTTAATTCGTTAATGCATTGTAGCGCGTTAATGAGTGAGCACACACACGTGCAACATCCCCAGCCAAACACGATACACGATACGACACAATAAGATTTTCTATGCAACCTACAAACTCTTTTAAGTATTTGAACAATTATGTAAATATTTCAAAGTAAACAATTATTTTTCAGTAAAATGTAAAAACATACCTAATATGTCTCAATACAATGCAAAATTTGAAGTTTTCATATTTCTGCTCTAAAGACCGTTGATAGAACCAAAATAAAATATTTAAAGTGCTGATAACCTGAACCATCAAGATGGCAGGGATGAAAATTTAGTACACATTTTCAAAATATTTCAAGATATCAAACTTTTGAAAATAACGACAGATTAGTCCTCAAATTGGCAAAAATACCTAACATGCTGGTCATAATGAACATGCGAAGTTTTAAGTTGATCGGTCAATCGGTTCTAGTTTAAATTTCAAAAATCATAGATAAAATTGTTTCAAATTTGAACCAATGGGAGGATTTGGCTGAAACTTTTTATGATTGGGTACAATGTTGGTTGAAAGGATTATGCTAAATTTCAAATTGATTGGACCAACCAATCGAAAGATAATTTTTCTAAAAGTTGAACCAGTACAGGATACCGTTTAAAAACGATCCCAGGGACCGCATAAATTACGTTAGTACATGTGCAAAATTTCAGATCGATTGGTTGTGCGGTTTGACTTGGGCAGTGAACTATTCAAAAATCATAGGATCTATTTTAAAAAAATATACCTGGGACCAGTCATATCCCGCAGAATCGGGAATGCTAATGTTATAGAATAGGACCCCGGGAAAATTACTGAAAATTACTGAAGTGTGTGTACTTACACAATATTAGACGATCTGTTGAACGGTCATATCAGTTTCATACGATTGAAAGTTGCTCTAACTACCTTGGAACTATAAAGAGTCGAAGTAGCCGTGATCAACATTTTCGAGTAATTTCACAGCAAACACACAAAATGTCCGTAAAATGTCAATAACTTTTGGATTTAAACACAGATAAGTCTGAAAATTGTCAAAAATACAGATCATGTTGGTCTTAATGACCATGCAAAGTTTTAAGTTGATCGGTCATACGGTTCTAGTTTAAATTTCAAAAATCATATAAAAGATTTTTTTAAATTTTTACCCATGGGAGGATTTGGCTGAAACTTTGTATGATTGGGTACAATGTTGGTCGTAATGACTTGTCAAAATTTCAAATTGATCGCAACAACCAATCGAAAGATAATTTTTTTTAAATTTGAACCAATCACATGAGCCCATTCAAAAACGATCCCAGGGACCGCATAGATTACGTTAGCATATGTGCAAAATTTCAGATCGATTGATTGTGCCGTTTGACCTGGGCTGTGAACACAAAAAAACAAAAAAAAAAACAAAAAAAAAAACAAACACACAGAGAAAGTGCCGTAAGAGTACCGTGGTGACGCTCGCTACGCTCGCTCAATAAAGCATTCCAGACTGAATGCTAAATGTTACACTCTTTTTGAAGTGTTTATTAATTTTTGGTGAATAACACCAAATGTATTTGGTGAATATTCACGCTCGTACCCCTAATTGAAAATTTAAATGTGCAATATAATGATCATTAGCACGGAGTGTAAAATAAACGTAATATCAACTTCACTATAAGGATTAATTAATGAAATGATAATGATAATGTCAATGTTAATTTACTTTATTTTACATCATTATATTACTATTATTTAGGAACTTTCCTATACCCTTAAAGGCATTCTCTCATCTTGGATTTAGATTTTTGTATGTGATCCAAGCATCATGGAAGACAATATTAACAAACAAACAACTTAATTTTTGGTACGATAATACTAAAAATTAATTATTGATTGCGCGTTATTTGAAACTGGCGCGCTGAGTTTCGGACGTCACTGTAGAGCAACGCTGATTGGTTGCAGCCTCTACTATAGGTGGCCGCGCGCTCGAACTCTCTGCTCTTCGCTGACATACTTCGATCTATTTATAACACCATGATTTAAAATGACGTGTATACACTGACTTTGTTCCTGAAAGGTACCCAATACGTAAGTCTGTTAATATAAAGTGTTTTACATGAAAACACATTTGCAACTGCTACCTCATTTGCAACGCGCAAATGTGTATACGCTTGGAACAAAATCTGCTCGATTAATTTTGTGCAGCCACACTTTGTATAATTCAGGAGATTTGTCTTTCTTAGGAAATCTGTGGAATGAGTGTTTATTTGCATTGTTTTTAGTAATATTGTGACACTGAAAAACACAGCAGTAAACCATTTTCGTCTCAAATAATCTACACTAAAACAAAAGTAAATACACACGACGCGGCACAATCGGGCAGAAGATAAAAAGCGATTCAAAATATTTCGTCCAAATAGTGTAGGTATATAACTACACGAAACTATTAATACATGTTAAAAAGTTGGTATTGTTTTTGCTTGAAAATAAACTAGACTAGAACACACGTAAATATGCACGACATTGACACAATATGAGAGAAGATAATAGTAGGTAGACTATTTAAAATATTCTGTCCCGTAAGATAATATATAGTGTAGTTTATAGTATAGTTAAAATAAAGATCAATAAAATAAGATAATCACAAGCAACGTTGAATGTCTCACTATCACACCCTTCCTACATACTTGTAAAACATAGACTGCCAGGGAGAATGAATGTTTTTAACTCGAGCGCGGAGGTTGCTAAGTAGCAGGTAGGCTATACAGTGACGTCAGTGTCGCTACGGCTGAAGTCGCTCCCGGGTCCAGGCGACAGGATGTAAGACAGAACAAAGGACAGGAATGTGTTGTTTGGAGCTCGACGGATCGGGAAAAAAATACTTGCTACAAGATGAGAGTATCACTTTAATACTAGGGCCACTCAATTGTCATAACATGTAAATGCACGATAAATGGAAATAAATCAATCAATCACTCGACGAATGGTAATTTGTAATGAGCATAGGGATGAATGATCATTCAAAATGAGCATTGACTGCCAATGCTCATTTGCAAAGACCATTGGGCGGGAATTATCTCGACGAATGGTCATTTGTAATGAGCATTGGGAAGAATGATCATTCAAAATGAGCATTGACTGCCAATGCTCATTTGGAAAGACCATTGGGCGGGAATAATCTCGACGAATGGTCATTTGTAATGATCATTGGGATGAATGATCATTCAAAATGAGCATTGACTGCCAATGCTCATTTGCAAAGACCATTGGACAGAAATTATCTTGACGAATGGTCATTCGCAAAAACCATTGGGGGATGAATGATCATTCAAGATGAGCATTGACTACCAATGCTCATTTGAAAAAACCATTGAAAACCAATGCTCATTTACAATTGACCATTGGGTTCCAATGGTACTTTTTTATACGGGGAGCGTCACCACGGTACTCTTGTGGCTTTTTCTCAGTGTTTGTTTTTTTATTGCTTTTTTGCATGCACATGTCCAGGTCAAACCATTCAACCAATCGATCTGAAATTTTGCACAAATACTAATGTAATCTAAGTGGTCTCTGGGATCGTTTTGAACGTAATCTTGTGATTGGTGGATAACTGAAAATGGCCTGTAGCTCACTCCGTTCGATGTATCAAATCGAAATTTTTTAAAGTAGCTATGCCCGTCTTGTAGTTTTAGAACAATAATTTCATTGAAATCTGTTGATTGGTAAATATTAAAATCAAATATTATGAGATTTTTTAAATTTTATGCTACTAGGAAAACGCTCAGTGTAACGCGTTGGTGAGCGAGCACGGGGACATGCAAATTCTCGAACCGGAAATGCGTACACAAGCAGAGTAAACATATACATCCATATTGAATTGAAATATGATAACTCAATCAACACAACATATTATTATGCTTTTCATTGAAACTTGAAAATAACATCTAAGCATCTAAGAACCCTGGTTAAAATAAAACAAATCAGATTCAATCCAATTGGCACTGGAAAACATTCATTTTGATACTTCATTACTGACAGATATTAAAAATGTTAATAAGTTCATACGTTCTTAACTGATTGGGATGAAATTTTGTAAAATAAGAGACAATGTTGGTCTTAAAGATCATGCAAAATATGAGTTTGATCTGAATTATCGAAGACCGTTTTCATTTTTCAGCCTATCAGGAGATATTTATTTAAATTTTAACCAATTAATGGATTTCAAAAAAATTATGGTCTGCAAACAGAGAAGGTTGGTTTTACATGTGTGCAAAATTTCAGCTAGATCAAAGTAAAACTCTGACCTGTATAGCCAAAATATGAATTTGATCAGATTTATCGAATACCATTTTCATTTTTCAACCTATCAGGAGATGTTTATTTCAATTTTAACCAATGAATGGATTTTAAAAAAAATTGGGGCCTGCAAACAGAAAAGGTTGTCTCTACATGTGTGCAAAATTTCAGATCGATCGAAGAAACACTCTGACCTGTACAGCCTCACCCAACAGAAAAAAAAAAAAAAAAAAAAAAAAAAAAACAGAGGTCCGTGCCAAATGAGCCGAAAGGAGACGCTCGCTACGCTCGCTCAAAAACCATTTGACCGATTAACTTAAAACTTTGCATGGTTATTGGGACACATATTTAGGTATTTTTGCCATTTTGAAGACTAATCAGTCGTTATTTTCAAAGACAATGGTCATTTTAATTGCCCATTATGTCAATAAATTTAAAATCAAGACCAACCTTATCTGAATACTGGGGATGTTGCATGTTCTGTGCTCGCTCATCAACGCGTTACATTGAGCGTTTTCCTAGTATGATAAAACTGTGACTTACACATAATAGTACTTCAGTTTACTTCGGTCTGGATCAGCTAGGAAAACGCTCAGTGTAACGCGTTGATGAGCGAGCACGGATACGTGCAAATTCTCGAACCGGAAATGCGTATACAACGCACAGTAAACATATCCACACATTTTGAATTGAAATCTGAGCCACTAAATCAACGAATTTCATCGAAACCTGAAAATAGCATCTAAGCACCCTGGTACATAAAGCAAATCAGATACAATTCAATTGGCACTGAAAAACATTCATTTCGATACTTCATTACTGACAGCTATTAAAAATGTAAACTAGCTCATACGTTCTTAACTGATTGGGATGAACATTTGTAAAATAAGAGACATTGTTGGTCTTAATGATCATGAAAATGTGAGTTCGATCACATTTATCGAAGACCATTTTCATTTTTCAACCATCAATTGTGAATTTGGTCGATTTGATCATCTACATTTTTTTAATTACTACTTTTTTCATTACCATCGATTCTAGATAGGTATATTTGCTTTATATGGTATTCTTTCGATCCAAATTTTCGCCCCCCCCCCCCCCCCATTTTGAAAAATCGAAGTCGCGCCAGTGAGATCTGGATTCACAAATAATTATTTGTCTGCTTACGTATTACCACTCACATACCACAGTGATTTGGCAAACGATAAAAGATAATGTTATTGTGAATCCCACCCCTGATTGGCAGGCAGAAGCGGTGTACAAATATTAATTTCCATATTAGCAACCGTCCATTATTGAATGGATGTGTGCATATAAAATGATTTATTTTTCAGGCCGAATCCAAGGAAGAAAACGAACAGTTGCTGTGGTCAAGCATCGATTCTTGTGGCAAGAAATATGAACTATCTGAAGGTATTAGAATAGATGAACAACTAAACAACTGTTGTTCATTAAAGTATTTATTAGAGATATTTATGTGACCGTAGCGAGCGCCACCACGGTACCATAGAGGTAACGGTACTCTTATGGCACTTTCTCTGTGTGTCTTTTTTTGCCTGCACTGCCCAGGTCAAACCGCACAACCAATCGATCTGAAATTTTGATCATATACTAAGTAATCTAAGCTGTTTCTGGGATCGTTTTTAAATGGGATCCGTGATGTTTTCATATTTTACAAATATTATTTTTCGATTGGTTGGTCCGATCAATTTGAAATTTTGCAAAGTCATTGCAACCAACATTGTCCCCAATCAATTCCTCCCATTTAACAGCACATTTCATGTGAATTTTGAAATTTAAACTAGAACCGATTGACAATCAACATAAATCATCGGTCAATCGGCCAATTTTTGATTTTTTAAAGACTAACCTGTCGTTATTTTCAAAAGTTAATGTCATTTTAAGGATATTTCCTTGAAATACTATTTGAAAACTTTAAACTAAATTTTCATCCCTGCCTTCTTGAAGCTTCAATTCCAAGGCCTGTAGAGCAGCTGATACTTGCAAACGCATATAAACACGGATGCAGTACGGAGGCTCGCTCATCAACGCGTTACACTGAGCGTCTTCCTATGGTATTGGTTGTTTCATCACACCTCGCAACTCATTGCTACAGACAAACAAATCTGGCCGAAATGCCGCATGTTTCGTTTGCCATGGAAATGTTTTAATAAACGAGGAAAACGCTCTGTGTAACGCGTCGATTAGTGAGCTTCGTACTGCATGCGATTTGATAAGTATGCGGGTAAGTCTCTGCTCTATAGGCCTTGGAACGGAACATCAAGGTGGCACTGCTAAAATAATTAAAATTGCTGGTATAAATTAGCAAATATTTCAAGATTATAGACAAAATGACAATAACTTTTACAGATAACTACAGATTAGTCTGAATATAAGCAAATATACCTAAAATGGTGGTCCAATGACCATGCAAAGATTTATGTTGATCGGTCAAGCGGCTGTAGTTTAAATTTCAAAAATCACAGAAAAGATGGTTTTCAAATTCAACCAATGGGAAGATTTGGCTGAAGCTTTGTAATATTGGGGACAATTCTCAAACCGGAATTACGTACCAAACGCACAGAAAACAATATATACATCCATATTGAATTGAAATATTATGAATTATGATCCATTCAACTAACATAAAAGTATATGCTTTTCATTGAAACTTGAAAATAGCATCTATAAACACTCTGGTACCTAAAGCAAATCAGATTCAGTTGCAGTGGAAACATTCATTTCGAGACTTCATCTCTGACAGCTATTAAAAATGTCATTAAGTTCATACGTTATTATAACTGATTGGGATCATTTTTTTCATATAAGAGACAATATAAGAGTCTTAATGATTATGCAAAATATGAGTTTGATCAGATTTATCGAACATCATTTTAATTTTTCCACCTATCAGGAGATATTTTGTTCTTCGCTTCAGGAGATATCAGCATAAAATCTCATGCTATATCATGGAGATATCAGGAGATGTTTATTTAAAATTTAACCAATAAAAAATTAGAGTCTGCAAACAGAAAAGGTGGTTTTCACACTTATGCAAAATTTCAGATAGATTGGTGAAACGGTGCAGTTTCTATAGCTCCAGGTAGCAGCATAAAAAAACACAGAGGTCCGTGTCAAAAGAGTCAAAAGGAGTCGCTCGCTCAATTAAACAATAACTACACATTTTCTGTTAATGCTCATCTGAGGAGGTTTACTTGGCCGTGGAATTCGCGCCAAATGTATGCATGAGCTATTTACCCACTATCTATCGGCTGTTAGCTAATCCAAAGTTGGTTCTACCCGGCCGCGTATTTCCGAATTGCACCCGATTTCAGCACCAATGCTATATATGTCTATTAAGCCTCTCCCCCAAGAGGCGTGCGCAGTACGGCAGACCCAACGAGAACAGTTCTGTAATACGCGGATATGGAGGTCGCACGCAGTATTTTTCGGTTTTGATCAACATGCAGTGATTGTAAATTGTAACTTATTATCAGAAGATAAATGGAAGTGTGTTGTTAGACCAAGATTCGAAGGTGAAAACTACAGTAAAGAGTGTAATGAATGGGCGAAGTTGTTTTGATTTGCGTAGAAAACGGACTGGTGTGTGCGGAAATCTTGGCCAAGTCTTATCAAATTTGATTGTAATAAAAGTTATGTACTGAAATAATTGTGATTTTCGCTGAAGACACTTATTTTGTATTTTGTTGAGATTGTGTAACTGTAAATATAACATATAATATTTAGGTATATTATAACATATAACCAGGGGCGGATTAATGATTTTGGCGCCCCTAGGCTAATTCAAGCGTGGCGCCCCCCCTCCCCCCCTAAAATTCTAAAAAGAAAACATGGACCTAGAAAATCCCTACAGATATACAGGTATATAATCTGTAACTATTGCTTTTATAGAATCCCTATTGGCTCCGCAGGGAATTTTTTGAGTTTTTGATACAAAAGAATCGAATTTAAAGCTATTTTGGCATACTTTTCAAAGAAATTTATAATGTGTAATGCAATATTCTTGGGGAAACTTTAGACAAATGTAATCTAATCTAATCTCTAACTATTTATTTGCTTATGGAATTCCCATTGGCCCAGCAGGGAATTTTTTATGTTTTTGATACAAAATAATCAATTTTGAAGCTATTTTGGCATCCATTTCAAAGAAATTTAAAATTTGTGATATGCAAATTACAACAACAAAAAATACCACGGGGCGCCCCCTGGAAGCTTGCGCCCCTAGGCTATAGCCTTTCTAGCCTAATGGGTAATCCGCCCCTGCATATAACATATGACAACTATTGCTGACTAATTAGCCTCCTTACTAAACTTTAACTTTCTGCAGTAAGCCAACGATACATATCCGAAACTCAATTACAACAGTGACATTTCAGGTTTTGAAAATGTGTTGGTGATAGTGTTTTTTTTTTTGGAAATCTTCTACCATCAAGCCGTTATCTGATGAATATTTTGGATTTACGAATTTAAAAGTGAATAAGACTTAACTTTAAATTAACTTTAAATGAAGTCACAATGATTGGTTTCAAGAAATATTGAAATACCTGTCTATGAATTTCTATTATAATAATGTGAGTTTAATTAATATCAAGAATATGATATAACCAATCTTCTTATTGGATATATTAAGTAATTATCTCAACAAAATAAGTATACCTAATGTGTCACCTCCTTGCGAATTATTTCATGGTGTTATGCTTTTTAAGATTTAGAAACTATTAAGAAAATGACCTAATACGTGACCTACCTAATAAGTGACAGAACCCAAGGATATCAGACACTCTCAAAGTCATAAAAAATGAATGTCGTATGTTTGTACATAAAGAAACTGTCTGGATGATAGTTACTTCATACTAATAAAAAAATCAAAAAAAAATCACCATATTAAAAGATGTTTTTACAGCACATAATAATGCTATTGTGTTGTAAAACACGTGTGTTCCAAATTATACAGAACACAGAGTGAAAAGTAACAGCAACTTTCATTCTTTCTCTCATTTTATTAAAAATAACACATTGCAAAAAAAATTATGCAATTATGCAAAAAATATAATTATGCAAACTTTCATCTTCTTACTTTATTAGAAAAAATCAATGATACTGATAATTATAATTGTATGTTTTTTAATATGTTTTAAATAAGTTTTAAGTATGTTTTTAAATATTACCCATCCCAATTAATTATCATATTTTAATTTACAGTTTGACATTAATTATGAGGTAAATGTTTCTTGGAAGACAGTACAATAATACTCTGATGTTTTTCGGTCAGAGAGTATATAAGGGGCGTGACTAAGTTGCGTGGTGCCGAAATCGGGTACAATTCGGAAATACGCTACCCGGCCTGAGCATGTAGAGGCCAGGATATCCTTCTGTACCGTCGTGATGACTATAGATGAGAGCATTAGTTTTTAATTGAAAATATAGATGCCAATGACTTTTATTCGGTTATCAGCTCTTTCGACTCTAACTACTCTACACATTGGTTCTCTGTATGTTTCAGATGATGTAAGTGGTGTGATATGGGCTGGGGACATTCGAAATGCAAGAGAAGAGGTAATATTTATATGGCCAATGTATAGCTCAGATGCTTAGACCTTGGAGTGCGAATCCAAAGCAGGAGTGCACGTCTAATCCCAATGTCATGAAAATGTCATCCCTAAGCAAGCTTACTATAAAACTAGAGGGTCCCGTCATGTAAAACATGACCAATGTGCACAGTGAGGTATGCGTAAATATAAAATGACAGCAATATTTATTAGAAGAGTGTGGTCGTTAATACACTTGACGTCGTTGATGACCCAATGCTTAACAGAATACGTAAACAAATGAGAAACGAAGAAAAGTATTTAATCATACCTATTATGGTAAAACAATTTCATATAAGTTTGCAAATTTACACTATGAGTATTCGAACTAAGTCAAATTAAGGGTAAGAAAATCAGTATGCGCCGTAACGTTACGTTGATAGTACGATGACCTGATGCCCGCGACCTATTCTTCATTTGTTATGCTAATTACATGGAATATACGTTTTAATTATATCCTTTCCTCAGATGTAGGGCGGATGTCAATTTTTTGATTTTGCGGTGCACAATTTTGGAATGTAATCCAGTAACCCTATCAAGTACCGTTTCACTGATGTTAACAAATAACGTTATATTGAAGTATTCTCTTACTGTGACTCATGTCACCATTACAAATGATTGGATGATGTCAGAAATACGTTTCTCTGAGCTCACTTCAAGAATATTGAAATGGACTTTAGTCCATTAACCTCTTTAGGTATAGATATTCAGTTAACAATGTAAAACCCTAACATTGGTGTTCAAACTTTCAACAACAACATGAATTCGTTGTGAATACATGACTGGACACAATACAGACCACTCTACGAAATAAATGTAGAAAGAAAATAATACATTTGTTCGTTTGCAAATTGCAACATTAGGCCAATGTTAGAAATCTATCAGCTTTGTTTGGTTTTCATGGCCCTCTAAAATACAGAGCAAATTGAAAATGTATAAAAAGTACATTTTAGCTTCTTGACGTGAGGAAGTTTTCTATGTAATGTACTAGCTATTTTGAACGGTTATTGTGTTATAGTAGATTTTTTAGACACTCAAAGGGATAAGGATTACGTTTTAGATAAGTTTTGGTTATTTCTTTACTTAGTGAAAGCAAAAGACGTATTTTTAGACACGATTGGCAATGAAAGTCCACCATTTTAAATACCAAAAAAATGTAAGTCTTCGGCCGTTTTCAATGTAATGTTATGATTTGGACAGTTATTCTGTGTTAAAATTCATTACTTAATGAACACAAAGGGATAAGGATTTACATTATGTAAGTTTCAGCAAAGATAATTAAAGGTTTCAGTTATTATTTATGCACAAAGAGCAGAAGATGTAATTTTTGACATGATTTGGGCAATGTAACGTCGACCATTTTAATTTTAAATACAAAATATAGAGAGTGCGCGCGCACAAAATAGTGAGTGCGCGCGCAGGCGTTCCAGATAGACAGACGGACCTGAGTAACTATAAATAATTGTATGTTGACTATTGAATGGTAAGTGTATATTGCCGCCCATAGCTTTCAACGTAAAATTACACATTTTATACGAAAACTTGCACACACTTTAGTATACCTACATCTCATTCTTCATTCAAATATTGGGACAAATACTAAACAAATGGACAAATGGTCTGGTCGCTATATTATAGATACCGATATTAATTGAAATCATCTCATTTTGTAAAACCAAAAAATTATCCGGGACGATCCAAACGGGTAAAATACGATTCATACGAACAGCTCTAATTAAATAACCCTTCAACATAGAGAGCTGAAACTTGACACGATTATTCAGAATACATGTGTGAAAATAACGATTATGCGCTTTTTAAGGAATTTGTATTGCATTATTTTTAAAATTAAATCAGTACGTCCCGGATTTTTCATCGAGAAAACTCTCATTTTGTATTGCCTGTGGCCAGGATAAAAATAAAGTTATTGCCAAATACCGAAATCGTTTTCTTCGCATATTCATAACGAAGACAATGAGCTTACTTGCAAGTCCCTAGAAGTAATAGTTGCGATCGCTGGAGTTGTTTAAATGCAACAGCAATATTTTGTCAAAAAATGGGAGAAATATCCGAGTTAAAATATACCAGTGGGTTGTAGAATCACTTATAAGATGAGGAAAAAACATTTTCTTGCTTTTATGAGCAATAGTTTGGCCAATTACGTTACCTAAATGTTTAGTCACTTGGGTCACTTGGTTGGTTCTGTTGCATTGCGCACGCCGCACCCGTTCTTCCTTAATCAAAACTCTATTTTCTGTTTAGTGTTTCACCGGCTGTTTCCTGGAGCTGGTTGGCGTCATTGACAACGGAGAGTATTCACTGGAAAACTCCGTGGAATTCGGACAGAAGATGGACATGAATATCATTGAAGACTGCACTCAATGTTTCAAACAAGGTAATTTCGTATTGAAAAACTACGCAAGACCAAGGGACTACGCCTGTAAGACACTTAACACAATGTGTCTTTTTCACAGGTGTCGACAGCAAAGATATCTGTGTTATCGGCCCTCCACTGTGGAAATGTATCACTGGAGATTGTTATGACTGAGTAAAACTATTCGTTCACTTCACTTTATTATCACTCTCACCTTATAAAACATTGAACTTCTGTAAATTATCGAAACAGTAAACTCAATAAAATAATAATATTAACAGCAAAAATTATTCATATTATTCTCCACTGTGTTTCCTATAATTTATAATAGTCATGTAATAGTCCTAATAGACTTATATTAGTCCTGTAATTTAGGTGATCTTTGGATCATTACGACTACCTATGGCAGAAAAAAAGCAAAGTTGAGATCGAGATGCTGTTGATGATGTGAGATGTGGGTTGTTGATCCTTTCTCTTCAAATTAATTTGAAAGTGGTGGCAACTTCATGACATGGTTAAAAAAATCTTTTCTGTATTTTTATTCAAATAAATGGGAAATTATCACTTAGTCTAAATAATCTATTGCCTTTTTTTTTTTTTTTATTGATCACACAAGAAATAATATTACAAAAAAACACTTTTTTTATGCACACAAAAATAGCCCTACTAAGTCAATCCGACTTATCAGTAGGTTTTACAACTAACAAATAATATTCACAACAAATGCAGGTCGATTCAAGACATTGAGAAAATAAACAACATATTACAATTCTAAAGTTACAAGAGAAGAGAAGAGAAAAAAAAATATATATATATATTTCTTGACTAAGATTTTCGTGACCGCTTATTAATGAAACAGACATATTTTTCGGTTCTGCCACGATTTATTGTTTACATACAACGTTTCGATGTGTTTTTACACACCTTCTTCAGGTAAATTGACATTTGAAAATAACAAAGTTTTGAAAGACAAAATATTTAACAATTAATAAGCAACAGGTATAAAATCACTGCTTCTTGGATTTGATGGAACTTGTCATGGATCTTGTAACTCGTACCTTCGGAGACTCTGGTTCTCGCTGCAGAGTGGCAACTTTGTCAACTGGTGGTTTTGACAGTTTTCGACAATGGATGTTGCATTGGACACATTTGATTGGTCTAATCTTTGATTGGGGATAATACGAATCATGGAACCTAGAGACTTCCAAGTATCGGAGAGTTTTTGGCTCTCTAATTGTTTGTTGAGACAAAATGTTGGTCTTTTTTCTATTTCTATTGCCTCTCTGATGAGACGAGGCAAAAGTTTCTCCGATCTTGCTATAATCTTAGTTCCCTCGTAATTAGGGTTGCCAACTGTCCGGAATTTCTCCGGACACTCCGGAATTGGACAGCATTGTCCGGATGTCGGAATTACCTCATTCCGGACAGCATAATGTCCGGAATTGTTCAATTGCTGCATGAAACTTACGCTATAATTCAATAATCAATGATACATCACATCATAACTTTTGCAAAGTACCTAAGTTTTGTAGGTATGGTTGATAGAGACACTTAGTTCACTTTCACCCATTAGTTTCAATTTTTACTGCATATTTATCAACTTCAACTTCAAGGTTAAATAATATTATGAGAACAATCTAATTATTATAGAGTTAAATTCAAGTCATTTTGCTGTAATTGTAAAGAAATGTTTAAAATTCCCAAATATCAAATCGCCGAATATTGTAGTCCAGAACGCATGAAAATGACCCAAATACACTTTCAAAATTCAAAATTTTCCCGGGCCTGTGCGGCCCGGACCCGCATGGTGCTGGGGGGTCCTCCCCCCAGACCCCCCATTGATTTCCTAAGGCATCGTCTATTCGTGCATACGAATTTCCCCATAATACCGTATTGTGAGGATATTTTATTCCCAAAGAAATTTAGAACTAAATTGTCCGGAATGCAATTCTTGTAAAGTTGGCAACCCTACTCGTAATCGATGTTATGTCCTGACTCCCTTACATGTTGTGCTAAGGCTGAGGTGTTTTTGTCCTGAAAAACGTCTAGCCGATGTTCCGATGTTCCGACGTTTAGCCGATATATATATATATATATATATATATATATATATGACTAATATGGTTTTTTTCTGATGACCTCAGATAGGGTGATGATAATTAATACCAACTGCAAATTGAAAAGATTTGCCTACTGTGGGGATCGAACCCACGTTCCTGAATTGCCGGTCCAGTGCTCTAACCACTAAGCTAAGCAGGCTATTCAATCTGCAGTGGTTCTGTTCCATATAAACTGTATTTCTACAGTCCGAGACCCGTGATGAAGAGGTCAGAAGACCGTGGAATCCTTTCCACGTTTGACAACTGACATTCACCTTCTCGTATGGATTTTTCTCATATACGATGAGTAGGTACTTATAGGTGACTAATATGGTTTTTTCTGATGACCTCAGATAGGGTGATGATAATTAATACCAACTGCAAATTGAAAAGATTTGCCTACTGTGGGGATCGAACCCACGTCCCTGAATTGCCGGTCCAGTGCTCTAACCACTAAGCTATATATATATATATATATATATATAGAGAGAGAGAGAGAGAGAGAGAGAGAGAGAGAGAGAGAGAGAGAGAGAGAGAGAGAGAGAGAGAGAGATAAATGCGATACGTAGATATATAGATCATTTAACACATAATGAAGAAGAGTACAGTCATTTACATAGTAATTTCACTGTAAGGTATTATACATTGAAATAGGCAGCCACCCAAAGACATCTAACCTTGAGAAAAAAAAGTATATTGTAAACAGTTTTAATTTATTTTAAATTATTACATATTAAGAAATAGCCAGTTCTTTAATTCCCTTTTGACTTGAGAAAAAGTCTCTAAATTCTTTAGATCGTCAGGTAGCTCATTCAAAATAGTAGGTACAACAATAGAAATCTGCCTTTTCCCATACTTATTAATATAGTTTGGAGTAAAATATGTAATTTTTGTCTGTAGTCTTGTATTCTGTGAATGCTCAATTCTTTTTCTAAACTCATCACAAAAGTAGTATCGTAACATTACACGGAACCTAAATAACTGCATAAATGGAAGAAAATTACAATATTGATATATATAATTAATTGAATTATCATGATTTACATGTGCGGGAATTATCGTTTTCATCATATAATTCTGAATTGCCACAATTCGCTGTAGATGTCCATGCTGGGACAATTTTAATTTATGTTCTGCGGCATAATAAATATGATAAAAAATTCGTGGATCTAATTGTGTCTAAACGCTGATTATTCTTTAAACACCATGCAAAGAAACCAGCTTTGGTGAAATGTATTGCAATATATGAATTTTGAACTGTGATAGGCTTCTTGCATAAGAAAAGGCTACCACATAAACCTAATAAAGGTAATGGGAATAAGCAAATCTGACAACGTCAATCTAAAGTGCATACAATCTCATATTCAGAGTAATTACTTAGCCTATGAAATAAAGATATTATGTATGTTATAATACGCAATATTTATCCATACACATTTTCCAGTTATTCTTCTAAAAATGTGCATTATCTATTATTTATAGCTTTGAAATATTTCCCTTCCTCCTTCCAGCCTCCATTGTTCTCCACCACGGTTACGTCATGAGCAAGAAGGCATTCCTCGCATAAATGCATCAAATAATGTTGACACTAAGAGAGCAAATATTTTGTAAAGGTCCGGAAAGTCATTTCCTCAAAAAAGGTTAAAATGAGTAGTAATCCCCCAATGTCGGTGGTATGACAGATCGTAGTGAACATTCTCTACCTTCATTCCATTCTCCTCGGAGATCTCTAACCCTCATCAGTGTGTTGTGCCAAACCATGTTGACACATAAGAGAGCAAATATTTTGTAAAGGTCCGGAAAGTCATTATTAATGTCCGTCCGTCCGACCGGGTAGCTCAGTTGGTAGAGCTCTCGCCCGGCAAGTGAGAGGTCTCGGGTTCGAACCCGGTTCAGTTGGATATTTTTTACAACGCACATCCCGAATTTTAGATGGTTCTTACTTGAATTTTTCACATCCACTAATGTCATAAGAGTGGTCTTTCGCTTAAAATATTTTGACAGTATCCTGCGCATTTTTAGAAAATGAATATGGAACATTTTGACCTTAGAGTTTGCTCCTATCTCTATGGTTTGCCTAATGAATTTCAAATTTTGCATGGACATTGGGACCAACATTTTGGGTGTTTGAGTAAATTTTCAGACAACTAATTGTCAAGAGTTATTGACATTTTGCTGAAATTTTATGCTTGTTTGAAGCAACTGTAAAATGTAGTAAAATAAATGTCATATATTTTATAGCTGCTCCCTTGACGCATTACGTATCTTCAAATGGGGTGTTTAGGTCTGTGGAGAAGCAACTTTTACCCATGTGAATTTGCATACAATACGAAGGCATTTGGCAGAGCGGTTTCCTTTTTATAAATAGCCAAAGACAATGCTGTCGCGAACTTTTCAATGACTATTATAAGCTAGCTTCAGTCACCACGAGTCAGACACATTTCAGGATATAAGTACTTTTGATATTGCAATGAAAATTACATACAAAAGTTGAAAATAAGCGACGCATTTCTTCGCCTATTCAAGACGAAGACGATTAGATCACTTTCAAGTCTGCGAATGATAACTGTACCTTTGAAACAACGGTTATGTCCTTGAGTTGAAACAATTCCGAGGACATTTAAATATTATATATATTATATTATATATATTATATTATTATATAATTTTTTTAATGTAAAAAAAGGTTGTGAGTTTCAGAATCACTTTTAAAAAGAGGAACATAAATATTTATCACAACTTTGGGTGCAGTAGTTTGGTCATTATCGTATTTTAATTATGTGATATCTCTTGAATATAATAAATTAATAAACATGTATACATAACAGTTATTTATAACTTTATAACTAATATATTGCAAAAGTAGTTACATATTGTGTTCCTTCACTGGAGCAACAAGAAGACCATTCCAAATTCTTGAAACTCCTGCGCACGCCTATGTAGATGATCGATCAAATTTGAAACACTCTAGTCGTCGACAGGGCAAGTTGAACCCCAGGTATAATTTCCACCCCTACTAAACCTTCCCCCACCATGCTACCACGCTGGCCGCCTACAATCCCGGCGAACAATCAGACCTGTCAAAACAAATTGGCATGGGTCGATATCCAACCACCTCATTAGTTACAAATATTATTTTAATGCGTTTTTGCTCAAAATGGTTTAGTTTTTGTCAGATTATTATACTACCTTAAAATTGAATGTCATACCTTTTTTTAATTTAAAAAATTGACAATATTTCACAAAACTACGGAAAAAGTGATTCATTGCAAATAAAGTAGGAAATTCGATGTGTCGCGGTTTATAGCCCATATTAAAGTTGCGTTAGTTTGTTCGTTCGTTCGTTTGTTTCATGAAGTTGAATAAACTATCGACGAGACAGTAAATAATTGCAAGATTGTATGACGCAGCTCCAATTGCATTCTATACAATCATTGATTCTTCTAATCAATAGTTCTGTATCAATGAACAATTGAAATAATTGTCCCAACTTTTATAACGAATGAAGGTGAATGAATCGCCATGTTTCTCAGCAGTTTGTGTGCAACGTCTGATGATTTTATGTTGCAATACACTATTTGAATAGCATGATGTTAAAATGCATCATCAGAGAAACGAAATAATTTGTCAGCTAATTTATCAGTTTATTTGTGGCAAATAAAGTTTTATCTTCCAAGGTTTTCTAATGTCTGATCATTGCTAAGGTATGAGAATCTGACGGCGTTAAATGACTCAACAGTTACAGCGATATTTAGGAAATATTATCACTAATGTTTACCTTTTAGTTCAGCCGACTCTTATTGACTGTCATTAAGTGTAGTGTTTGGGGTTGAGATTCTACTCAAGGGAAATATTTTCGACAATTTGCATGAGTTGGTGTTGCTCTGACCGATAGCCCGACAAATATCTGAGTGCTCGATCGAAAGGGAAGACAATGTGTGTTATGGCCTATAAACAGCGACAAATCGAATTTTCAGCTTTATTTGCAGTGATACACTTTTCCGTAGTTTTGTCAAATACTGTCCATTTTTTTAACTCAAAAAAGGTATGACATTTAATTTTAAGGTAGTATAATAATCTGACAAAAACTAGACCATTTTGAGCAAAAACGCATTAAAAGAATATTTGTAACTAATGAGTTGGTCAATGTCATGACCCATGTCAATTTGTTTTGACAGGTCTGATTGTTCGCCGGGATTGTAGGCGGCCAGCGTGGTAGCATGGTGGAAGAAGGTTCAGTAGGGGTGTAAATTATACCATGGGGTTCAACTTACCCTGTCGCCGTCTTTAAAGCTGTTTTCACAACACCACTTAATCCCAGGGTCAAGCACACGGGTTTACGACTCGGGTCTGAACCCAGGGCTTGACATTGAATGTGTTTACACTACGATGTATTTACAGTTTTTGTCATTGAACAAAACCAATCAAGAAGGCAGTGGATACTGTGAGATTTCTTTGTTTTTACTTTTTCAAACGTTAAATGCCTCTGTCAAAATCAAAATGAAGCAATGATCGGCACAGATTGTTGAAACTTGGGATAATAAAGATAATAATTGAATAAGTTAGTTCATATATTAATGAAATATCGTGCACACATGTCAATTATTTTGTGTTTCAAGTAATATGATAAGATTACAGAGCTCACGCGGATGAAAAGATAACTAGTTTCGCCTCGAGTCAAACTCGCCCCGGGTTGAAATACAGGGATGGACTGGGGTTTTAGTTTCCGCGGGCTGGACCCGGGGCGATCAGGTGTAAACACGTTTTATTTCTTGACTCGGGTCGGACTGAGGTTTCAACCCGGGGAAATAGTGTAGTGTGAAAGCAGCTTAAAGAGGTACTGACATTTCAATTTAAAATATTTGTCTTATTTAACTTTTGGAGAAAGTCGTTTGTTTGATATTTAAATTTCATAGTCAATTGAGGGCAGCTTTCCCCACACAGCACACAATTTGACCAATATAATTTGCAGTTAAATCCAGCTGCAAATTATTTGAAAGCATTGAATGCGCGCTAAAGACACGTAATCGTTTATAAAGAGATTTGACTGAACGATGTTATACAGTGTAACATTTATAATCTACATCATTTGACAATGATTTGACCATGAAAGCAGTTCGAACAAAATTGTATCCTTCTTTTCGCAAATGGTTTCCTGATGTAATACCTCATTCACATTCATTTAGTACGTTTAAATACTTTTTTAGGTGTGGTTTACTCTCGCTTCCTCTTTCCAACACGGGTCGTCATTTATACGTTCCTTCTACTAACTTTATCAAAGTGACCGTCTATAATGCATGTAATAGCAATGCGCATTAAGAGTGACATAAGTACCTATTGACTATCAGTTATTAGTACGATGCATTGGGTTAATAGATTTCAAAATGAAATGTAAAAAAAGCGATAATGTAGCTTTTAATTTTTAAAAAGTTTAATGCATATTAAATGATGTAAATGGTTGATTGAAATTGCATTTAATGATCCTTGCACTGGTATAAATACAAATGATGCATCAGTTAGAACCACCACAACACACAGCGAGAACATGAAGAACTTCCTGGCGATCTTCGGGCTTCTGCTGGCCGGCTGCTGGGCTGTGGATGCTGCAAGAGAATACGTGAGTATCATACGATACGATTGTGATTGTCATTCTTGTTTTGTTACACTTTGAACTCATCCAGATTCATATACTGAGCAGAGAGAGAAAGGGATAATAGCAGCACTTTCAATTTCGTTTGGAGGTTTTACAGTATTTACATTATCCCCATAAAAAACACTTCGTGTAAAAATACCAGCCAAGTCTCTTCAACTAAAAAAAATATGACATCTAAAAATTCTGCATTTTAAAAAAATACTTGGCGCATCGTGTATATAAATAGCTTGGAAGTATAGGCCAGATATAAAATATCCATATGATATATACAAATACATAGTATACCTATAATGCCCTAAAAAAACGATGCGCCAAGTTTTTTGTAATTTTCGAATAAAATTAAACTTGGCTAATTTTTTGATATCCCTACTTTTCAGTGCAGAATTTTTAGATTTCATATTTTTTTTAGTTGAAGAGACTTGGCTAGTATTTTTACACGAAGGGTTTTTATGGGGATATCACTACTTTTTTAAGTTTATTCTTACACCTTGTGACACATATCGAATGAACAATTACTAAATCCTTTAAAAAAAAATCACCATTTACAATTTGGTTATTTCATGAAGAATAGCAAAGGTTTCATTCCAATCGGTCAACCCAGTTCCGAGATATGGCAACACTTTGGTTTTCAAAATGGCTGCTGAACTTACTGCACTGCCACAAATAATGTATAACTAAATGATGAGTATCATTTTAAGCTTTCCGAATATGTATTTATTGTATAGAAGGGGATTATAATAATTTATAAATTTGAATGACGTCATTTCCGGTCTCATAAATAGGAAAATTCTGTTGGACAGTTCCTATTCCATAGAGATGGCCTTCCGAATCGTTTGGCGCTATAGTTTCATACCGATCTGTCTACCTGTTTTCGAGATATGACTAACTTCCGGTTTCAAAATGGCGGCTGAAATCACTGACCCCTTGCATTATAATTTAAACATGATTACATTTTATTATAAGCTGTCTCAAATACTTATATTTATTGCATCAAAATGTACATTTGTGCGATTTTTAAAATGTGTGACGTCATTTCCGGTTTCAGTATGGGAAACTGCAAATATTAATGATGATAATACATAAAATTGACCGTCTAAATTGTTTAGCGTTGGTTTCGTTTAAATCTATTAAGACGTTATTAAGATATGATGTCATTTCTGGTTTCAAAATGGCGGCTTCCGGTTGGTTTTATATCAATTCAAATAAAATCACAAAAGAACATACGTTACATAAATATCAAAATAATTGGATCAAATTTGTTGCCGAAATGCCAATCGTAAAATTTCAAATTTCATGACGTCATTTCCGGTTTCGTTAACATTAGTTTTAGCTGTTGCTAATGAAAATCTATATAGTTGACCGTCCGAATCGTTTTGCGCTATTTTCGTTCCAATCGGTTTAGCCGTTGTCGAGATATAATGTCACTTCCGGTTTCAAAATGGCGGCACAAAAAATTCATGGGGGGAAGGTTAAATCAGACGCCAAAAGTGCACACGTGGTAAAAATGTGAGATCAATAGGTTCAGCCGTTTATGCTGTGGCCTGTTTACCGGATTTGAATTCCAGGAAACTACTACTACTACTACTACTACTACTACTACTACTACTACTACTACTACTACTACTACTACTACTACTACTACTACTACTACTACTACTACTACTACTAAGATTATTATTATGAAAACCGCCCTAAAACACTGTTTTCACGGCCCTCTAGCTCGCAAAGGGCGAACCTATTGTTCCTAAATTTGGTATATGTGGTGGGGTGGGCCATAGCTCGAAATTAAGATATTTCGCAACAATGTGAGATTCCCAATTTTATGATCTAGTAGGCCGAAAATGCCACTTTGATGCTTACAGTAAAAGTGGGTTTGCTCCAGCCTTTATATAAGAGTGTGCGCGCGCCGTACGACTTGGCTGGCGTGGAGCGACCGCTCCACTAGATAGATTCAAGTGTCTATTCATAGCTTGCACGAACTTCTTTTGTTTTATATCAGCAAAGCTAAATTATTGAATTGTCCACCCATTACGTTGGCACGTTGACGGGTCAGATTTATAACTTTATTGAGGCAAACTGATGTATTTTTGTTATGTGAGTGATTTCTCATCGTACTAAAGTAATCTCCGGAGCCTATACAATTTCCCAGGTACTTATTAACTATAAAATATCGTCAAAAAAGCAGAGAATCACAGCTATTCTGCGTGCCATTAAGAGGCAAACGGAAGCGAACGGGAATCGCACGGTTCGTCAGAGCGTTTTTTTGAAATTGTGTCTTCCCACTTAATAATTTTAAAAAATCAGATAGTAACGACCCATTACAGCCTAAAAGACTAAATAATGCCGCACATTGGAGTTCATTATGACCTCTGGTGCGACCTCAAAGTGTTAAATACGATATTTTTAATAAAATAATCGAAAATAATCGTATTTAACACTTTGAGGTCAGACCAGAGGTCATAATGAACTCCAGTGTGCGGCATTATTTAGTATATTAGGCTGTTATGGGTCGTTACTATCTGATTTTTTAAAATATTCAAGTGGGAAGACACAATTCCAAAAAAACGCTCTGTCGAACCGTGCGATTCCCGCTCGCTTCCGTTTGCCTCTTAAGATGGCGACGGCAACAATGAGATGACATCACATGCAACCTATGAATTGTACACCATATATTTATTTTTGTATATTTTTTCGAATTTTCATTTAGTTGTTACAAACAGCTATTAAATGGTGAAATAATACAAGCCTCGAGACACAATACATTAAAATACTATCAAACAGGGCTTTGAAATTGGATTAAGAAGTTAATTACCTGAACTGTTATTAGTATGTGTGTAGGTATATCTAGGTTTATATATTTTGCAAATTTGATATGTATGATACCATTTATATAACTAGGACTAAACAAAAATAAGTAAACCTATTTGTATTTCTATTCGCAATATAAGTAGTAAATTCACCGCGTCAGTAATGAATAGTCACTTAGCCACACACAAATGCCAAATACAATCTACTGTGTATCCTTATTATCACAATATAAATACCTAATTACAAGCGTAGTTAGCGTAGGTAGAGAGCCCAATAGAGAGACTGAATTCTACAGAATAGGACCAGCACGGTTAGGCCAACTGGCACCAAACTAGCGCCAACGGATCCAAACGGTCATCCAGATTGCTCTTGACCTGTGATTTATCGCTTTAGGCCATGTTCTATGTTCTGGATATCATGATCGCGGTCACAAAAGCTACAGTGTATTGTATTTGTACTCGACCCCCACTTAGACCCCACTCAACCCCCACTCTATGACACTATGCGCCAAGCAAGTTGTTTTATTCCTTCAGATAATGGCTTTTGTTTCAGCCCGAAACCCAGGAAGACAACCAGCAGTTGTTTGGGGCGAGTCTCCGTGCGTGTGAAGAGAGCTTCGAAGTTTCTAATGGTATCAACATATTTAGATATATATTATTACACTCCAGTATATTGTCATAATCTTTTCCCGCCAATAGTAGACATTCCAGTATGAGATTTGCAAGTAAAATTGATGTACAGTAATAGAAAAGTAATTGAGCGAGCGAAGCGAGCGTCTCCTTTTGACTCATTTGACACGGACATCTGTTTTTTTTTCGGTTAATAGCCGATACAAAGGTCACAATGTTTCACCCATCGATCTGAAATTTTGCACACATGTACAACCAACCTTCTCTGTTGCAGACCCAATTTTTTTTGAAATCCATTGATTGGTTAAAATTTAAATAAACATCTCCTGATGGTAGGTTGAAAAATGACAATGGTCTTCGATAAATCTGATCAAACTCATATTTTGGCTACAGGTCAGAGTTTTTCTTCTATCGAGCTAAAATTTTGCACACATGTAGAGACAACCTTTTCTGTTTGCATACCCTAATTTGTTTGAAATTCATTCGTTGGTAAAAATTTAAATAAACATCTCCTGATTGTTTGAAAAATGAAAATGGTCTTCGATAAATGTGATCAAACTCATATTTTGCATGGTCAGTAAGATCGATATTGTCTCTTATTTTACAGTTTTTCATCCCAATCAGTAAAGATATGAACTTATTGACATTTTTAATATCTGTCAGATATGAAGTATCGAAATGAATGTTTTCCAGTGCCAGTTGAATTGAATCTGATTTGCTTTATGCACCAGGGTGCTTAGATGTCATTTTCAAGTTTCGATGAAAAGCATATACTTTTATGTTGATTCATGATGGCTCATATTATTTCAATTCAATATGGATGTATATGTTTTATGTGCGTTGTGTACGCATTTCCGGTTCGAGAAATTGCACGTATCCGTGCTCGCTCATCAACGCGTTACTCTGAGCGTTTTCCTAGTTATTAATATTTTTGCTGTAATTTGAAAAGGTATTTGAATGTGTGTGTCTATTATTATGATGCATGTACGAAAAAGGTTAGTTTAATTTCACTCTAAAACATACTCATTTCTAGTTTTGTACCACATTTGTACTTTTTATGTTTCAGATGATGCTAAAGCCATCCTGAAATCCGGAACTACTCAAAATAAGGATGAAGAGGTAATATATTACGTATAGGAAATATGCAAAAAATATTAAAGACTACATTTTAAAATAAAAACATACTTGGTAAAACACACTATTTTCACACTCAAAAGTGTACATTTTCATTGAGAAATATGAAATTGAAAATCACGTGACATTTTTGCGGGAAAACAGTATTCCTGACGTTTCCTAACGAGTGACGTCATTTTTATCAACCAATAATGATGCTGCCATGGTTACAATAACATATGACATCACTCATTAGGTAATGTCAGGAATACTATTTTCCCGCCAAAAAGTCGACTGAATTTAATTGTCATATATCTGAATGAAAATTTACACTTTTGAGTTTGAAAATAGTGTGTTTGACCAACATTTATGTAGTTAATTTGAAAAATTGTATTTTAACACCTTAAAAAAACTTTTGCATTTACCCTTATGAATGGGCGAATTCAAAACTTCAAAACTCAGAGCCGAGATGTTTGTGTCTGTGTTTTTCGCATTCAAGGTCAAACAAAGTAAAGGACCATGACAAGTTTATCAAAGGAGACTAATTACTTTCTATTCTTCCCTTGGTTTCTTTGGGAAATCAATTTAATTAGTTCGAAAATGTAATAAATCGTTTAGTTAAACAATGAAATCTTAAATAGACATTTCTTATTTCCTTGAATAATCCATATGTAATTTCAAAGGACTATAGGACGACTTGCGTGCATTTCAAACTCTAGTTTATCAACGCGAGGAGAGCTTTCCTATCATTATGAGCAACGCCACAGCTGAGGTTGGTAGAGCTATGGAGGCATTAGTGCGCGGCCTTCTATTACAAATCCATGACTTTGGTGATGAGCTCATGAAACAACTTGAGAAAGATCGGTCCCTTTGTCGTCGCACAGATGCCGTAAACATGGTCCTGTAGTCCGTTCATTGCTTTTGTAGCATTAGACGTTATTGTTTTACTACGATAATATTTCAAGTAGGTTTTCCAATATTGCTTTGATACTTTGATTGTTCGGCTTGGATTGGAGGACAGTTTCTAGGAGTTACCCGACATCTGGAATATTCAATACAGTTGATCGCACAGATCCCACTGCCACGTTAGCATTGGACGGACTCTGCGCGTCACCCGTGCTCACTCACAACGCTGTCTTCTATTTAGTGTTTCGTGGGCTGTTTTCTGGAGAAGGTCGGCGCCATTGAGGATGGAGAGTATAATCTGGAAAACGCCGTAGCATTCCGTGAGAAGTTGGGGTTGAACGTAACTGAGGCATTCACAGGATGCTTCAAGCGAGGTAAGCTGGGATTTCATGCATTGCCGAGCTGTTGACATGATAGGATCAACACAACTATTGCAAGAAAATCTCATTTGAGATCAAGATGGCAACAAATAACGTTCTCGCATTAAAAATGTTATGGGAACAAACAAATTCCTTGGGTATAAAATTACCGGGAGGCGCAAAGAAAATCCTCTTGTTTTAGAGGTCACTCCGACAGACCTATAAAAGATAAAAATCTGAAACTTTTATACATTATAGAAACTATATACCAATTTAATGTGTGCAATTTTCAGAAATTTTAATTAATGAGAAAAAAGAAGTAGACATTTGAATCAAGACGTTGAAAAACAGTTTATACCAGCGTTATAAAACTTTAAATTACCTATAACTTTAACAGCACTGCGAACAGAAATAAAAGATTCGTGGCCACTAATTTTGGTATCACAGATTCAGAAATCTGTATTACATCGTTTGCGCATGGTCCACAAGGAAATTGGTGGACCAAACAACATAAATTTACCTAAATACCATGAAGTTACTCCAAATCAATTCTTCAAACAAATCAATTATCTGGTTTATTCTTATTTTTTAACTTTTACTTCAATAATTTCTAACTTTTTTCCTAATTTACAAATATGTTTTAAACTTAAATTTCTAAAAGAGTATAACATTTCAGAACCCTAGATTAAATTGATTTGATGTAGTGACCTCTCAAACAATGGGTGTTATTTTGCGCCACCCGCCTATAAGGACTGCTAGTAAACAGAGCCTGTTTTTCGATCTCGGAATATTATTAATAGTAGGTAAGTATACACAAATGCAATAAGCAGTTGCGTCTGGATCCGAAGCTTCATATTGTGTAAGCTCTTGATAAGGGAGCGTTACTTAAGTAATAAAGCGGCACTTCCTCTGTGTGTGTTTCACCGCACCGCACCGATCAACAAGTCCATCGGAAAGTTTGCACACATACTTGTGCCATTACAAAATGATTAAAAGTGAAAATGAACTTTTTGTATTATAGATCAAATTTTTCACGGTAATAAAGGACCATAATTTTATCAGATTTCATAAATTCCCAGTACAATCATTTTAAAAATAAGGGTAGTTGCCATTTACCAAATTATTTTTAAACTTCGATTTTGTTTAGATATTGTGTAGTAAATTGCATCGAGCTTAAGTCTGTTGGTGGCGCGATCACTCGAAGTCATAGTCTCAGATCTTCATAATATTTTGTGTACTTATTGATAATCACGCCATACACAATCCCTGGAAAAATTAAACACTTCTCGTGTCTAGTTTCTGAGATAATTTGAGTTTTCTCCCCCATGTTATCTTATGGCAGCCAAGTAAAATCGTGTCATTTTTAAGCTAAAATGGAGTTCTAATCTTTTTGTACGGTTAGATTTTAACAAAAAACTTAACAATACCATCGTGAGCTATTTTAAAAGTTATTAACCAAATTCGAAATGATTTTCCTATATCTCCCATGTTAAGTGTCTTTTGAAACACTTCTGTCTTTTGAGAATGATCAAAACCTTAACATGGGAGGTATAGGAAATAATTTCGAATTTAGTTAATAACTTTTAAAATAGCACACGATGGTATTGTTTTCAATTTTTTTCCTGAAAGTATGTCCATATGTCTACCGGAAAAAAAAGGTTTTTTGTTAAAATCTAACCGTACAAAAAGATTAGAACTCCATTTTACCTTAAAAATGACACGATTTTACTTGGCTGCCATAAGATAACATGGGGGAGAAAACTCCAATTATCTCAGAAACTAGACACGAGAAGTGTTTAATTTTTTCAGGGATTGTGTATGGCGTGATTATCAATAATATTATGAAGATCTGAGACTATGACTTCGAGTGATCGCGCCACCGCAGCTATTTTCCAAGGCTCCTTAATTCTCACCAATACAAAGATATCACTTATCAAGCGTTGTACGGAGCGTTTTGTGTCACTATTTCTCTGTTTTCACAGATGTCGAGAGCAAAGATATCTGTGTTATCGGCCCTCCACTGTGGGCGTGTCTTCATGCTGCTTGCCATCATGATTAAAATCACGTCTTATATAACACCATTACATTCTATTATAAAACATTTAATTGTATTAAAACTTCAATTATATTAATTATCCTGTGATTATGAACTGATGTGAACAATCGAAATAAAATTAAATATGCAAATTCAGCAAAAGTATCAATGTATTTTAATCTTTTGCTGCGATCCATCTGTACCTCAGAGGCAGAAGGCAGGAAGTCTTTTTTTCGATTTTGAGTAGCACACTTTTGGAATCATATAATCAAGCTCTATCAATTGTCATTTGACTGATATATTGATTCTCTTACACAATGACTCAAGTCACCATTACAAATATGATTGGATGAAGATTTAGCTTAGATCAAGAATCATTTGAAACGGGCTTCCGCCCTTCTACCATTGAGGTACAGATACGGTAATGTTAACTGACGGTGAAGCACGATTCTAAGTTGAATGAACCAAAAAGAAGCTTGCCCTATTCTAGGACTTTTGAATTCTCAATTCTGATGGAATTCGAATTCATTAATTAATGTTAAGAGGGCTTGGTAGTGAGCGTGGCCTTGACGAGTTTTTTAATCGATTTTTATCAATATCTTTTTCCAGTGTAATTGTTAACAAAATAGGGCTATGGACGTGAATTCAGAATAGTTCAATGAAAATAATTTCATAGTTTGGAATAAGTTATTTGTTTTTTTGTGTCCAGCAAGTGTTTAGAACCCGAAAATTAATTTTCGGGTTCTAAACACTTGCTGGACACAAAAAAACAAATAACTTATTCCAAACTATGAAATTATTTTCATTGAACTATTCTGAATTCACGTCCATAGCCCTATTTTGTTAACAATTACACTGGAAAAAGATATTGATAAAAATCGATTAAAAAACTCGTCAAGGCCACGCTCACTACCCAGCCGTCTTAATCCTTATGGCTGTGACCGGATTCATTTAGAATGGAATTGGGAAAACGTTCTACTTAGTACCAAACGCAACTTTTCTTAGGAACCAAATCGGAAATGGGTTTTTAAAGGAATTAGTCATTGTTGCTCCGAATGTGTTGCAACTTGTAAGAATTATCTAAACAAAGGAGTCTTATCCCCATAAAAACACTCCGTGTAAAAACAAAAACCAAGTCTCTTTAACCATAAAAATAGAATAAATCTAAAAAATTAGCACTGAAAAGTTTGTATGGAGGGTCTAACATCCACCCCCAGCTTCAGGAGATGGTAAAATTTGTATGGAGGGTCTTACATCCACCCCCAGCTTCAGGAGATGGTAGAGCTTGTATGGAGGGTCTAACATTTACCCCCAGCTTCAGGAGATGGTAAAGCGTGTATGGTGGACCTATCATTAACACCACAGATGTTAGGCCCTCCATACAAGCTCTACCATCTCCTGAAGCTGGAAGTGAATGTTGGCCCCTCCATTCAAGATCTACCATCTCCTGAAGCTGGGGGTGAATGTTAGACCCTCCATACAAATTTTACCATCTCCTGAAGCTGGGGGTGGATGTTAGACCCTCCATACAAGCTCTACCATCTCCTGAAGACTGGGGTTGGATGTTGGCCCCTCCATTCAAGCTCTACCATCTCCTGAAGGCTGGGGGTGGATGTTGGGCTCTGTCATCTCCTGGGCTCGGATTCACAAAGCTTTTCCCTTTGTGAATTGATCGTTTACCCCACTTTGGTGTATCTTATAAGCAGTGAAAGAAAGGGGTTTATTTTTTAAAATCCCCAAGAGAATAGCTTTGTGAATTCGGACCCTGATGAACAAATCTAGAATAAATTGCTGAATAAATTTAGCATTGGTAGATTAGTAAAGAGCTATATAATAATACCTTCATTACATATACTTGATATGCATATGTCACGTTCCTGAGAAGCCAAGGTCACGCTCTTGATAAGCTAAGTCACTCTGATCGTGCTGATAAAATTATAAATGAGTTCGCGGGGTGAAATTATCTTTCGATAGAGTGGTCACAATCATATTTTTGCGCGCATTTTTAAATATTATCATATCTTGGTAATCCAAATTCACAGCCTTGATAAGCCAGGGTCAATCTTATTTGAGTAATATCATTATATTCGTGTTAGGTGTCCAATTATCTTTCGATAGAATGGTCATAAGCATATGTTTCAATGAATTTATTAATACTATCATATCTGATAAGCCAAGGTCATCCTATTGATGATGCAAGGTGACAATAGTATGTAATTGCATTATATCTGAGTCAAGGGTGAAATTACCTTTTGATAGAATGGTCATAAGTATATGCTTTTATCAATATTTTGAATATTATCATATCTGATAAGCAATTATCACGCTCCTGATAAGCCAGGGTCAATCAAATTCAAGTAATAACATTAGATTTGTGCCTAGGGTGTAATTATCTTTCGATAGAATCGTCACAAGCTATGTTTCGGGGCAACTAAGATATGTTATCGAATTAATATGAAATGCCCAAATTTTGGACGCCCCTGCCCAAACTTTTTCATGATTACGTACTACTTTTCGAATATGGACCTTACTTGATTACATTAGTGTAATTTTGTTCAATAAATATAAGCGGAACCTTTCTTAATAATATTTTTTAAATTTGTCTACCTTAAACTTTCCACGCCCGCCACCCCTAAACGGGGTGAGTTTTTGATGACGACCCGGTCTCAGATTAATCAGTATTTTTTTCGCTACAAATGAGCCAAAATCCATGCTTCTATCACCAAACGCGAAACCGGATGTGACGTCATATATCGAAAACGGCTGGATCTATTATTACGAAACTTAAGCTATTCTTCTTGGATAATCATTTTCATCTTATACCAAACGCAACTTTTCTTAGTAACCAAATCGGTTGAGGCGTATTTTTTTTAAAGAAATTAGTTCCTGCTCGGACATGTGCTACACGCTGTATGAATAAACTAACAAAAGAAGTGATATCCCAGAAAAAACACTCCGTGTAAAAAAGGCAGCCAAGTCTATTTACTTTAAAAAAAATTCAACACCGAAAAGGAATGATATCAAAAAAGGAGCCAAGTCAATGACATTTCCAAATATTTAATCGTATTTTTGAAATAAAAGAATAAACACCGAGAAATACTTTACAAAAGGACTTTGCGCATCGTTTTTTTAAATACATTTTTCGATTCATAAGCATATGCCATTTATATACAACCGTCATTTAGAATTTTTAGAATAATAGGGAAACATAATATGTCAATTATACATATTATACATACCTACTGTAAAATATTTTCTATTAGAATATGTATGTACGTACGCGATAAAACTTGTTGCCTATGTTTTCTATAAATACACAATAGTTAGTTATCTTCGTAATATTCATGCGTTAAACCTCCTCATCATGAAATACATTTCGATTAATCCACATTTTATAACAAAACATTTCACAAAGTACATAGTCACATTGAATTTTTATTAAAAATTTTAACTTTATACACTTGACACTTTAAAAATATATAATAGTGTTCCAAAGATAGCTCGTAATTATTTGACAACGTTTCATGATTTCCTTCAGTCAAGATCAAATTATGAAAAGATACCCTTCTAATATCACCATATTAACAGTGCTATAAGAATATGTATGAGCCCACTTCCAATTGTTATTTAATTCTTCCATCCTTATAATACTTATCTATTACAGCATGAAATCTTTCTACTATCGCCATTGACAAAACTATAAAATAGCCATTACTAAAAGTAGCTTGATTAATAGATTCTGGCTCTAATATAAAGAGGAAAATGTACCTACTTTAAATTTCTTTCCACTTTTAGTATTGAATGAGGTCTTTAAAAAAACGATGCGCCAAGTCCTGTTGTAAAGTATTTCACGGTGTTTATTCTTTTATTTCCAAAATACGATTAAATATTTGGAAATGTCATTGACTTGGCTCCTTTTTTGATATCACTCCTTTTCGGTGTTGAATTTTTTTAAAGTAAAGAGACTTGGCTGCCATTTTACACGGAGTGTTTTTTCTGGGATTGCTATTAGTTCTAGAGTTCAAAAACTGAGAATATATAATATGGTATCTTGTTATCAACCATTTGAATCGTTCTGAGTTATTGGAAGAGGTTACAAAAAAATCCCTGATTAAAAATCCCTGATTTAAAAATCCTCGAAATCATACATTTTGGTTGTTACATTCACTATATTGATTTTAAACTTAGCATTCATTACCATTCAAACTTATAACAATATTTACTAACCTTATTTATTTTCACATTTCTTATTGACTCAAAACACTTGCATTGTAACTCTCCTCACTATTTTTATAAACACGATTTAATGACCAATCTTTTACCTACAATAATTCCATAAAAACTTCTAAATTAATATTATTTGGTGAACAAATTGCAGAACATAACACCTCATCCAAGTGACACCAGCTGCTGCAATGAAATGAATTACCAAAGCCGAACCGTTATCTCCTTTTCAGTTTATGAAAGAAGATGACAGTTGCAAGCGATTGGCAGCTGCGCTTACCTTCCTTATCTACTGGCGCTAAATCGATCAACAATTGAGGAGCAAATCCCCCCCCCCCCTCCCAAAATAAGATCAATAATTCATATATAATTATTATATTGTTCCGTCATAAAAATAACAAATAACACGCAGTAAGAGAATCTTGGTCTGATTAGGGATTTTGAAGACAGAAAAATTTGTGCTTTTAGAGGTGTGTGTTCAAAATTTCAGACCGATTGTTTGATCAGTTCGACCAGAGCACTGCAGGCAAAATAAAACATACAGAGAAAGTGTCATAAGAGTTCCACGGAATCCCGTACCCCCGCCGGCGAGAATTGAATTGCAAGTTATTTTTCAGGAGTTATTTGTTCAGCCAATAGGAGTTGTAGTAAAGTGTGGTAGTAAAGTGTGGAGGGTGGTAAACTTCACTCGCAATCATGACGTCGATCTTGCTCATCTGATCAGCTGTTATGAAATGTCATTGTCTTTGCTCAGCTGTTTATTTTGATTAATGAAATGTCATTGTCTTTGCTCAGCTGTTTATTTTGATTAATGAAATGTAATTGTCTTTGCTCAGCTGTTTATTTTGATTAATGAAATGGCATTGTCTTTGCTCAGCTGTTTAATTTGATTAATGAAATGTCATTGTCTTTGCTCATCTGTTTATTTTGATTAATGAAATGTCATTGTCTTTGCTCAGCTGTTTATTTTGATTAATGAAATGTCATTGTCTTTGCTCAGCTGTTGATTTTGCTTAATGAAATGTCATTGTCTTTGCTCAGCTGTTTAATTTGATTAATGAAATGTCATTGTCTTTGCTCAGCTGTTTATTTTGATTAATGAAATGTCATTGTCTTTGCTCAGCTGTTTAATTTGCTTAATGAAATGTCATTGTCTTTGCTCATCTGTTTATTTTGATTAATGAAATGTCATTGTCTTTGCTCAGCTGTTTATTTTGATTAATGAAATGTCATTGTCTTTGCTCAGCTGTTTATTTTGCTTAATGAAATGTAATTGTCTTTGCTCAGCTGTTTATTTTGATTAATGAAATGTCATTGCATTCCCTGTCAATTTTCTTTCAGTTGATGTTTTATGAAGATAATGTATATTTAACCCTTTCCCGGGCACGACATTTGCCGCAACATTTTAAACCTTTCTTTGGTGGAAACCTCGTCTATTGCACATTGTAAGACCAACAAGAACCATTTTGGATTTTTGTGATATCGAAACCACCCCTAAATTTGAGTGGGAATACTTCATCCCACCGCCCGTGGAGAACATACATTTGGGGGACCTTTTAATTAAAATCTCATTATTTAACTCAATTAATTATATTATTATGCTTAAAAGAATTTAAAATAATGGAAGTAAGTTACAAGCATCTACTTATGGCTCAAGTATAAGAATGTTGTAACAATAGTAAAATATATTGATTATTTAAAATTTGCAACAATGAAAAAATAAAAAAATAAAAAAAATCGCGTTATATTTTTTTTATTATAGTTATGATATATTGTAAGATATATTTTAATTTTTGGCTTATTGTTCCACAAGCACTAAAGATATAGGGACAAAACGAAAAAGGACGAACAAATTGCTGCAGAAAATGAGATATAATGCAATATACATCATTTGCAGTGTCAAGATCATGAACTACCATGTCAAGCAATTTTTTTTAGGAATTGTTGATGTCTCCACTCTATGGCAGCACGTTAAGATAGCGGGTTATGCGCGTCCCTTAGCCCATTTCAACAGCAATACCTGGTGGCAATACATCTTCCCAAGGCCTACGAAATTAAATAATTGGTATGGAGTTTAGCAAAAGCGAATTAAGCAAATGCAAAAGCATCTTACATTTAATTAAGTATGATAATGGACGACGTCACTCGTTTCTCATTGGTTATTTTTAACTCCATTTACGAACCTACTTGCAATTCAATTCTCACCCCCCTCCGCCGCTCCGGGGCGCGTCTTTACAAACCGAAGTCGGCTCCGACGCTGGCACGCTATATTAGTACAGCGCATAAGAGGAATGATCGTTCATTGTGATACAAGCATGACATTTGTTGGAGATGTTCCTTAGGACATATAAAAAGATTTTACTATGATATCATTCATACCAACATTCATTCAACATTTTGAGCGAATGTTTGCTCTATAATGACCATCTATATACATGTGATTTAAACAATAAACACGAATATACAAATTACAAATTTTCACAAGGGGTCATTTGGGGTAAAATGGCAAGAATCTTATTTATTGAGCTTTATTTATTTATTTTATTTTTTGAAATGTGTTGAAATGGTCTATTAAATGTTAATAACGATGATCAAATCCAAAATTGTTGCAGGAAAGGATATAATGGGCCCAATGGACCAATGTTGATGGGAGGAGGCAATGTAGAATAATAGTTCTCTTTACTCACACTAGAGCAGCACTATCCATATAGTGGGAGAAAGAGCCAATCAAATGTGTGGGGGAAAGACAGTTGAAGTTCAAAATGGATCCATTTGCTATCCGATTACTATTGATTACTGTGCTGTCACAGCCTTCTTGACGGTCACGGCCCACATCCTTCTGTCATCTGTTTTATGACTAGTGGTCCATTAGTCCAAATTTTGAATATATTTTGTTTTGCAACAACACCAAAACATAATTTGATCATCAATTTGAATTTAATCAGATGGTCATTATAGAGCAAACATTCGCTCAAAATGTTGGTTCAGATGGATTATGAGGATTCAAGTAATTTGACCCCCAGAGGTCACCACTGACTCCATGGGCAAAATCTCGAATGATATCATAGTCAAATCTTCTTAATGTCCTAAGGAACATCTCCACCAAATGTCATGCTTTTATCACAAAATAAAATGATCGATCATTCCACTTAGGCGCTGTTCTAATATAGCGTGCCAGCGTTGGAGCCAACTATGGTTTGTAAAGACACAAGCCGGACGCTTATTTACCTTTGCAATACGGATTCGGCACCCTTTGCTGTGATTGGCTCATTCAGACTCCTCCCATTAGCCGCCAATATTTAAAAATTGAAAGGAGATGTAATAAACCTGGCTAGTATAGTCAGTTATTTATGACTAGGTAACTCGGAAAACGCTCTGTGTAACGCGTTGATGAGCGAGCACGGATACGCGCAACACCTCGAACCGAAATTCTGTCTATCGAATTCGAAAATGTCATATAAAGCCAATAATTATTGAATTTCGTCACTGACTTGTATAAAAATATCCAAAAATTCCTTACATATTGGTCCAAATAGCTATGCAAAGTTTTAAGTTGATCGATTGAACCTTTATGATTGAACGGTTCCGTGTTAATTTTCAAAAATCACAGGATCTCCTTCAAAAAATATACATGGGACCACTCATATGATATAAGTGTGTGAACACAATAATACAAATCGAGTGTTGAACGGTCATTATTAGTTTCATATGCGTTTGAAAGTTTCTGCTCTAACTACCTTGCCTTGATCTGAAGATTCGAAGTCGCCGTGAATTTGACAGCCAACACTCAAAATTTCCCTAAAATGACAAAAACTTTTGAAAATAACGACAGATTAGACTGAAAATTGGCAAAAATACCTTAAATGTTGGTACCAATGACCATGCCAAGTTTTTAGTTGGTCGGTCAATCGGTTCTAGTTTAAATGTCAAAAATCACAGGAAAAATGGTTTCAAATTTGAACCAATGGGAGGATTTGGCTGAAAATTTTTATGATTGGGTACAATGTTGGTTGCAATGACTGTGCTAAATTTCAAATTGATTGAACCAACTAATCGAAAGATAATTTTTCTAAAATTTTAACCAATCTCATGATTTCGTTCAAAAACGATCCCAGAGACCGCATAGAGTACATTAGTATGTGTGCAAAATTTCAGATCTATTGGTTGTGCGGTTTGACCTGGGCAGTGCAGACAAAAAATAAAAATAAAAAAAAACACACAGAGAAAGTGCCATAAGAGTACCGTGGTGACGCTCGCTAAGCTCGCTCAATTAAATAAATGATTAAACTTAGTTGAAAAGTCAAATGTTTTTTTTAAATAAATTTGATATAATTTAAACATTTTCCAATAAAGTGGGTATCAATAATTTGAAGTGTTACTGGCTACGTTATAATGGAGCAAATTCATCGATTTCATCAAATTTATCACATTATCATGGACAATGATCAATAAAAGGGACTAACATTGATAATTCGGGAGACAGGTTGAATCTAACATCATGAATTATTTTGGATCATAAAATCACATTATTTTATTCGGTATATTTAAAGAAACGGTTTATTTAAAATTATATGGCATGATCATGACCAAAATTTAAATCTATCTGCATGTTGAAAAAATCCGTATATTAATGTTTATTTATTTATTGTGGGTATAATTATTTATATTAATATTTGAATTGCTTTATAATATAATATGCACACTATTTAATTTTTTTTTATTTAACTTAAAATTAAATTGATGTATATTTCTTTTTCGAGCAGAATTTACAAATCAATGAAAACCATTTGACGTACAAGCAAATACACGAATCAATCAATGAAATATTTTACATTCAACACCAGAATGTCTTTTTAGTTTTTTTCCTTGCGTGTTTCTGGTCAGACAATGCTTCTGATGAAGCAAAATTTTTGCTTCTATGACGCATACAAAATATTATTTTTAAATATTAGAAACTCAAATTTGCATTAGGGTTATATTATTCAGTAAGAATACCCTCGAACGAGAGTTAATACCAAATAAAATAAATCATGAAAATATATACTCTTTATGACTTCCCCAAAAATTAATGAATATTTCCTTGCAAATTACTGCCAATTATAAGAAGTCTCTGTTTATTCGGCTTACACTTAATACACCTAATTTTGATATTTTTTTTGTAGCAAGGCAGTAGTGACGGCTTTTTTTCATTGGAACAAGCCGTCACCACTGCCTTGATATCACTTGATGGTTCCGAAAACGTCCACTACATAATTTATTTGTAAATTCTACCAATAACTGTAACAAAAAAATTACATTCCCAGTGACCACACAAAATTTCAATTCGATCGGAAGCTATTAGCCCTTGATTCATTAAATTAATAAAACTGGAAATTAAATACATTGTGATTATTGATATGATTCATACTTTGATTACAGGAACCTACGCACAATAGTTTTGTTCGTTTTTATTATTATGTTTATGGATTATTTTCTGGTAGTACCTAGGTATTAAAAATCAGCGGTGGATTTTTAATTTCTTTTTGAATCAGAATAAATACATTTTGTTCAGCACTCTGTTCATATTTTTAAACCGTCAGTAACGTACTAGGAAAACGCTCTGTGTAACGCGTTGATGAGCGAGCACGGACACGTGCAACACCTCGAACCGAAATTATGTCTATCGAAAATATCATTAAAAGCCAATAATTCTTGAAATTCGTCAGACTTCTAGGTATAAAAATCTCCAAATATTCCTGAAGTATTAGTCCCAATAACCATGCAAAGGTTTAAGTTGATCGATTGAACCTTCTTGATTAAAACGTTCCTTGTTAATATTCAAAAATCATAGGATCTATTTAAAAAAAATATACCTGGGATCACTCATATGATAAAAGTGTGTGTACTCACACAATATTAGACGATCTGTTGAACGGTCATATCAGTTTCATACGTTTGAAAGTTGCTCTAACTACCTTGGAACTATAAAGAGTCGAAGTAGCCGTGATCAACATTTTTGAGTTATTTGACAGCCAACACGCAAAATGTCCGTAAAATGTCAAAAACGTGTGGATTTAAACACAGATAAGTCTGAAAATTGTCAAAAATACAGATAATGTTGGTACCAATGACCACGCGAAGTTTTAAGTTGATCGCTCAATCGGTTCTAGTTTAAATTTCAAAAATCATATGAAAGATTTTTTTAAATTTTAACCAATGGGAGGATTTGGCTGAAACTTTGTATGATTGGGTACAATGTTGGTTGCAATGACTTTGCTAAATTTCAAATTGATCGGAGCAACCAATCGAAAGATAATTTTTTTTAAACTTGAACCAATCACAGGAGCCCGTTCAAAAACGATCCCAGGGACCGCATTGATTACGTTAGCATATGTGCAAAGTTTCAGATCGATTGAATGTGCTGTTTAACCTGGGCTGTGCGGACAAAAAAAAAAAAAAAAAAAAAAAACACACAGAGAAAGTGCCATAAGAGTACCGTGGTGACGCTCGCTACGCTCGCTCAATTAGGTATGTTCGTATGTGAAATGCATACAAGATAACAAGTGTTGTGTTAGTGAAATACCTAGACGCTTAGTTCGTTTTAATAAGAAAAATAAAACAAAAACCAGCTGTCATCTTTTTAGAGCCCCATTTAGGTTGACACATGAGGTTTAATATTGCGTATTGGAGATAATTTGTTAATCAATAGTCGTAACATATTCAAGAATGAAGAATCCACCTGACCGGCGATTTCGTGCCAAGTCTTTCAATAATCCACTTGGTGCATGTTATTTTGCCCACTGCTCGAATAACCTACTTGCAGTTTTCCAAACAAGACAAATGAGCACTAATGATTCTCCGCACATTATTACTACCTGCATCTTCTTGGCACTGAAATCCTTCACGCTGAAGGCGCTTAATTTTATGTACTTCATTTGTTTATAATGAATTTCCTGTTTTGTAAATGTATATTGTAATGAAAAATAGCTTTCAAGCTAAATGATAAATAAATAAAATTAATAAGTGATTTCGAAGTGAAAGAAAGCGTAGTGTGTACATGACTGCGGAGAAAAAACTTCGAGGTAAGCAGTCAGCAGTATAGTCAGCGCAGCGCGCATCTCTTCCGCGCAATAATATTAAACAGCCAATCACAGAAGAGAGAAAAGCACGGGTGCCGAATCCGTATTGCAAAGGTAAATAAGCGCCCCGGACCGAGGGTGAACAACGAAAAGAAATCAGTAAAGAAAAAAAATCACGTAAAGAAAAATATGGAGAAAAAAAACTTTCAAGACGAAAAAATTCAACAAATCAAAAAAAAATCACATACCTACACATTTTTAAATATAAAAAATCATTTGGAAATTAGGAAAATAAAAATAAAAAAAATATCAAATTATCAATTTATAAAATCGAAAATTAAAAAATGACCATACTAGTCAGTTAAAAAAATACAAAGGTTATTAAATATAAAAAATTTAAATAAATTAAAAAATCAACAAGTAATAAAACATTCTTGCAAAAATCTATTTTTTTAAACATCTAAAAAATCTAAAAAATAAAAATAATTGTACACTCAACCAAACATAAAATGATCGTGATGAAAAGGTAGGGAAGCAGCTCTAGTCTATTAATTTTCGGATTGCCTGTACAAACCGGTCAGACCTCTCACTCTATAGTTCACTCACTCTCTCTGTGCTCGAGTATAAACAAGGAATGGGGGAGATATCTACTGATGTCAGGGAAACAGTTATCTAGTGGAGCGGTCGCTCCACGCCAGCCAAGTAGTACGGCGCGCGCACACTCTCATTTAAAAAGGCTGGAGCAAACCCACTTTTACTGTAAGCATCAAAGTGGTATTTTCGGCCTACTGGATCTTAAAATTGGGAAATCTCACATTGTTGCGAAATATCTTAATTTCGAGATATGGTCCACCCTACAACATATACCAAATTTGGGATCAATAGGTTACGCCCTTTGCGAGCTAGAGGGAAGTGAAAACAGTGTTTTAGAGCGGTTTTCATTATAACTAGGAAAACGCTCGGTGTAACGCGTTGATAAGCGAGCACGGATGATCTACCCGAAATTCACTAAATAATCCCTCAATAATCAAAGTAATTATAGACAAAATGTCCGCACGGCTAAGAACCTGGTAAGGTAAATGAAGGAAAAACACTATACAGAATGTTCAAATGGATGTTATATTCATCCTTCATCTCCTATGTGAACGTTTATTTGGTATGAAGGAAGATGACGCACAGAAGTTTAATTGTACTTCATAATCAATGCTGTGCGGACTTCTCGTCTATTACCATAATCACTTGCATGATCACAGAAGAGTTCAGACTTTCTTCAGAAACTGAAAAGATTTCCACAAAACCTTGTTCATTGTATTCAATCTCATACACGAAATGTAAATTTTGAAAACAAATGTCACGGTCTCCATGAAGTACTACATACATTTGCAGTGATCATGGTCCAATATTTATTTTATAAACTTTCGCATAAAAGATGTCGTTGCTATGGTAATGATACCTAAACAACATAAACCCAATTTACAATGAAACCAATGCAGCGATCTTGCTGAAAATCTACGTGTAAACGACCAGTATAGTAATATAAGTTTTGTGAAAAAATTGGCCTGATCCATTACTTCGTTTGGCAAAAAATGGATAAAACACACGACAGACAAATAAAAAAAAACAGAGATTCGAGCCATAAGTTTTAAGTGGAGACGCTCGCTCCGCTCGCTTAATAGTAATCCCCATAAAAAACACTTCGTGTAAAAATACCAGCCAAGTCTCTTCTACTAAAAAAAAATATTTGAAATCTAAAAATTCTGCACTGAAAAGTAATGATATCAAAAATTTGCCAAGTCAAAACTTTATTTGAAAATCAAAAAATACTTGGCGCATCGTGTATATTAATAGCTTAGAAGTATAGGCCAGATATAAAATATACATAAAATATACAAACATATAGTATACCTAAAATGCCCTAAAAAATCGATGCGCCAAGTATTTTTTGATTTTCAAATAAAGTTTTGACTTGGCAAATTTTTTGATATCATTACTTTTCAGTGCAGAATTTTTAGATTTCATATATTTTTTTTTAGTAGAAGAGACTTGTCTGGTATTTTTACACGAAGTGTTTTTTATGGGGATATCACTCCTTTTTTTAGTTTATTCTAACAACTTGTGACACATATGAAATGAACAATTACTAAATTCTTTTAAAAAATCATCACCCTTTACAATTTGGTAACCACTAATGAATAGCAGCGTATGGTCCTAAATAATTGCTTTAAATGATCTTTCACGAAGAATAGCAAAGGTTTCATTCCAATCAGTCAACCCAGTTCCGAGACATGGAAACACTTCGGTTTTCAAAATGGCTGCTGAACTTTCTGCAATGCCACATAGAATTTATTTCTATAAATGATGTGTATCATTTTAAGCTTTCTGAATATGTATTTATTGTATAGGATGGAATTATAATAATTTATATATTTGAATGACGTCATTTGCGGTCTCATAAATAGGAAAATTCTATTTGTACTGTTCATATTCCATAGAGATGGCCATCCGAATCGTTTGGCGCTAGTTTCATACCGATTTGTCTACCAGTTTTTGAGATATGACGTTACTTCCGGTTTAAAAATGGCGGCTGAAATCTCTGACCCCTTGAAGTATATTTGAAACATGATTACAATTTTATAAGCTGTCTCAAATAGTATATTTATTGCATCAAAATAAAAATTTGTGAGATTATTAAAATGTGTGACGTCATTTCCGGTTTCGGTATGGAGAAACTGCAAATATTACTGATGATAATACATAAAGTTGGCCGCCTAAATTGTTTAGCGCTGCTCTCGTTCAAATCCATTTATTCGTTATTGAGATATGATGTTACTACCGGTTTCAAAATGGCGTCTTCCGGTTGGTTTTTTAACAAGTCACATGAGACGTAAAAGTACATACGTTACTTAAAATATCAAAATAATCGGATCAACATTTATCGCCGAAATACCAATCGATTTATTTCAAATTTCATTACACCATTTCCGTTTTTTTTAACATAATGTTTAGTCTTTTGCTACTGATAATGCATAAAGATGACCGTCTGAATCGTTTGGCGCAAATTTCGTTCCAATCGGACAAGCCGTTGACGAGATATGACGTCACTTCCGGTTTCAAAATGGCGGCACAAAAAATTCATGGAGTGAAGGTTAAATCAGACGCCAAAAGTGCTCACGTGGTAAAAATTTTGGGATCAATCGGTTCAGCCGTTTAGGCTGTGGCCTGTTTACCGGATTTAAATTCCAGGAGACTACTACTACTACTGAGATTATTATTATTATTACTAGGAAAACGCTCTGAGTAACGCGTTGATGAGCGAGCACGGATACGCGGAACACCTCGAACCGAAATTATGTATATCGAAAATATCATTAAAAGCCAATAATTCTTGAATTTCGTCAGACTTAAATAATAATCTCTAAATATTCCTAAAATGTTAGTATCAACCTTTATGATTGAACTGTTCCTTTTGTTTATATTCAAAAATCACAGGATATCTTTAAAAAAATATACCTGGGACCACTCAAATCATTATGATATTAGTGTGTACACAATATCAGACCAATCTGTTGAACGGTCATTATTAGTTTTATTTCGTTTTTAAACTTTCTGCTCTAACTACCTTGCCTTGATCTGAAGATTCGAAGTCGCCGTGAATTTGACAGCCAACACGCAAAATGTCCCTAAAATTACAAAAACTTTTGAAAATAACGACAGATTTGACTGAAAATTGGCAAAAATACCTTAAATGTTGGTACCAATGACCATGCAAAGTTTTAAGTTGGACGGTCAATCAGTTCTAGTTTAAATTTCAAAAATCAGAGGAAAAATGGTTTCAAATTTGAACCAATGGGAGGATTTGGCTGAAATTTATTATGATTGGGTACAATGTTGGTTGCAATGACTTTGCTAAATTTCAAATTGATCAAACCAACCAATCGAAAGATAATTTTTTTAAAATTTGAACCAATCAGGGGATTTAAAAAATATTAGGGTCTGCAACAATCAGAAATGTTACGTACTTGTGTGCAAAATTTCAGCTCGATCGAAGAAAAACTCTGACCTGTATATCGTCAGTAACAGAAAAAAAAAAAAAAAAAAAAAAAAAAAACAGAGGTCCGTGCCAAAAGAGCCAAAAGGAGACGCTCGCTTCGCTCACTCAATTAATATTATTATGAAAACCGCCCTAAAACACTGTTTTCACGGCCCTCTAGCGCGCAAAGGGCGTAACCTATTGTTCCCAAATTTGGTATATGTTGTAGGGTGGGCCATAGCTCGAAATTAAGATATATCGCAACAATGTGAGATTTTCCAATTTTAAGATCCAGTAGGCCGAAAATGCCACTTTGATGCTTACAGTAAAAGTGGGTTTGCTCCAGCCTTTTTAAATGAGTGTGTGCGCGCGCCGTACGACTTGGCTGGTGTGGAGCGACCGCTCCACTAGATCAGTAATCAGTAATCTCAGTAGGCTGGAGCTAAAATCCGGTAAACAGGCCACAGCCTAAACAGCTGAACCGATTGATCTAAAATTTTTACCACGTGTGCACTTTTAGCGTCTGATTAAACCTCATCCCCAATGATTTTTTTGCCGCTATTTTGAAACCGGAAGTGATGTCATATCTCGTTAACGGCTTGTCCGATTGGAACGAAATTTGCGCCAAACGATTCAGACGGTCATCTTTATGCATTATCAGTAGCAAAAGACTAAACATTATGTTAAAAAAAACGGAAATGGCGTAATGAAATTTGAAATACATCGATTGGTATTTCGGCGACAAAAGTTGATCCGATTATTTTGATATTTTAAGTAACGTATGTACTTTTACGTCTCATGTGACTTGTTAAAAAACCAACCGGAAGACGCCATTTTGAAACCGGTAGTAACATCATATCTCAATAACGAATAAATGGATTTGAACGAGAGCAGCGCTAAACAATTTAGGCGGCCAACTTTATGTATTATCATCAGTAATATTTGCAGTTTCTCCATACCGAAACCGGAAATGACGTCACACATTTTAATAATCTCACAAATGTACATTTTGATTCAATAAATATACTACTTGAGACAGCTTATAATAAAATGTAATCATGTTTAAATTATAATTCAAGGGGTGAGAGATTCCAGCCGCCATTTTAAAACCGGAAGTAACGTCATATCTCGAAAACTGGTAGACATATCGGTATGAAACTAGCACCAAACGATTCGGAAGGCCATCTCTGTGGAAAAGGAGTAGTCAAACTAGAATTTTCCTATTTATGAGACCGGAAATGACGTCATTCAAATTTACAAATTATTATAATCCCCTCCTTTAAAATACATACATATTCAGAAAGCTTTAAATGATACACATCATTTAAATATATAAATTCTATGTGGCAATGAAGTAAGTTCAGCAGCCATTTTGTAACCGAAGTGTTGTTTTATCTCGGAACTGGGTTGACCGATTGGAATGAAACCTTTGCTATTCTTCATGAAAGATCATTTAAAGCAAATATTTTAGGACAATAAGCAGTTTTTCATTAGTAGTAACGAAACTGTAAAGGGTGATTTTTTTTCAAGAATTTAGTAGGTAATTGTTCATTTAATATTGTGTCACAAGTTGTAAAAATAAACTAAAAGAAGAAGTGATGTCCCCATAAAAAACACTTCGTGTAAAAATGCCAGCCAAGTCTCTTCAACTAAAAAAAATACATTAAATCTAAAAATTCTGCACTGAAAAGTAGTGATTGAGCGAGCGTAGCGATCGTCTCCATTCAGCACTTTTGGAAACTTTCTCTGTTTTTTGTTTGTTTGTGTGTGTGTGTGTGTGTTTTTTTTTGTTTCCCGCCGGCACAGGCCACATTTTTTTCCCGATCGAGCTGAAATTTTGCACACTTACTAATATCATTCTAACTCAGTCTGGGATTGTTTTTGAGAGCTGCATTCTGATAGGTTCAATTAAAAACATATCTTCTGATTGGCCGAAAATCAAAAAGGTCAGATCGAGTTCAAATTTTGCATGGCCATTAAGAGTACCATTTTCAATTATTTTACAACTTTTCAGCCCAATCAGTATTGAATTTATGCACTTGCCACTTATTGACAATTTTTAAGTTTTAAAACTGTCAGAAATGACATTTTTAACAGAAATTCCACTGCATTCTGGGTTACTCTATGTAGCAAAGCAAAGTTTATAGATGGCTATTCTCAGTTTCAATGAAAGATAGATTCTTTTATTTTGATAAAGTGATCATATTGCAATACATAATGTATATGTATGCAATATGTAATGTATGTAATATACATAAGTAACTAAAATACTTTATTTCTGGATATGGATCATGTTTCACAGTTATATTAAAAACAACGTTTCGACTAGATACATATCATATTTTACACATTTCCAGCCCAATCGGTCAAGAATGTACGGTCAATCGGTCAAGACTTATTGCTATTTTAAGTGTTTTAAATATCTGTCCAAAGAGTTGATGGAAAAGTATCAAATTTATGGTATTGGTCTGTTTAATTGTTCCAGAGTGTTTATGGAAAGTTGTAAGGAACTTTGGTAATAGGTAATGTAGGTAATTTTCTTTGATTGAATAGATCGTGCTCGATTGGCGATGTCGCCCGTGTCGGTGCTCGCTCATCAACGCGTTACACGGAGCGTTTTCCTAGTATCAAATAATGAGCCAAATCAAAACTTTATTTGAAAATCAAAAAATACTTGGCGCATCGTTTTTTTAGGGCATTATAGGTATACTATATGTATATGTATATTTTATGTATATTTTATATCTGGCCTATACTTCTAAGATATTTATATACACGATGCGCCAAGTATTTTTCGATTTTCAAATAAAGTTTTGACTCGGCTCATTATTCGATATCACTACTTTTCAGTGCAGAATTTTTAGATTTTCTCTAACTGTCGCATCAACCCTGTAAATAGGTCTTCGTTTGAATCTCGCTCAGGGTAAGGTGACCGTGGTCTACCGAGAATTCGACTCAAATTTTTCTTAATATGTTTAATCTATATTATGTTACAGATTAATAATGTGAAATAATGAATTTGATATGATACTTTTGTTAATGTATTATTTCATTTGCAAACAATCTGGTTTATGTGCAGTTAATCAATTCATAGCACAAAGAATACGTATGTCTAAATGATTAAATTAACATCCTACATTGACTTTAAATTAATTTGATGAGAAAACCTAAATTTCAAAATAACACTCACATTATAGTTTTTCTTTTGGTCTATACAAAAAAAATACATATTGCCAATTAGAACAGTTAGTACTTCTTTTCATTGGAAATCATTTTAAAACCGACTATAATATTACTCACAACTTAAAATATAAAAATTTTCATTAATAAATATCAATTTGAAATTACGTAAATATGTTTGAGGGAAGTAAATTTTTCTCAATTAGTTACTTTTGATTAATCCTGTAATAATTATTGTTAGACTTTCAAAAACTATTTGATTAATAAATTCAAATGCAATATTTCGCTAAAAATTCTCCGAGCTTCTTCAGGCACTTGATAAAAACAACAGATAAAACATTTACACAAAATTGACTATTCCCCATATCAAGAACCAAGGAACTTAAAAATACAAACGATAATAAATTTAAAGAAATTTAAAGAAGCTGGGACTGTGGCATGCTTGAGTAGTGAAGGGATAGAAATCATCATACACAACCTAGCCACTAGTTCGATGAGATTTGGATCAAGACAGTGTGAGAAGAAGTAAAGAGAAGATGGAGTCAGTGAAATTAGGATTTCGGAACATTTAAACTACTTTGCCAACTTTATAATTTTACTAGGAAAACGCTCAGTGTAACGCGTTGATGAGCGAGCGCGGGTACGTGCAAATTCTCGAACCGGAAATGCGTACACAACGCACAGAAAACATATCCATATTGAATTGATTATGATATCAACTTAAAAGTATATTATGCTTTTCATCGAAACTTTAAAATAGCATCTAAGCACCTGGTGCATAAAGCAAATCAGAATCAATTCAATTGGCACTGGAAAACATTCATTTCGATACTTCATTACTGACAGATATTAAAAATGTCAATAAGTCCATACGTTCTTAGCTGATTGGGATAAAATTTTGTAAAATAAGACACAATGTTGGTCTTAATGATCATGCAAAATATGAGTTTGATTAGAATTATCCAAGACCGTTTTCATTTTTCAGCCTATCAGAATATATGTATTTAAATTTTAATCAGTGAATGGATTTGAAAGAAAAATTAGGGTATGCAAACAGAGAAGGTTGGTTTTACATATGTGTGCAAAATTTCAGCTCGATCAAAGAAAAACTCTGAACTGTATAGCCAAAATATGAGTTTGATCAGATTTATCGAAGACTATTTTCATTTTCCAACTTATCAGGAGATATTTATTTAAATATTTACCATTTGATGGATTTCAAAAAAAATTGGGATCAGCAAACAGAGAAGGTTGTCTCTACAACCTCTGCAAAATTTTAGGCCGATCGATGAAACGGTGCGACTTCTATTGCTCCAGTCAACAGCCAAAAAAAACAAAAAAAAACAAAGAAAAAAAAACAGAGGTCCGTGTCAAAAGAGTCAAAAGGAGACGCTCGCTTCGCTCGCTCAAAAACTGGTTATCTTTTGTATTATTAAGTTCCTTGGTTCTTGATATGTGGAATAGTCAATTTTGTGTAAATGTTTTATCTGTTGTTTTTATCACGTGTCTGGAAGAAGCTCGGAGAATTTTGAGCGAAATATTGCATTTGAATTTATTAATAAAATAGTTTTTGAAAGTCTAACATTATCTTTGAGGGACTTTCACCGTATGTTGGAAATCAGTGTGATGTAATATTTATCAAACAACAATGATGTTGCCAAAGCAACAATAACATTATGACAGAACATGACGTTCATATCTTTGTCCCGCCATAATGGCCACTGACATTAGATTTCATATTTATGAAGGAAATTGTTTTCTATTGAAGATCCTGACAAAATGTATCTTGTAGTTTTGAATAATTATAATCCAACTTATTTTAAAATTACTGGATATTCCCTAACAATTTTTTGTATGTATATACCTACTGTATAGGGGATGCAGTTAAATAAATGGCAGCATTTAGCTTGCATTTTAAGCGCCAAGCCTGCATCAAGTTATGCATCAAGTTCAATTTTACTGGAGCAAGTTGGCTCAGGCAGTAACGCCCTAAACTTGTATCCCGGAAGTCCTGACTTCGATTCCCGCGACCGGCTACTTGACTGAGGTGCGTCATGGATGATCTTCAGTCGAGAGAGTCAATGTGGGATGTTCACTAATAATTAGGAAAACGCCCAGTGTAACGCGTTGATGATCGAGCACCGCGAAATCGAACTGAAATTCCCTTTACAGAAAACTTAAAACAGATTTTAAAATTAAAAGCATAACACGAACGACAAATAAATGTTATCCATATTCAGATTATTATGAAGGGATGTGCGTTGTAAAAATATCCGACCGAACCTGGGCTCGAGCCCAAGCAAGACCTCTCACTTGCCGGGCGAGAGCTCTACCAACTGAGCTACCCGATCGGACGGACGGACGGACACGATGCTGTCACCATGTCCTTTTGCACTTGCGTGCGCAACCCTCTTTTACTCGACTGAGCGAGTTGCTTTTCAGCTCGAATGATGATACCCTTTCCAAATAAATACGTTTTTGAAATACATTTTATGTTCAAGTTCCCATTTATTGAATGAAACCTATATACTAACATCCTTATATCTTCCAAACTAAGTAATTGTGATAATATGGTCTTGGAACAGTTTTGGGTTCTTCCGGCCCAGCATTCAATTTTGTGACAATTATTACTTGCTTTAAATGATCAATCTTGCTGTGAAATAGTAATTTTAAAAAAATACTAAATATTACGTTTTCACGTGGACAATTATTTATTTTGTCAGCCATGTTCTTGAATGGTGCGCACCGAGTACCTAGTTGCCTTGGTGATAAGCACATGACGCAATTGTATTATATTTATGTAGGTGAACTACATTAAGAAAGTGCACTAGCGCATTAACGTATGTCGTTCAGAGTGTTATCTCGAGGCTTACTGGCGTATTCGAGCACAACTTTATGAAGATTGAATCACATTTACCTACCAGGAGTTGAAAGTATAACGAGCAGACACAGAACACTGACAAATACGACTTTCAGCAGCATGTTGGAACACGTCTGGCTGACGTCTGTTTCAGTGAGTAAAAGAGAGAATGTCGAGCAGTAGAAAGCGACAAGTAAGTCATAACTATAATATGTAGTTAAATATTACTTAACTTCTGTTATAACGGAATAAGGGTGGCTGAGCGATCGAGGCATAGTCAAAGATCTTCATAATGTTTTGTGTACCTATTGATATTCATGCCACACACAATATCTAAAAATTATTCACTTCTCGTGTTTACCTATAGTGTCTGAGAAATTTTGAGTTTTCTCCCAGGTATGTTATCTTATGGCAGCCAAGTATCATCGAGAAATTTTAAAGCTATAATGAAGTTCTATTTTTTTGTACCGACAGATTTGACAAAAAAAACTTTTTTTTTTGTATGATTATGAATATTTTCACAGCCGCCAGGTATGAATTGAAACATTTCACGGTATTTTGCTGTGGACATTTTATTTGCTGCCGACGTTTCGCTAGCTATCCAGCCAGCCTTTTCAAGGCACACAAAACGAAATAACTTAAACATAGGTATAAAATTTGAACTAAATTAACAAGATGTCATTCAGCAACACAAATAATCAAAAGTGATAGATCATAAACAAAACTCCAGCCTTCTAAAAATTAAAACAAAGTCAAGGCACAATAAATGTCTCATTTTTCTCTTTCTTCTCATTTTTCTTGACAAGTGTTCTACATTAGTTCACGGTTTCATCTTTCTTCCTCTTCTTCTCAGTACTTGTTTTCTTGCATGTTCCTTTGCGAGATGAGCCCTTAAAGTAGCCAGTGGGATGTCATCATCTTCCCCAGACTAATCACTTGTGTTATTATGACTTCTTCTAGAATGTCTTGTCCTCGGTGCAGATCTGCGACTTCTTTCTGCTAGTAGATTTAGTCTCACAGTGGCGAGAGGGAGGTCCTCATCATCAACAGTTTGATGCAACATGCTGCTAGTGTGTTTAAGTCTTTTATCAATTTTAGGAGGAGGGTGTCTCGCCTTCCAGCTTGTCGCCGCAGATGGAGTAACAGGTGGAACATGTCTGGTAGACGTGATGGGTTTCCATGATTGTGGCAGCCGATTACTCTCTAGTTGTCTGTTCATACAGTTTGGACGCAAGTCGATTTCGATCGCTTCTCGAACATCTCTAGTAAGATGCCTTCGTACTGGAGCTAGCATTCTCATGTTCTCAAAATCAATGCAATGTGATGTTTCTTGACAATGCTGAGCTAGCGCTGATGTGCTTGCATTTTCAAAAACATTTCTTTGATGTTCATCATGTCGAATGGAAAATATGTTCCTCCCTGATTCACCGACGTATGTTCTGGAACAATCCCCACATGGTATTTCATAAACACCCCATCCTTCTAATGGAATTCTGTCCTTCGTGCTTCGTAACATGGCTCCTATTTTCTTGTCTGTGTCAAAAACTGGCCTAATATCATGTTTCTTCAATAGTTTGCCAATTCTATCTGTTACACCTTCCACAAAGGCCAAAAAAGCAAAAGGAAGTTTGTCTTCAACAGTCAAATCATTCTCCGCTCTCCTAGGTTTTCTATGGAATGCCTTTTGGATGTCACGTGTTGGGAAGTTGTTTTGTAACAGTGCATGTTGCAGTTGCTTCAGTTCTTGAGTAATGTGGCAATCATCCGCTCTTCTAGGTTTTCTATGGAATGCCTTTTGGATGACACGTGTTGGGAAGTTGTTTTGTAACAGTGCATGTTGCAGTTGCTTCAATTCTTGAGTAATGTGGCAATCATCCGCTCTCCTAGGTTTTCTATGGAATGCCTTTTGGATGACACGTGTTGGGAAGTTGTTTTGTAACAGTGCATGTTGCAGTTGCTTCAATTCTTGAGTAATGTGGCAATCATCCGCTCTCCTAGGTTTTCTATGGAATGCCTTTTGGATGACACGTGTTGGGAAGTTGTTTTGTAACAGTGCATGTTGCAGTTGCTTCAGTTCTTGAGTAATGTGGCTATCATCCGCTCTTCTAGGTTTTCTATGGAATGCCTTTTGGATGACACGTGTTGGGAAGTTGTTTTGTAACAGTGCATGTTGCAGTTGCTTCAATTCTTGAGTAATGTGGCAATCATCCGCTCTTCTAGGTTTTCTATGGAATGCCTTTTGGATGACACGTGTTGGGAAGTTGTTTTGTAACAGTGCATGTTGCAGTTGCTTCAGTTCTTGAGTAATGTGGCAATCATCCGCTCTTCTAGGTTTTCTAAGGAATGCCTTTTGGATGACACGTGTTGGGAAGTAGTTTTGTAACAGTGCATGTTGCAGTTGCTTCAGTTCTTGAGTAATGTGGCAATCATCCTCTCTTCTAGGTTTTCTATGGAATGCCTTTTGGATGTCACGTGTTGGGAAGTTGTTTTGTAACAGTGCATGTTGCAGTTGCTTCAGTTCTTGAGTAATGTGGCAATCATCCGCTCTTCTAGGTTTTCTATGGAATGCCTTTTGGATGACACGTGTTGGGAAGTAGTTTTGTAACAGTGCATGTTGCAGTTGCTTCAGTTCTTGAGTAATGTGGCAATCATCCGCTCTTCTAGGTTTTCTATGGAATGCCTTTTGGATGACACGTGTTGGGAAGTTGTTTTGTAACAGTGCATGTTGCAGTTGCTTCAGTTCTTGAGTAATGTGGCAATCATCCGCTCTTCTAGGTTTTCTATGGAATGCCTTTTGGATGACACGTGTTGGGAAGTTGTTTTGTAACAGTGCATGTTGCAGTTGCTTCAGTTCTTGAGTAATGTGGCAATCATCCGCTCTTCTAAGTTTTCTATGGAATGCCTTTTGGATGTCACGTGTTGGGAAGTTGTTTTGTAACAGTGCATGTTGCAGTTGCTTCAGTTCTTGAGTAATGTGGCAATCATCCGCTCTTCTAGGTTTTCTATGGAATGCCTTTTGGATGACACGTGTTGGGAAGTAGTTTTGTAACAGTGCATGTTGCAGTTGCTTCAGTTCTTGAGTAATGTGGCAATCATCCGCTCTTCTAGGTTTTCTATGGAATGCCTTTTGGATGACACGTGTTGGGAAGTTGTTTTGTAACAGTGCATGTTGCAGTTGCTTCAGTTCTTGAGTAATGTGGCAATCATCCGCTCTTCTAGGTTTTCTATGGAATGCCTTTTGGATGACACGTGTTGGGAAGTTGTTTTGTAACAGTGCATGTTGCAGTTGCTTCAGTTCTTGAGTAATGTGGCAATCATCCGCTCTTCTAGGTTTTCTATGGAATGCCTTTTGGATGACACGTGTTGGGAAGTAGTTTTGTAACAGTGCATGTTGCAGTTGCTTCAGTTCTTGAGTAATGTGGCAATCATCCGCTCTTCTAGGTTTTCTATGGAATGCCTTTTGGATGACACGTGTTGGGAAGTAGTTTTGTAACAGTGCATGTTGCAGTTGCTTCAGTTCTTGAGTAATGTGGCAATCATCCGCTCTTCTAGGTTTTCTATGGAATGCCTTTTGGATGACACGTGTTGGGAAGTTGTTTTGTAACAGTGCATGTTGCAGTTGCTTCAGTTCTTGAGTAATGTGGCAATCATCCGCTCTTCTAGGTTTTCTATGGAATGCCTTTTGGATGACACGTGTTGGGAAGTAGTTTTGTAACAGTGCATGTTGCAGTTGCTTCAGTTCTTGAGTAATGTGGCAATCATCCGCTCTTCTAGGTTTTCTATGGAATGCCTTTTGGATGACACGTGTTGGGAAGTTGTTTTGTAACAGTGCATGTTGCAGTTGCTTCAGTTCTTGAGTAATGTGGCAATCATCCGCTCTTCTAGGTTTTCTATGGAATGCCTTTTGGATGACACGTGTTGGGAAGTTGTTTTGTAACAGTGCATGTTGCAGTTGCTTCAATTCTTGAGTAATGTGGCAATCATCCGCTCTCCTAGGTTTTCTATGGAATGCCTTTTGGATGACACGTGTTGGGAAGTTGTTTTGTAACAGTGCATGTTGCAGTTGCTTCAATTCTTGAGTAATGTGGCAATCATCCGCTCTCCTAGGTTTTCTATGGAATGCCTTTTGGATGACACGTGTTGGGAAGTTGTTTTGTAACAGTGCATGTTGCAGTTGCTTCAGTTCTTGAGTAATGTGGCTATCATCCGCTCTTCTAGGTTTTCTATGGAATGCCTTTTGGATGACACGTGTTGGGAAGTTGTTTTGTAACAGTGCATGTTGCAGTTGCTTCAATTCTTGAGTAATGTGGCAATCATCCGCTCTTCTAGGTTTTCTATGGAATGCCTTTTGGATGACACGTGTTGGGAAGTTGTTTTGTAACAGTGCATGTTGCAGTTGCTTCAGTTCTTGAGTAATGTGGCAATCATCCGCTCTTCTAGGTTTTCTAAGGAATGCCTTTTGGATGACACGTGTTGGGAAGTAGTTTTGTAACAGTGCATGTTGCAGTTGCTTCAGTTCTTGAGTAATGTGGCAATCATCCTCTCTTCTAGGTTTTCTATGGAATGCCTTTTGGATGTCACGTGTTGGGAAGTTGTTTTGTAACAGTGCATGTTGCAGTTGCTTCAGTTCTTGAGTAATGTGGCAATCATCCGCTCTTCTAGGTTTTCTATGGAATGCCTTTTGGATGACACGTGTTGGGAAGTAGTTTTGTAACAGTGCATGTTGCAGTTGCTTCAGTTCTTGAGTAATGTGGCAATCATCCGCTCTTCTAGGTTTTCTATGGAATGCCTTTTGGATGACACGTGTTGGGAAGTTGTTTTGTAACAGTGCATGTTGCAGTTGCTTCAGTTCTTGAGTAATGTGGCAATCATCCGCTCTTCTAGGTTTTCTATGGAATGCCTTTTGGATGACACGTGTTGGGAAGTTGTTTTGTAACAGTGCATGTTGCAGTTGCTTCAGTTCTTGAGTAATGTGGCAATCATCCGCTCTTCTAAGTTTTCTATGGAATGCCTTTTGGATGTCACGTGTTGGGAAGTTGTTTTGTAACAGTGCATGTTGCAGTTGCTTCAGTTCTTGAGTAATGTGGCAATCATCCGCTCTTCTAGGTTTTCTATGGAATGCCTTTTGGATGACACGTGTTGGGAAGTAGTTTTGTAACAGTGCATGTTGCAGTTGCTTCAGTTCTTGAGTAATGTGGCAATCATCCGCTCTTCTAGGTTTTCTATGGAATGCCTTTTGGATGACACGTGTTGGGAAGTTGTTTTGTAACAGTGCATGTTGCAGTTGCTTCAGTTCTTGAGTAATGTGGCAATCATCCGCTCTTCTAGGTTTTCTATGGAATGCCTTTTGGATGACACGTGTTGGGAAGTTGTTTTGTAACAGTGCATGTTGCAGTTGCTTCAGTTCTTGAGTAATGTGGCAATCATCCGCTCTTCTAGGTTTTCTATGGAATGCCTTTTGGATGACACGTGTTGGGAAGTAGTTTTGTAACAGTGCATGTTGCAGTTGCTTCAGTTCTTGAGTAATGTGGCAATCATCCGCTCTTCTAGGTTTTCTATGGAATGCCTTTTGGATGACACGTGTTGGGAAGTAGTTTTGTAACAGTGCATGTTGCAGTTGCTTCAGTTCTTGAGTAATGTGGCAATCATCCGCTCTTCTAGGTTTTCTATGGAATGCCTTTTGGATGACACGTGTTGGGAAGTTGTTTTGTAACAGTGCATGTTGCAGTTGCTTCAGTTCTTGAGTAATGTGGCAATCATCCGCTCTTCTAGGTTTTCTATGGAATGCCTTTTGGATGACACGTGTTGGGAAGTTGTTTTGTAACAGTGCATGTTGCAGTTGCTTCAGTTCTTGAGTAATGTGGCAATCATCCGCTCTTCTAGGCTTTCTATGGAATGCCTTTTGGATGACACGTGTTGGGAAGTTGTTTTGTAACAGTGCATGTTGCAGTTGCTTCAGTTCTTGAGTAATGTGGCAATCATCCGCTCTTCTAGGTTTTCTATGGAATGCCTTTTGGATGTCACGTGTTGGGAAGTTGTTTTGTAACAGTGCATGTTGCAGTTGCTTCAGTTCTTGAGTAATGTGGCAATCATCCGCTCTTCTAGGTTTTCTATGGAATGCCTTTTGGATGACACGTGTTGGGAAGTAGTTTTGTAACAGTGCATGTTGCAGTTGCTTCAGTTCTTGAGTAATGTGGCAATCATCCGCTCTTCTAGGTTTTCTATGGAATGCCTTTTGGATGTCACGTGTTGGGAAGTTGTTTTGTAACAGTGCATGTTGCAGTTGCTTCAGTTCTTGAGTAATGTGGCAATCATCCGCTCTTCTAGGTTTTCTATGGAATGCCTTTTGGATGACACGTGTTGGGAAGTTGTTTTGTAACAGTGCATGTTGCAGTTGCTTCAATTCTTGAGTAATGTGGCAATCATCCGCTCTCCTAGGTTTTCTATGGAATGCCTTTTGGATGACACGTGTTGGGAAGTTGTTTTGTAACAGTGCATGTTGCAGTTGCTTCAATTCTTGAGTAATGTGGCAATCATCCGCTCTCCTAGGTTTTCTATGGAATGCCTTTTGGATGACACGTGTTGGGAAGTTGTTTTGTAACAGTGCATGTTGCAGTTTCTTCAGTTCTTGAGTAATGTGGCAATCATCCGCTCTTCTAGGTTTTCTATGGAATGCCTTTTGGATGACACGTGTTGGGAAGTTGTTTTGTAACAGTGCATGTTGCAGTTGCTTCAATTCTTGAGTAATGTGGCAATCATCCGCTCTTCTAGGTTTTCTATGGAATGCCTTTTGGATGACACGTGTTGGGAAGTTGTTTTGTAACAGTGCATGTTGCAGTTGCTTCAATTCTTGAGTAATGTGGCAATCATCCGCTCTCCTAGGTTTTCTATGGAATGCCTTTTGGATGACACGTGTTGGGAAGTTGTTTTGTAACAGTGCATGTTGCAGTTGCTTCAGTTCTTGAGTAATGTGGCAATCATCCGCTCTTCTAGGTTTTCTATGGAATGCCTTTTGGATGACACGTGTTGGGAAGTTGTTTTGTAACAGTGCATGTTGCAGTTGCTTCAATTCTTGAGTAATGTGGCAATCATCCGCTCTTCTAGGTTTTCTATGGAATGCCTTTTGGATGACACGTGTTGGGAAGTTGTTTTGTAACAGTGCCTGTTGCAGTTGCTTCAGTTCTTGAGTAATGTGGCAATCATCCGCTCTTCTAGGTTTTCTAAGGAATGCCTTTTGGATGACACGTGTTGGGAAGTAGTTTTGTAACAGTGCATGTTGCAGTTGCTTCAGTTCTTGAGTAATGTGGCAATCATCCGCTCTTCTAGGTTTTCTATGGAATGCCTTTTGGATGACACGTGTTGGGAAGTTGTTTTGTAACAGTGCATGTTGCAGTTGCTTCAGTTCTTGAGTAATGTGGCAATCATCCGCTCTTCTAGGTTTTCTATGGAATGCCTTTTGGATGACACGTGTTGGGAAGTTGTTTTGTAACAGTGCATGTTGCAGTTGCTTCAGTTCTTGAGTAATGTGGCAATCATCCGCTCTTCTAGGTTTTCTATGGAATGCCTTTTGGATGTCACGTGTTGGGAAGTTGTTTTGTAACAGTGCATGTTGCAGTTGCTTCAGTTCTTGAGTAATGTGGCAATCATCCGCTCTTCTAGGTTTTCTATGGAATGCCTTTTGGATGACACGTGTTGGGAAGTAGTTTTGTAACAGTGCATGTTGCAGTTGCTTCAGTTCTTGAGTAATGTGGCAATCATCCGCTCTTCTAGGTTTTCTATGGAATGCCTTTTGGATGACACGTGTTGGGAAGTTGTTTTGTAACAGTGCATGTTGCAGTTGCTTCAGTTCTTGAGTAATGTGGCAATCATCCGCTCTTCTAGGTTTTCTATGGAATGCCTTTTGGATGACACGTGTTGGGAAGTTGTTTTGTAACAGTGCATGTTGCAGTTGCTTCAGTTCTTGAGTAATGTGGCAATCATCCGCTCTTCTAGGTTTTCTATGGAATGCCTTTTGGATGACACGTGTTGGGAAGTAGTTTTGTAACAGTGCATGTTGCAGTTGCTTCAGTTCTTGAGTAATGTGGCAATCATCCGCTCTTCTAGGTTTTCTATGGAATGCCTTTTGGATGACACGTGTTGGGAAGTAGTTTTGTAACAGTGCATGTTGCAGTTGCTTCAGTTCTTGAGTAATGTGGCAATCATCCGCTCTTCTAGGTTTTCTATGGAATGCCTTTTGGATGACACGTGTTGGGAAGTTGTTTTGTAACAGTGCATGTTGCAGTTGCTTCAGTTCTTGAGTAATGTGGCAATCATCCGCTCTTCTAGGTTTTCTATGGAATGCCTTTTGGATGACACGTGTTGGGAAGTTGTTTTGTAACAGTGCATGTTGCAGTTGCTTCAGTTCTTGAGTAATGTGGCAATCATCCGCTCTTCTAGGTTTTCTATGGAATGCCTTTTGGATGACACGTGTTGGGAAGTTGTTTTGTAACAGTGCATGTTGCAGTTGCTTCAGTTCTTGAGTAATGTGGCAATCATCCGCTCTTCTAGGTTTTCTATGGAATGCCTTTTGGATGTCACGTGTTGGGAAGTTGTTTTGTAACAGTGCATGTTGCAGTTGCTTCAGTTCTTGAGTAATGTGGCAATCATCCGCTCTTCTAGGTTTTCTATGGAATGCCTTTTGGATGACACGTGTTGGGAAGTAGTTTTGTAACAGTGCATGTTGCAGTTGCTTCAGTTCTTGAGTAATGTGGCAATCATCCGCTCTTCTAGGTTTTCTATGGAATGCCTTTTGGATGACACGTGTTAGGAAGTTGTTTTGTAACAGTGCATGTTGCAGTTGCTTCAGTTCTTGAGTAATGTGGCAATCATCCGCTCTTCTAGGTTTTCTATGGAATGCCTTTTGGATGACACGTGTTGGGAAATTGTTTTGTAACAGTGCATGTTGCAGTTGCTTCAATTCTTGAGTAATGTGGCAATCATCCGCTCTCCTAGGTTTTCTATGGAATGCCTTTTGGATGACACGTGTTGGGAAGTTGTTTTGTAACAGTGCATGTTGCAGTTGCTTCAATTCTTGAGTAATGTGGCAATCATCCGCTCTCCTAGGTTTTCTATGGAATGCCTTTTGGATGACACGTGTTGGGAAGTTGTTTTGTAACAGTGCATGTTGCAGTTGCTTCAGTTCTTGAGTAATATGGCAATCATCCGCTCTTCTAGGTTTTCTATGGAATGCCTTTTGGATGACACGTGTTGGGAAGTTGTTTTGTAACAGTGCATGTTGCAGTTGCTTCAATTCTTGAGTAATGTGGCAATCATCCGCTCTTCTAGGTTTTCTATGGAATGCCTTTTGGATGACACGTGTTGGGAAGTTGTTTTGTAACAGTGCATGTTGCAGTTGCTTCAGTTCTTGAGTAATGTGGCAATCATCCGCTCTTCTAGGTTTTCTATGGAATGCCTTTTGGATGACACGTGTTGGGAAGTAGTTTTGTAACAGTGCATGTTGCAGTTGCTTCAGTTCTTGAGTAATGTGGCAATCATCCTCTCTTCTAGGTTTTCTATGGAATGCCTTTTGGATGTCACGTGTTGGGAAGTTGTTTTGTAACAGTGCATGTTGCAGTTGCTTCAGTTCTTGAGTAATGTGGCAATCATCCGCTCTTCTAGGTTTTCTATGGAATGCCTTTTGGATGACACGTGTTGGGAAGTAGTTTTGTAACAGTGCATGTTGCAGTTGCTTCAGTTCTTGAGTAATGTGGCAATCATCCGCTCTTCTAGGTTTTCTATGGAATGCCTTTTGGATGACACGTGTTGGGAAGTTGTTTTGTAACAGTGCATGTTGCAGTTGCTTCAGTTCTTGAGTAATGTGGCAATCATCCGCTCTTCTAGGTTTTCTATCGAATGCCTTTTGGATGACACGTGTTGGGAAGTTGTTTTGTAACAGTGCATGTTGCAGTTGCTTCAGTTCTTGAGTAATGTGGCAATCATCCGCTCTTCTAGGTTTTCTATGGAATGCCTTTTGGATGTCACGTGTTGGGAAGTTGTTTTGTAACAGTGCATGTTGCAGTTGCTTCAGTTCTTGAGTAATGTGGCAATCATCCGCTCTTCTAGGTTTTCTATGGAATGCCTTTTGGATGACACGTGTTGGGAAGTAGTTTTGTAACAGTGCATGTTGCAGTTGCTTCAGTTCTTGAGTAATGTGGCAATCATCCGCTCTTCTAGGTTTTCTATGGAATGCCTTTTGGATGACACGTGTTGGGAAGTTGTTTTGTAACAGTGCATGTTGCAGTTGCTTCAGTTCTTGAGTAATGTGGCAATCATCCGCTCTTCTAGGTTTTCTATGGAATGCCTTTTGGATGACACGTGTTGGGAAGTTGTTTTGTAACAGTGCATGTTGCAGTTGCTTCAGTTCTTGAGTAATGTGGCAATCATCCGCTCTTCTAGGTTTTCTATGGAATGCCTTTTGTATGTCACGTGTTGGGAAGTTGTTTTGTAACAGTGCATGTTGCAGTTGCTTCAGTTCTTGAGTAATGTGGCAATCATCCGCTCTTCTAGGTTTTCTTTGGAATGCCTTTTGGATGACACGTGTTGGGAAGTTGTTTTGTAACAGTGCATGTTGCAGTTGCTTCAGTTCTTGAGTAATGTGGCAATCATCCGCTCTTCTAGGTTTTCTATGGAATGCCTTTTGGATGTCACGTGTTGGGAAGTTGTTTTGTAACAGTGCATGTTGCAGTTGCTTCAGTTCTTGAGTAATGTGGCAATCATCCGCTCTTCTAGGTTTTCTATGGAATGCCTTTTGGATGTCACGTGTTGGGAAGTTGTTTTGTAACAGTGCATGTTGCAGTTGCTTCAGTTCTTGAGTAATGTGGCAATCATCCGCTCTTCTAGGTTTTCTATGGAATGCCTTTTGGATGACACGTGTTGGGAAGTTGTTTTGTAACAGTGCATGTTGCAGTTGCTTCAGTTCTTGAGTAATGTGGCAATCATCCGCTCTCCTAGGTTTTCTATGGAATGCCTTTTGGATGACACGTGTTGGGAAGTTGTTTTGTAACAGTGCATGTTGCAGTTGCTTCAGTTCTTGAGTAATGTGGCAATCATTCGCTCTTCTAGGTTTTCTATGGAATGCCTTTTGGATGACACGTGTTGGGAAGTTGTTTTGTAACAGTGCATGTTGCAGTTGCTTCAGTTCTTGAGTAATGTGGCAATCATCCGCTCTTCTAGGTTTTCTATGGAATGCCTTTTGGATGTCACGTGTTGGGAAGTTGTTTTGTAACAGTGCATGTTGCAGTTGCTTCAGTTCTTGAGTAATGTGGCAATCATCCGCTCTTCTAGGTTTTCTATGGAATGCCTTTTGGATGACACGTGTTGGGAAGTTGTTTTGTAACAGTGCATGTTGCAGTTGCTTCAGTTCTTGAGTAATGTGGCAATCATCCGCTCTCCTAGGTTTTCTATGGAATGCCTTTTGGATGACACGTGTTGGGAAGTTGTTTTGTAACAGTGCATGTTGCAGTTGCTTCAGTTCTTGAGTAATGTGGCAATCATTCGCTCTTCTAGGTTTTCTATGGAATGCCTTTTGGATGACACGTGTTGGGAAGTTGTTTTGTAACAGTGCATGTTGCAGTTGCTTCAGTTCTTGAGTAATGTGGCAATCATCCGCTCTTCTAGGTTTTCTATGGAATGCCTTTTGGATGACACGTGTTGGGAAGTTGTTTTGTAACAGTGCATGTTGCAGTTGCTTCAGTTCTTGAGTAATGTGGCAATCATCCGCTCTCCTAGGTTTTCTATGGAATGCCTTTTGGATGACACGTGTTGGGAAGTTGTTTTGTAACAGTGCATGTTGCAGTTGCTTTAGTTCTTGAGTATTGTGGCAATCATCCGCTCTTCTAGGTTTTCTATAAAATGCCTTTTGGATGACACGTGTTGGGAAGGTGTTTTGTAACAGTGCATGTCGCAGTTGCTTCAGTTCTTGAGTAATGTGGCAATCATCCGCTCTTCTAGGTTTTCTATGGAATGCCTTTTGGATGACACGTGTTGGGAAGTTGTTTTGTAACAGTGCATGTTGCAGTTGCTTCAGTTCTTGAGTAATGTGGTAATCATCCGCGATACGTAAATCATTCTCCGCTCTCCTAGGTTTTCTATGGAATGCCTTTTGGAATGCCTATGGAATGCCGACACGTGTTGGGACACGTGTCGGCAGCAAATAAAATGTCCACAGCAAAATACCGTGAAATGTTTCAAATTATATATATATATATGAAATATGGTTTTCGCTGATAACCTCAGATAGGTAGATGTAAATAAATACCAACTGCAATGAGAAAAGATTTTCCTCGAGTGGGACTCGAACCCACGGCCTTCCGATATCCAGTCAGATGCTCTACCAGCTGAGCTATCGAGGCAGTTAACATTGCAGCGGCTGTGTTCCAATATAAGCTGCGTTAGCAACTTACCGAGATTTGAAGATAGGGTCAGAAGACCGTGGAATATGTTTCACGTTTGACAACTGACTAACTTCACTCGACTTGGTTTCCTCATAAGCAGATGAGTGCGCATATGTGTGAAATATGGTTTTCGCTGATAACCTCAGATAGGTAGATGTAAATAAATACCAACTGCAACGAGAAAAGATTTTCCTCGAGTGGGACTCGAACCCACGACCTTCCGATATCCAGTCAGATGCTCTACCAGCTGAGCTATCGAGGCAGGTAACATTGCAGCGGCTGTGTTCCAATATAAGCTGCGTTAGCAACTTACCGAGATTTGAAGATAGGGTCAGAAGACCGTGGAATATGTTCCACGTTTGACAACTGACTAATTTCTATTAACTAACTTCTATTAACTTAGACGTTCTATTATGAAAAAATTTAAAACAATACCAACGTGTGCTATTTAAAAAGTTAGAAACCTAAATCGAAATGATTTTACTATATGATTTTAATATCTCTACCACGTCAAAGCTTTGCTCATTCACTAATAACGTAACATTGATACCTCACTTTTGGACTTGAGTTGCAAACTAAAAGATACTTTAGATAATTGTTGATATGTGATGTGCTTTTTCATTTTAAAATTTTAAATAACATCTTGGATTCTTGTGTTTTATTACTTGATATTAATATTCGTGTTCCTGGAAGACTTACTAGAAACCTTGATTTATTTGCTGTGACGAAAAGTCGTATTAATGTAGTAATAGTTATTGTTAGACTTTCAAAAACTATTTTATTAATAAATTCAAATGCAATTTCGCTAAAAATTCTCCGAGCTTCCTCAGGCACTTGATAAAAACAACAGATAAAACATTTACACAAAATTGACTATTCCCCATATCAAGAACCAAGGAACTTAAAAATACAAAAGATATTCAATTTTAAAATTATAAAATTGAACCGATTGCAGTCTCAAGGATTTGATTCCTAAAACAATTGATGTAAGTGATCTGTATTTTCTTACTTTTAAATCAGTGATTTTAATTAGGTGGATTGATTGCGCACTTTATATTATCATTTTATTGTTATATTTTATCGGTGCTTGTTGATTTTATTTGTTTTGATCTGTATTTTTTATTTTATGGCACACGTAGGATATTCCCGTTGACAATAAAGTATTTCTTATTATTATTAAATGGGTTTCCTACAGCAACTGTGGCCGTTACCCACATTCCAGATGCCACCTCTTCCTATCCACACAATCATCGTCTTCCAAGCCTCTTGCCTCCATGTCCGACCTGACCTGCCGCTTCCACTCCTCTCTAGGTCGTCCTCTCCTTCTTCGTCCTGGAGGTGTCCACTCGTTTATCCTTTTCGGCCATTTTTCCTCTCCCATCCTTTGTACATGGCCATACCAAACCAGTCTCCTGTCGTTCAAGGTATCCGTAACTTTGGTTTCAACCTTTATTCTTCTCCTAATCTCTTCATTTCGGATGTGTTCGATCCTAGAGACCGGCAGCTCCTTCTCAGATGATTCATTTCTACAGCCTCAGGTCTCTGCCTATCTCTTTGAGTAGCTTCCCAAGTCTCTGCCCCATACAATAAAATACTCTGAACAATTGTCACATACAACATTTTTTTGTCTTTTTTCGTATCCTTTCTGACCAAAGAAGGGAGGTCAACCTATTGCTTGTCTCGCCTGCACAATCCTGCTGTTTATCTCATTCTTACAACTGCCTTCCCTGTCAATCACCGTCCCCAAATACCTGTACTGTCCACACCTTCCAATTATATTCCCATTTAAATCTAGATCTTGGCTATTTCCGTCACCAACAACCAGGTACTTTGTTTTCTCAACATTGATCTTCAACCCCGCCTCTTCGTACGCATCATTGAGTTTCCTTAACATATACTCAATGTCGTATTCATCGGCAGCCATTATAACCTGGTCGTCTGCAAACAGGAGAGTGTGTAGAAGGTCGCCATTTACATCGATACCCATACCTCTGCATTTCCTCTTCCATTGCAGAAGTACCTCATTAATGTACACCTTGAAGAGTGTGGGTGACAGACAACATCCTTGTCTCAATCCCTTCGATGTTAAAAATGGGCATGATAACTCCTTGCCACTTTTCACCGCACTTTCCTGGTTATGGATCATCCGCTTAATAGTGTTAATATACTTGGCACTAATACCTGTGTTCTCCAAGACACGGAAGAGGTTCTTTAAGGGTACTGTATCATAGGATTTTTCGAGATCAAAAAATATAAGATGGGTATCCGTGTTTCTTGCTTGCTTGTTTTTTCGCAATAACTTGTCTAATGTTGTCAGTGCTTGAAAGGCCAGCTGTAAAGCCACCTTGCTCCTCATCAATATCCACTTGTTCTTCAATGCGCTTTTTAATTATACACCCATACAGCCTTCCCACCGATGCAGTCACACTTATTCCCCTGTAATTCTTACAATCTTGTCGCGAACCCTTTTTGAATATGGAAACAATATGCGCCTGTTTCCATTCCTTTGTGATATCATTCTCATCATTCAGGCACTTGTTAAATATAAAGTATTAAGTATTATAAAGTATGAATGAATTAATTAATACTTAAATATAGTTGAAATATTGGAAAACTTTTTTTGAACTTACACTTTCAAGAAAAAAAATATGTTTGTCCTATGGGCACCGAGAGTTCATATTCCCAGCGCCACGAGTGAAAGAAATAAGCAACATTTGTGGGAATGATGTTCAACTATTTCATTTCTCATTGGCCGTGACCTAGCAACCGATTAAATGTCAACAAATGTACTCAAAATATTTCGGAATTACAACCAAGTCGCGCAAATTACAATTGTGATCAGATTCAGTGAAATTGTGAACACTTTATTATTAATATTTTGTAGGCGAATAAACATTAGATAAACTTGTGTAAATTTTAAGGAGTGATAATTGTGAACACTTTACACTAATAGGTAACACTATAATGTGCAGCAACATAACGTATAACTGCAGCAACTTGGACGCCTTGCCAAAGGTAAGCTTCCTTCCCACAGCTTAGGTGGCTCTGTATGTACTTTTTGCAGCGCTATCTGTAGTCTAAATACGCTGCCTATATCGATCACTCGTTCCATATTTATTTCCATATTTCGTAGACGTTCTGCACTGGTGCGCAATCTGTTGCGTATTCTCAAAACTACGATGTTGGTCGAGCTCGAGTGTGGTTGGAGTTTCATGTCGATCTTTCGATTACATCCTGGGTCATGGCGAAACTGTGAATTGACACGTCTTTGTAGTCAACATTCGTTAGGAATACTGCCAAAAATATTTCAAGTTTTACTTTACAACATGTTATGCATATTTTCAGAGTTGTAAATTACATTATAATAGTAACACGATACCAGCTCAAGACGTCTCAAACTCAAGATGAGCTCCTGGATTTCCTGTCTGATTATTCTCTGGATTGCGACTACAATGGCTTTGACATCACAAGGTAATGCCACTTCAACTGCAATATTATACTATTATATTGTACTGTCAATATACTATTTACATTATCATCTTTTTATTATTAAGTCTATATTCTCAACAGAGACTTCAACTGCAATATTATACTATTATATTGTACTGTCAATATACTATTTACATTATCATCTTTTTATTATTAAGTCTATATTCTCAACAGAGCCAGGCTCCACTAGTGAGAATGTAATATAGAGAAGGGAGGAGAGGAAACCCGGTACCGGCATGTAGCCTACTCCTGACGAAAGATACCAAGGGGACCAACGGCTTAACGTCCCTTCCGAAGGACGGTGTAACATTCACAGCACAAGCCTCCACAACCCGCGCCGTCGAGAGACTGATAACAGGTGGAGGGAGGTCGTCACACTAACCCCCAAACACCCCAGTCTCTCTGGCCCAACGGCAGCAACCTGGCAAGGCAGAGTTGAATGGTCACCCATCCAATCGCTGACCGCGCTCAATGTTGCTTAACCTCGGTGATCTAACGAGAACCGAGGTATCCAACACACCAGCCGTTGGGATCATTTGTAATGGTGACATAAGTCATTGTAGGAGAATACTTCAATATAACGTTATCTGTTAACATCAGTGAAACGGTACTTGATACGTAGAGCTTGATAACTTACAATTCAAAATTGTGCACCGCAAAATAAAAAAAAATTACTTCCGCCCTACATCTGAGGAAAGGATATTCATATAATGAAACCGTAGGTACCATGTATTAGCATCACAAATAAGGAATAGGTCGTGGGCATCAGACCATGGTATGGTAACGTAATATGTATTTTTTTTTTACGGCGAATGCTTTTTTTTTTAATTAGACTTAGTACGAATATTCTGGTGTAAATTTGGAAACTTATATAAAATTGTTTACCATAAATTACGATCAAATTGCTTTTCTTCGTTTCTCATTTGTTTACGTATTCTGTTACGCATTGGGTTATCAACGACGTCAAGTGTATTAATGACGCACACTCTGCTGACAAATATTGCTGTCGTTTTATATTCACGCATACCTCACTGGTGCACATTGGTCATGTTTTACATGACGGGACCCTCTAGTATGTTATAAATACCAACTGCAATGTGAAAAGATTTTCCTCGAGTGGGACCCATGACCTACCGATATCCATTTAGATGCTCTACCAGCTGAGCTACCGAGGCAGTTCACATTGCAGCGGCTGTGTTCCAATATAAGCTGCGTTAGCAACTTACCGATTTTGAAGATAGGGTCAGAAGACCGTGAATTTCATCCACGTTTGACAGTTACTGACTAACTTCATTCGACTTGGATTTCTCATAAGCAGATGAGTGCGCATATGTATGAAATATGGTTTTTACTGATTCCCTCAGTTAGGTGAATGTTAATAAATACCAACTTTCACATTTTCACAATTTTCACATTGCAGTTGGTATTTATTAACATTCACCTAACTGAGGGAATCAGTAAAAACCATATTTCAATGCAATATGTACTATATTTCATTAAATCTAATCAGATGTACAGGTAGATAACAATGTCGGCTGTAACGTGTGGGAAAAAATCACACCCTTTAGCATCCAATAATTATTTTCTGCCTCTGCCACTTCTTAATTGAATTAAATTAAATGTGGTACATATTTATATTGTATAAATATTCACATATGAAAACATTTTGAGAGTTCTAGTTGTATTAAGTTGGTTTTTAACGGGGGAATTGTCACCCCCGTAACTCCATGGAATGGCTGATGAGCCGTCATATCATGATGTTCCAGATGATGAAGAGTCTGACCAAGACGAAGCTAATGCTAACAACGTCGGTGAAGCAAACGACAGCGATGGCGCTGACGATGTCCCACCAACTGATATCCAATCTGATGCCAAAGCCGATTCTGAATCAGATTCACTAGCTGATGCCAAAGCGAATGCCAAAGCGAATGCCAAAGCGAATGCCGAAGCCGATGCCGATGCCGAGGCGAATGCAGAAGCCGATGCCGAGGCGAACGCAGAAGCGAATGCTAAGGCTAAAATCCATGTGTTTGTGATTAGAAAAACCTCCGAGGCCGCTCCAATGTCTGACATTGAGTTCAACGCTATGGTGGACGCGATGGTGAACGAGACCAAATACAAAGCTACGAAACAGGCGACGATAACATAGAGCACATGGCACGTGAGCATCTTCTTGTCATCCTTCAGCGTCACTTTGCGATTGATGGTTTGCGATATGGAGGTCAAGGTATGTGGCCAAATCCATTATCCGCTTAGAGGCGAGTCGTCCACGTCGTCACTTCTGATCTTTTCGTACCCCGCCAGACATTCTTACAGGCGCTTCATAGAAATCAAATAAGGAAACATTTGTATCAACAATCACAAATAAGGTCAAAACTGAGATTGATAATATTCAAAGAAAAATAAACTAAGGTAATTGGATGTTTGTTTTATTTATTTTTATTCCACAAAATTACACATATAACCATAAAACATATCCCCATAAAAAACACTCTGTGTAAAAATACCAGCTAAGTCTCTTCAACTAGAAAAAATATAAGAAATCTAAAAATTCAGCACTGAAAAATAGTGATATCAAAAAATGGGCCAAGTCAAAACTTAATTTTAAAAAACAAAAATATACTTAGCTCATCGTTTTTTAGGGCAACCAGAGCAAGAACCGCACCGGATCCACAATCATATTTAGGTACTACATTTGATTTTTAGCATATACTTCTGTAATATTTATATACATTAAGCGCCAAGTATATTTTGGTTTTTAAGATCAAATTTAACTTTGCCAATTTTTTCACATCACTTCTTTTCAGTGCTGAATTTTGAGCGTTTTTATGTGCAAGTATTTACAACAATTTAAAATTATTTTAAACGATTGAATAAGAGTAATTATGATCAAAACAACAATAACCAGATTATTTAACAACTACTCACATGTCGATGTAGATATAATAATAACATACGAAATTGTACAATAGTTTATGTTATTGTCCAATTAAAATATATATTATTGCATATTTCTGCTTGTTCCAAGAAAATAAACAAAATATGTGATATATCCCATATGAAGTGTAAGATCTATCCCAATAAAAAAACACTCCGTGTAAAAATACCAGCCAAGTCTTTTCAACTTAAAAAAAATAGAAGAAATCTAAAAATTTAGCCCTGAAAAGTAGTGATATCAAAAAATTGGCCAAGTAAAAACTTTTCAAAAATTACTTGGCGCATCGTGCATATAAATAGTATAGAAGTAGGTCGGTAATCAAATATACTCATCTATGCATAAATTATATCTATAATCCCCTAGAAAAACGATGCGCCAAATAATTTTTGAAAAGTTTTGACTTGGCCAATTTTTTGATATCACAACTTTTCAGTGCTGAATTTTTAGATTTCTTATATTTATTTTTTAAGTAGAAAAGACTTAGCTGGTATTTTTACACGGAATGTTTTTTTATTGGGATATCATTTATTTCTTTAGTTTTTTCTTACAACTTGTAACATTATATTGTGGCACCGAAGACTATAATTCCTAAAAAAATACCACTTTTTGATTTGGTTGCGAAGAAAGTTGTGCTTGTTACTACGTAGGTACCTAAGCCATAAATGATATGTTATAAAGTATAGCGCAAGTTTCGTTCCAATTGGTCCAGCCGTTCTCGAGTTATGGCATCACTTCCGGTTTTCAAAATGGCGGCTGACTTCACTGCCACCTAAAATTTGTGTCTATAAAATGTTATGTAACATTATAAGCCTTCTGAATACGTAGTTATTGTTATAAGAGATGATTTTAGTCAGATTTGGCATTTTTATGACGTCATTTCCGGTTTCGGTAAAAGTACATTTCTATTTCGACTATTGATATTTCATTAAAAAGACCATCCGAATCGTTTGGCGCTAGTTTCGTCCCAATAGGTCCATCCGTTTTTAAGATATGACGTCACTTCCGGTTTCAAAATGGCGGCACAAAAAATTCGTAAGGGCAAGGTATCATCAGACGCCAAAAGTGCATATGTGGTAAACATTTCAGATCGATCGGCTCAGCTGTTTAGGCTGTGGCGGTGACAGCAACGTTTCCTGATATCTGAAGAAGCGGAAGATACCTTTTAAAAAGGGGTGTAATTTCACTGTTTTCACGGTTCTCTAGCTCGCAAATAGCATAACCTATTGTTCCCAAATTTGGTATATGTGGTGGGGTGGGCCATAGCTCGAAATTAAGATATTTTGCGACAATGTGAGATTTTCCAATTTTATGATCCAGTAGGCCGAAAATGCCATGTTGTTGCTTACAGTAAAAGTGGTTGGTCTGCTCCTCAGCTTATTAGGCATTTACGGTATGTTGAGTAAGTGTGAGTGTACGGTACGACTTGGCTGGGTGGAGCGACCGCTCCACTAGATTCCCTGAGCAGATGGCAAGTTATTTAATTATATTTACATATAAATAAATACAAATTATCTTTATTAATACCATTTGAGGGGAATGCAGTACCTTCCATCAACAAATTCATTTTTTATAATTTTATAAAGTTAATATTTTCACGTATTCCGATCACAAAATAGCGTACAATGAAATGTCTTCCCATTGACAACGTCGATTGAAAACTTATTTCTCTGCAATTTGAAGAACTCTTAAGGGGATTTTTGTTCCTGGGATTGAAACACAGGAGGTCTATTCTACAAGGTTTTCCCAATTCCATTCTGATGGAATCCGGTCACGGCCATAAAGATTAACATTGCATGGAATCGAATTCAATCAGAATTAAGAATTCAAAAGTTCTAGAATAGTACTCCAGCTTAGACTGAGATCGTGTATAATATACCAATAATCCAAATAATACGATGGATAATGAACATATGTTACCATCTTCAAGCTCTCTGCGCAAGAACTTTTCATAGATGTAATTACCAAACCTTTGTTTCTGATTCAGTACATCTAGTGGAGCGGTCGCTCCAACCAGCAAAGTCGTACTGTACACTCACAGTCACTCAACATACCGTAAATGCCTAATAAACTGAGGAGCAGACCAAACACTTTTACTGTAAGCAACAACATAGCATTTTCGGCCTACTGGATCTCAAAAATGGGAAATGTCACATTGTTGCGAAATATCCTAATTTCGAGCTATGGCCCACCCCAACCCATATATCAAATTTGGGAACAATACGTTATGCCATTTACGAGCTAGAGGGCCGTGAAAACAGTGAAACTACATCACTTTTAAGAGGTATCTGATGATGATGATGATGATGATTCAGATATCAGGAAACACCGCTATCACCGCCACAGCCTAAACGGCTACATCGATCTTCAGGTGCGTGAAGTTGACCCCCCCCCCCACCCCAGCACAAATTCTGGGACCATGCGCAAAAATGTGTGCCCAATTTGTGCTACAACCCTGCAAATTTTTAGAATTTGTGCTCTGCTAGTTTCCGAGATATCAACCCTTGAAAGTGGGGGGGGGGGGGGGGTCAACTTCAAGCTCCCCCCCCCCACCCCAGCACAAATTCTGGGACCCGGCGCAAAAATTTGTGCTCAATTTGTGCTACAACCCTGCAAATTTTTAGAATTTGTGCTCTGCTAGTTGTCGAGATATCAACCCCTAAAGGGTGTGTGGCTCCCCCCCCCCCATGTCTTCAAAAATTCTGGGACCCGGCGCAAAAATTTGTGCCTAATTTGTGCTGCAACCTTGCCAAATTTTAGAATTTGTGCTCTGCTAGTTTCCGAGATTTCAACCCCTCAAGATGGGGGGGGGGGGGGGAGTCAATACGCTCCCCCCCGCCCCATGTCAGCACAAATTCTGGGACCCGGCGCAAAAATTGGGTAACAGTACCCAACTGTCTCCAACTGTCATCAACTGTCCGCAACTGTATCCAACTGTCTCCAACTGTCCGCAACTGTCCTCAACTGTCCCCATCTGTGTCCAACTGTCCCCAACTGTTTTTAACTGTCCCCAACTGTTTTTAACTGTCCCCAACTGTCTTCAACTGTCTCTAACTGTCCCCTACTGGTTAAATCTGTATCTAACTGTCCGCAAATGTCCCTAACTCTCCCCAACTGTCCCCAACTGTCTCCAACTGTCTCCGCAACTATCTCGAACTGTCTCCAACTGTCCCCAACTGTACCCAACTGTCTCTAGATGTCTCCAACTTACCCCTACTGTCTACAACTGTCCCCAACTGAACCCAACTGTCTCCAACAGTCCGCAACTGTCCTCAACTGTCCCCATCTGTGTCCTCAACTGTCTTCAACTGTCTCTAACTGCCTCCAACTGGTTAAAACTGTATCCAACTGTCCGCAACTGTCCTAAACTCTTCTCAACTGTCCCCAACTGTCTCCAACTGTCTCCAACTGTCCCCATCTGTCCCCAACTGTCAACAACTGTCTCCAACTGTCTCCGCAACTATCTTGAACTGTCTCCAACTGTCCCCAACTGTACCCAACTGTCTCTAGAGGCACAAATTTTTGCGCCGGGTCCCAGCATTTTTGAAGACATGAGGGGGGGGAGCCACCCCCCCTTTAGGGGTTGATATCTCGACAACTAGCAGAGCACAAATTCTAAAAATTTGCAGGGTTGTAGCACAAATTGAGCACACATTTTTGCGCCGGGTCCCAGAATTTGTGCTGGGGTGGGGGGGGGGGGGGGGGGGGGGGAGCGTGAAGTTGACCCCCCCCCCACTTTCAAGGGTTGATATCTCGGAAACTAGCAGAGCTCAAATTCTAAAAATTTGCAGGGTTGTAGCACAAATTGGGCACAAATTTTTGCGCCGGGTCCCAGAATTTGTGCTGGGGTGGGGGGGGGGGGGGGTCAACTTCACGCACCTCCGATCTTCATATAGTTCCGGGTTGGTATAACTGCATCTTGAATAGCACACATGAATCCTTCAGTCTCTGAGAAAAGGTCTCCTTTTCGAAGCCATGATACCGACCACTCACGATCGATACCTCTCAGTTCTAAACTGGCAGAATACTTGCCATGCAGAGCTTTACCCTTCCAAACCGCCAACCAGTCTGCTACTCCCATCCCACGAGGCTCAACAACTGGAACATTCAAGCTCAGCGGCGTATACCCATCATCCAACCCGCACAAACATGCTACGACTGGATTGCTCATCGCACACATATAATCGTGTAACTTAGCTACTTGTTTCATTGCCATGGAGTGAATGTTGACCAAACCACGCCTCCCATCCGAACGGGGGATATACATCCTCTCTACCGCTGATTTGGGATGGTGACTCCTAAATTTAGTCATGGTCACTCTCGTTACCGTGTCCATTGCATGCAGGTCGGTCTCAGACCATTTGACTATTCCAAAGGTGTACGCGAGAGCTGGAGTGGCCCAGGTATTGATTGCATTAATCTTGTGCCGACCACTGAGCTCGGTACTCAGTATTTTGGCAATTTGATTAAGAGACACCACTCTGAATTCCTCCTTTAAGCTAGCGTGATTTAATTCCATCCCGCGCTTTAGCCCTAAGTACTTTTACACCTGATCATCAGTCATTGAGGCAACAAGGTCACCACTATCCAACTCAATCCCCTCTGAAGCGTGAAACTTGCCTTTCCTGCATTCCATCACAGCGCACTTCTCTAAACCAAATTCCATGCCGAGATGTCCTTGCTAAAATCTTGCACTCCAGTCAACTGAGACTCTAACTTCTGTCTGCTGGAGGCATGTAGCTTCAAATCATCTACATAGAACAGATGAGTAATGCCTGGCACAGCTTGTCTAACTTTCGGCTTGTATCCGGTGTCCCATCTATTTAAACAGTGTGAGAGCGGGTTTAAGGCCATGCAAAACCAAATGGGACTCAAAGAATCTCCTTGGAAAATGCCTCTCTTAATGGCCAAGTTCTCAATCACCATATTGTTTAGTGATATGGTGGTGGACCAAGTCTTCATGACCTCTCTCAGGATGGACACAATCCCTGGATGGATCTTATAAATATCTAGGACTCGTAGTATTATTATATTATTATCTTATTATTAATATTATTAATATTATTAACATTATTATTATTATCTTTCTTTATTATCACATGTTTTACATTGCATGTCAACACATCTCCAGAAGTAAACAATACCTCTCAGGCGATGTATACATAAAATAACTTTAAAATAAAATTACATAATATTAAAGGAACACAAGGCTACAAAATTGGCAAACTATTAAACTTTCTCAAAATATGCGCAGTTACCAGTACAGCTGTCTTCTGAAGCTCAGCAAAATTATGTAGTCCAGGCACATCCTTTAAGTGATGAAAACTCCATACTTGTTTATGGAGTTATTTATGGAATAATAATAATTATAATAATTATAATAATTAATATTTTTATTATTATATCCCGCGAGTGTATTCCTTGTGTTGACGACACTTTCTCCTTGACCCTCCTGGAGAAGACGGTCAGATGTTGGAGCTCCGACGGATCTGGTTTGTCCTGGAGAAGACGGTGAGATGTTGGAGCTCCGACGGATCTGGTTTGTCCTGGAGAAGACGGTCAGATGTTGGAGCTCCGACGGATCTGGTTTGTTCTGGAGAAGACGGTCAGATGTTGGAGCTCCGACGGATCTGGTTTGTCCTGGAGAAGACGGTGAGATGTTGGAGCTCCGACGGATCTGGTTTGTCCTGGAGAAGACGGTCAGATGTTGGAGCTCCGACGGATCTGGTTTGTCGAAGTGAACGTATTTGTGAGCGAATGTGACGAACAGGTCGCGACTCATTGCGTTCGGGTCTTGCTTGCCGGTCAAGAGGCTGACTGCTAGACCGACCGCCACGACCCAGAGAGAACCAACAGGAAGAAGGGTGGTTCAATGTCATCATATCTGTAAAGTAGGAGAATAACAGCAATCATTCACAGTAAGAACCATAATTCCAATGGGGAATCATCAAACCATCATAAATCAATTCCAATAGAGAAATAAATGAGAGATATGTCTAATGTAGTGCTAATTGAAATAATTCCGTACATCGCATACATGAAAACAGTATACTTGTCACCATACATTTTAATATAAGAATCGTCCTCTTCTGACATCATCTAATAAGTCATACTATTGAAACATGCTGTATTAAGATCTTCTCGTTCGTCATCACTCAAACTATTAGTACTAGGAAAACGCTCTGTGTAACGCGTTGATGAGCGAGCACGGATACACGCAACACCTCGAACCGAAATTATGTCTATCGAATGTCATTAAAACCAACAATTCTTTAGTTTCGTCACAGACTTGTATAAAAATCTCCAAAAATATTGGTGCCAATCCTTGCTAAGTTTTAAGTTGATCGATTAAACCTTTATGATTGAACGGTTCCTTGTTAATTTTCAAAAATCACAGGATCTCGTTCAAAAAATATACCTGGGACCACCCATATGATATGATAATCGGTTTTAAGATATGATGTCACTTCTGGTTGCAAAATGGCGGCTTTCTGTTGGTTTTATAACAAGATGTAGTGTGTGTACACAATATCAGATCAATCTGTTGAACGGTCATTATTAGTTTCATATCGTTTAAAACTTTCTGCTCTAACTACCTTGCCTTGAACTGTAGATTCGAAGTCGCCGTGAATTTGACAGCCAACACGCAAAATGTCCCTAATATGACAAAAACTTTTGAAAATAACGACAGATTAGAGTGAAAATTGGAAAAAATACCTTAAATGTTGGTACCAATGACCATGCGAAGTTTTTAGTTGGTCGGTCAATCGGTTCTAGTTTAAATTTCAAAAATCACAGGAAAAATGGTTTCAAATTTGAACCAATTGGAGGATTTGGCTGAAATTTTTTTTGACTGGGTACAATGTTGGTTGCAATGACTTTCCTAAATTTCAAATTGATCGAACCAACCAATCGAAAGATAATTTTTATAAAATTTGAACCAATCACAGGATCTCGTTCAGAAAAGATCCCAGGGATCGCATAGATTACGTTAGTATGTGTACAAAATTTCAGATTGATTGGTTGTGCGGTTTGACCTGGGCAGTGCAGGCAAAAAAAAAACAAACAAAAAAACACACAGAGAAAGTGCCATAAGAGTACCGTGGTGACGCTCGCTACGCTCGCTCAATTACTAAATCTATCTTTGAATTTAAGTTCGATGTCTCACCCCGACGCATGCGTAGTAGCCATGTCACGTGACATGTTGAAGTCCAAGGCACTGGCCGTGTTCGAATTGAGCACCCAAGTGTCATTCCACCCTGTTCCGTTATTCCCGCAGCCCTGGACCGACGTGGGCAGCCCCGGATGAGCCAGCTGTCCGTTCCGCATCGAGATCTGCGCGCCCATGACCAGCCAGCACACGAATAACATGCTGCTGATGCTGCCGGCAAACGCACCCTGAGGAGGTTTAGAAACACATTCAAGACTCATGACTAGCCAGCACACGAACAACATGCTGCTGATGCTGCCGGCAAACGCACCCTGAGGAGGTTTAGAAACATATTCAAGACTCATGGCCAGCCAGCACACGAACAACATGCTGCTGATGCTGCCGGCAAACGCACCCTGAGGAGGTTTAGAAACACATTCAAGACTCATGACCAGCCAGCACACGAACAACATGCTGCTGATGCTGCCGGCAAACGCGTCCTGAGGAGGTTTAGAAACACATTCAAGACTCATGACCAGCCAGCACACGAACAACATGCTGCTGATGCTGCCGGCAAACGCACCCTGAGGAGGTTTAGAAACACATTCAAGACTCATGGCCTACCTGCAAGTGACGTAACGGCGCCGCAAAGGACGGAACGGGGATGTTGAAGATGAGACTTACAATGAGTGTGTTAGCAATAGACGCAACAAGGACGAAACGGAAGAGAGTAATTTGATGTTGACTTTACCTTACGGGACCGTTATGTGTACGTTACTTAAAAGGTTCGAATCTCACTTAATATTTGCTATATCTTTTCTAATGAGTCAAACGAAGAAACGATTAGGCCATAGAAGTTACTATATTGTGTCGGCGTACCTTCACATTCGCCCATGGAAAGAACATTCCCAGGGAAAACAGTCCAAGTAACGTTCCGAATGTGATCGCGTTCACGCTGAACCACAACTGGAACAAAGAATTACATATTTCAACATTTTACAATTGCTTTTGTGGATGTCAGTTAGCTTATCTAGAGGGGTGGTCGCTACACTCAGCCAAGTCGTACTCGCAGACTCTCACACAACATAACATACACTGTTATTTGTCAAGTGGCTAAATGGAAGAGAGTAGGGTATTGTAGGGTATAGAGGAAGGAAGTTGCGGGAAGACAGAGGGATATATTCAATCTGAAGCAATAAACATTGAAGAATAAGGAAGAAATTTGTGTAAATATAACCTATGTGTTTCAACCTAGATTTGAAAAGGAAGAAATTTTTCACCAAAAGGGCGCGATTCAACAAAAGGAAGAAGTATATCGACAAAATATTTTACAGGCGAAAGTGGTAATAATATACCCCAAATATTATACACATGCCCGAGCATAGGCAGAGATTTACAACTTCAAAGAAGGATATTTCTTCCACTATTAAGAGGAAATTACATAGTTCTTTAAAAAAGGTGGTATAAAATTCCACATAGGTGCTAATTGTCAAGTGTGTTATTCATCCCTACAAAATTACAAGTGCTAAAATTGCCAGCACGCTGGTAGTTCTACCTCTAAAGACGGATGTTTCTTCCTATATAAGAAACATCCTCTCAACTAGATAAAAATACATATCGGAGGTGAGAATTGTAAAGTATGTTTTTCGCCTTCTAAATGTACTTTTAGGATCTTCTGGCTCTGTTACCTCGAGCACTGACCCGAGTTGGTCCACGACGAACACCAGGAGGACGCAGACGACGCCGACAACGACGACGATCATCTTCATGATCACGTTGCTTCTGTCCTCCGACACGCGGCTGTCCTTCAGGCAGGGCTTGACTAAGTCCTCGCACACAGTGGCGGACAGAGCGTTGAGGGCGGTGGACATCGTGCTGGACACAATCACTACATTCAGCTCGTGTCCTTCAGGCAGGGCTTGACCAAGTCCTCGCACACAGTGGCGGACAGAGCGTTGAGGGCGGTGGACATCGTGCTGGACACAATCACTACATTCAGCTCGTGTCCTTCAGACAGGGCTTGACCAAGTCCTCGCACACAGTGGCGGACAGAGCGTTGAGGGCGGTGGACATCGTGCTGGACACAATCACTACATTCAGCTCGTGTCCTTCAGACAGGGCTTGACCAAGTCCTCGCACACAGTGGCGGACAGAGCGTTGAGGGCGGTGGACATCGTGCTGGACACAATCACTACATTCAGCTCGTGTCCTTCAGACAGGGCTTGACCAAGTCCTCGCACACAGTGGCGGACAGAGCGTTGAGGGCGGTGGACATCGTGCTGGACACAATGTCAAGGTCAAACACTTTGTTCACTGGTTCAGACATTAATTCGGTGGCTCAGATTTCTAGAAACATTTATTTGCAGTTCGTTTGCAACATTAAACAAGCAAACGTTTGAGTGACAAAATGTTAAACAAGATACGTCCTTGAGGTTAACCGGTATCATTGTAAATTGCGATTTGGGAGTGAACATATATTTTTTCCCGCCAACAAGCGGGTTGGAGCGGTTTTAGGTAATATAACATATAAATTGCCATATTTGGCAAACGGTTATGAATATCGAAAAAGCTAGTTAGAGGTGACATGTTTTGAACCTTTATCTACATTTTCATCGCTTACTGTCATAACTTTGCTCCTACTATGTGGTCAGAATTTGTCAGGCACGAAAACCCTATGTGCGAGCTATGAACGAGATATATTTTTGATATTCATAACCGTTTGACAAATATGGCCATTTAAATTTTGTATTTGCCTCTAAAACCGCTCCAAACCAACCGTTGGCGGGAAAAAAATATATGACCGGCCTTAAGATTTCTCCATGGTGCCTACAAGATGGTGGCAACAAAGAGGGATTTCCGATGAAACTTACGAATTGACTTGATATATAAGTGATTCTTGAAACTTATTTTTGTTAACATTTCATAAAGGAACGAAACTGCACTATTCCAAAGCCGTGTTTATGATGTTGGCATACCTGAGCGATGCACTGAATACTCCAGCAATGAAGAGGCCTGGAAGACCTGGAAGTGTGTTGGCAGTGTTCATGACGAAGAATGGCAGAAGTTGGTCCGGCCTCTGGATGGACTGTGATCAATTTTATCAACAATGATTCAAAATCATTAATTATTCTAATTAAATTTAGGTAGGTATTTTGGTGTTGGTTCTTCATTTATCCAATCTTGATTAAAATTTAAGATGAAATGGTTCACTGGTTTAGTCTCCAATCGCATCGGAAATTACATAGTTTTGAATAGTTTTGTTTAATAACCGGCAACTAATTAACAAGGCAAGATGCAAAAATGAAAAAGTGCTACTAATATACAACCCAGAAAAAAAACACTTCGTGTAAAAAAGGCAGCCAAGTCTCTTCACTTAAAAAAAATTCAACTCCGAAATAAAGTGATATAAAAAAAGCGAGCCAAATCAAATTACATTTCCAAATATTTAATCGTATTTTTGAAAAAAAATAATAAACACCGAGAAATACTTTCGTACCTGGGCACTGAGAGGATCGCACTGGAAGTAAGTGGCGTAGACGACGAGGCCAATGAAACAGACAAGAGAGTTCAGCGACACGCCTCCAATTGTAAAGTAGAGCAGAGATCTGCAGAGATAAGCCAAGTTGAGACGAGAGCTCGCATCATCATGATATGTCGTACCTTGGTACCTCGTACCTTCTCGGCGCTGCTAGGCTGGGGGTTGACAGAAACATCTGCATGAAGCCTGATACGTACCTCCTGGCCGCTGCTAGGCTGGGGGTTGACAGGAACTTCTGCATGAAGAACTGATACGTACCTCCTCGCCGCTGCTAGGCTGGGGGTTGACAGGAACTTCTGCATGAAGCCCTGATACGAACCTCCTCGCCGCTGATAGGCTGGGGGTTGACAAGAACTTCTGCATGAAGCCCTGATACGTACCTCCTCGCCGCTGCTAGACTGGGGGTTGACAGGAACTTCTGCATAAAGCCCTGATACGTACCTCCTCGCCGCAGCTAGGCTGGGGGTTGGGAGGAACTTCTGCATGAAGCCCTGATACGTACCTCCTCGCCGCTGCTAGGTTGAGGGGACACAGGAACTTCTGCATGAAGCCCTGATACGTACCTCATCGCCGCTGCTAGGCTGGTGGTTGACAGAAACTTCTGCATGAAGCCTGATACGTACCTCCTCGCCCCTGCTAGGCTGGGGGTTGACAGGAACTTCTGCATGAAGCCTGATACTTACCTCCTGGCCGCAGCTAGGCTGGGGGTTAACAGGAACTTCTGCATGAAGAACTGATAAGTACCTCCTGGCCGTTCTAGGCTGGGGGTTGACAGGAACTTCTGCATGAAGCCCTGATACGTACCTCCTGGTAGTTGCTAGGCTGGGGGTTGACAGGAACTTCTGCATGAAGCCCTGATACGTACCTCCTGGCCGCTGCTGGGCTGGGGGTTGACAGGAACTTCTGCATGAAGCCCTGATACATACCGCCTCGCCGCTGCTACGCTGGGGGTTGACAGGAACTTCTGCATGAAGCCCTGATACGCACCTCCTCGCCGCTGCTACGCTTGGTGTTGACAGGAACTTCTGCATGAAGCCCTGACACGTACCTCATCGCCGCTGTTAGACAGGGGGTTGACAGGAACTACTGCATGAAGCCCTGATACGTACCTCCTCCCCCGAGGAGGTACGTATCAGGGGTTGACAGGAACTTCTGCATGAAGCCCTGATACGTACCTCCTCGCCGCTGCTAGGCTGGGGGTTGACAGGAACTTCTGCATGAAGAACTGATACGTACCTCCTCGCCGCTGCTAGGCTGGGGGTTGACATGAACTTCTGCATGAAGCCCTGATACGTACCTCCTCGCCGCTGCTAGGCAGGGGGTTGACAGGAACTTCTGCATGAAGCCCTGATACGTACCTCCTCGCCGCTGCTAGGATGGGGGTTGACAGGAACTTCTGCATAAAGCCCTGATACGTACCTCCTCGCCGCTGCTTGGCTGGGGGTTGACAGGAACTTCTGAATTAAGAACTGATACGTACCTACTCGCCGCTGCTAGGCTAGGGGTTGACAGGAACTTCTGCATAAAGAACTGATACGTACCTCCTAGCCGCTGCTGGGCTGGGGGTTGACAGGAACTTCTGCATGAAGAACTGATACGTACCTCCTCGCCGCTGCTAGGCTGGGGGTTGACAGGAACTTCTGCATAAAGCCCTGATACGTACCTTCTCGCTGCTGCTTGGCTGGGGGTTGACAGGAACTTCTGCCTGAAGAACTGATACGTACCTCCTGGCCGCGGCTAGGCTGGGGGTTGACAGGAACTTCTGCATGAAGCCCTGATACGTACCTTATCGCCGCTGCTAGACTGGGGGTTGACAGGAACATCTGCATAAAGCCCTGATACGTACTTCCTCGCCGCTGCTAGGCTGGGGAGTTGTCAGGAACTTCTGCATGAAGCCCTGATACGTACCTCCTCCCCCGAGGAGGTACGTATCAGGGGTTGACAGGAACTTCTGCATGAAGCCCTGATACGTACCTCCCCGCCACTGCTAGGCTGGGGGTTGCATGAAACTTCTGCATGAAGCCCTGATACGTACCTCCTCGCCGCTGCTAGGCTAGGGGTTGACAGGAACTTCTGCATGAAGCCCTGATACGTACCTCATCGCCGCTGCTAGGCTGGGAGTTGACTGGAACTTCTGCATGAAGCCCTGATACGTACCTCCTCGCCACTGCTAGGCTAGAAGTTGACATGAACTTCTGCATGAAGCCCTGATACGTACCTCCTCGCCGCTGCTAGGCTGAAGGTTGACAGGAACTTCTGCATGAAGCCCTGATACGTACCTCCTCGCCGCTGCTAGGCTGGGGGTTGACAGGAACTTCTGCAGGAAGCCCTGATACGTACCTCATCGCCGCTGCTAGGCTGGGGGTTGACTGGAACTTCTGCATAAAGCCCTGATACGTACTTCCTCCCCCGAGGAGGTACGTATCAGGGGTTGACAGGAACTTCTGCATGAAGCCCTGATACGTACCTCCTCGCCACCGCTAGGCTGGGGGTTGACAGGAACTTCTGCATGAAGCCTGATACGTACCTCCTGGCCGCTGCTAGGCTGGGGGTTGACAGGAACTTCTGCATGAAGATCTGATACGTACCTCCTCGCCGCTGCTAGGCTGGGGGTTGACAGGAACTTCTGCATGAAGCCCTGATACGGACCTGCTCGCCGCTGCTAGGCTGGGGGTTGACAGGAACTTCTGCATGAAGCCCTGATACGTACCTCCTCGCCGCTGCTAGACTAGGGGTTGACAGGAACTTCTGCATGAAGCCCTGATACGTACCTTCTCGCTGCTGCTAGGCTAGGGGTTGACAGGAACTTCTGCATGAAGCCTTGATACGTACCTTCTCGCTGCTGCTAGGCTGGGTGTCGACAGGAACTTCTGCTTGAAGAACTGATGCGTACCTCCTGGCCGCTGCTAGGCTAAGGGTTGACAGGAACTTCTGCATGAAGCCCTGATACGTTCCTCCTCGCCGCTGCTAGGCTGGGGGTTGACAGGAACTTCTGCATGAAGCCCTGATACGTACCTCCTCGCCGCTGCTAGGCTGGGGGTTGACAGGAACTTCTGCATGAAGCCCTGATACGTACCTCCTCGCCGCTGCTAGGCTGGGGGTTGACAGGAACTTCTGCATGAAGCCCTGATACATACCGCGTCGTCGCTGATAGGCTGGGGGTTGACAGGAATTTCTGCATGAAACCCTGATATGTACCTCCTGGCCGCTGCTAGGCTGGGGGTTGACAGGAACTTCTGCATGAAGCCCTGATACATACCGCGTCGACGCTGCTAGGCTGGGGGTTAACAGGAACTTCTGCATGAAGCCCTGATGCGTACCTCCTCGCCGCTGCTAGGCTGGGGGTTGACATGAACTTCTGCATGAAGCACTGATACGTACCTTCTCCCCCGAGGCGGTACGTATCAGGGGTTGACAGGAACTTCTGCATGAATTCCTGATACGTACCTCCTCGCCACTGCTAGGCTGGGGATTGACAGGAACTTCTGCATGAAGGTTGATACGTACCTCCTGGCCGCTGCTAGGCTGGGGGTTGACTGGAACTTCTGCACGAAGAACTGATACGTACCTGCTCGCCGCTGCTAGGCTGGGGGTTGACAGAAACTTCTACATGAAGCCCTAAACGTACCTCCTCGCCGCTGCTAGTCTGGGGGTTGACAAAAACTTCTGCATGAAGCCCTGATACGTACCTTCTCGCTGCTGCTAGGCTAGGGGTTGACAGGAACTTCTGCCTGAAGAACTGATACGTACCTCCTGGCCGCTGCTAGGCTGGGGGTTGACAGGAACTTCTGCATGAAGCCCTAATACGTACCTCCTGGCCTGCTCTAGGCTGGGGGTTGACAGGAACTTCTGCATGAAGCCCTGATACATACCGCCTCGCCGCTGCTACGCTGGGGGTTGACAGGAACTTCTGCATGAAGCCCTGATACGTACCTCCTCCCTGCTGCTACGCTGGGGGTTGACAGGAACTTCTGCATGAAGCCCTGTAACGCTCCTCCTCGCCGTTGCTACGCCTGGGGTTGACAGGAACTTCTGCATGAAGCCTGATACGTACCTTCTGGCCGCTGCTAGGCTGGGGGTTGACTGGAACTTCTGCATTAAGCCCTGATACGTACCTCCTCGCCGCTGCTAGGCTGGGGGTTGACAGGAACTTCTGCATGAAGCCCTGATACATACCGCGTCGTCGCTGCTAGGCTGGGGGTTGACAGGAACTTCTGCATGAAGCCCTGATACGTACCTCCTCGCCGCTGCTAGGCTGGAAGTTGACATGAACTTCTGCATGAAGCCCTGATACGTACCTCATCGCCGCTGCTAGGCTAGGGGTTGACAGGAACTTCTGCATGAAGCCCTGATACGTACCTCCTCGCCGCTGCTAGGCTGGGGGTTGACAGGAACTTCTGCATGAAGCCCTGATACGTACCTCATCGCCGCTGCTAGGCTGGGGGTTGACTGGAACTTCTGCATGAAGCCCTGATACGTACTTCCTCCCCCGAGGAGGTACGTATCAGGGGTTGACAGGAACTTCTGCATGAAGCCCTGATACGTACCTCCTCGCCACTGCTAGGCTGGGGGTTGACAGGAACATCTGCATGAAGCCTGATACGTACCTCCTGGCCGCTGCTAGGCCGGGGGTTGACAGGAACTTCTGCATGAAGAACTGATACGTACCTCCTCGCCGCTGCTAGGCTGGGGGTTGACAGAAACTTCTGCATGAAGCCCTGATACGTACCTGCTCGCCGCTGCTAGGCTGGGGGTTGACAGGAACTTCTGCATGAAGCCCTGATACGTACCTCCTTGCCGCTGCTAGACTAGGGGTTGACAGGAACTTCTGCATGAAGCCCTGATACGTACCTCGTCGCCGCTGCTAGGCTGGGGGATGACAGGAACTTCTACATGAAGCCCTGATACATACCGCGTCGTCGCTGCTAGGCTGGGGGTTGACAGGAATTTCTGCATGAAGCCCTGATATGTACCTCCTGGCCGCTGCTAGGCTGGGGGTTGACAGGAACTTCTGCATGAAGCCCAGTTACATACCGCGTCGTCGCTGCTAGGCTGGGGGTTAACAGGAACTTCTGCATGAAGCCCTGATACGTACCTCCTCGCCGCTGCTAGGCTAGGGGTTGACAGGAACTTCTGCATGAAGCACTGATACGTACCTTCTCCCCCGAGGCGGTACGTATCAGGGGTTGACAGGAACTTCTGCATGAAGCCCTGATACGTACCTCCTCGCCACTGCTAGGCTGGGGATTGAGAGGAACTTCTGCATGAAGCCTGATACGTACCTCCTGGCCGCTGCTAGGCTGGGGGTTGACTGGAACTTCTGCATGAAGAACTGATACGTACCTGCTAGCCGCTGCTAGGCTAAGGGTTGACAGAAACTTCTGCATGAAGCCCTAAACGTACCTCCTCGCCGCTGCTAGCCTGGGGGTTGACAGAAACTTCTGCATGAAGCCCTGATACGTACCTTTTCGCTGCTGCTAGGCTAGGGGTTGACAGGAACTTCTGCATGAAGAACTGATACGTACCTCCTGGCCGCTGCTAGGCTGGGGGTTGACAGGAACTTCTGCATGAAGCCCTAATACGTACCTCCTGGCCTGCTCTAGGCTGGGGGTTGAAAGGAACTTCTGCATGAAGCCCTGATACATACCGCCTCGCCGCTGCTACGCTGGGGGTTGACAGGAACTTCTGCATGAAGCCCTGATACGTACCTCCTCTCTGCTGCTACGCTGGGGGTTGACAGGAACTTCTGCATGAAGCCCTGTAACGCACCTCCTCGCCGCTGCTACGCCTGGGGTTGACAGGAACTTCTGCATGAAGCCTGATACGTACCTTTTGGCCGCTGCTAGGCTGAGGGTTGACTGGAACTTCTGCATGAAGCCCTGATACGTACCTTCTCGCCGCTGCTAGGCTGGGGGTTGACAGGAACTTCTGCATGAAGCCCTGATACATACCGCGTCGTCGCTGCTAGGCTGGGGGTTGACAGGAACTTCTGCATGAAGCCCTGATACGTACCTCCTCGCCGCTGCTAGGCTGGGGGTTAACAGGAACTTCTGCATGAAGCCCTGATACATACCGCGTCGTCGCTGCTAGGCTGGGGGTTGACAGGAACTTCTGCATGAAGCCCTGATACGTACCTTTTCGCCGCTGCTAGACTGGGGGTTGACAGGAACTTCTGCATGAAGCCCTGATACGTACCTCCTCGCCGCTGCTAGACTGGGGGTTGACAGGAACTTCTGCATGAAGCCCTGATACGTTTTCCTCGCCGCTGCTAGGCTGGGAGTTGTCAGGAACATCTGCATGAAGCCCTGATACGTACCTCCTCGCCGCTGCTAGGCTGGGAATTGACAGGAACTTCTGCATTAAGAACTGATACGTACCTCCTCGCCGCAGCTAGGGTAGAAGTTGACATGAACTTCTGCATGAAGCCCTGATACGTACCTCCTCGCCGCTGCTAGGCTGGGGGTTGACAGAAACTTCTGCATAAAGCCCTGATACGTACCTCCTCGCCGCTGCTAGGCTGGGGGTTGACAGGAACTTCTGCATGAAGCCCTGATACGTACCTCATCGCCGCTGCTAGGCTGGGGGTTGACTGGAACTTCTGCATGAAGCCCTGATACGTACTTCCTCCCCCGAGGAGGTACGTATCAGGGGTTGACAGGAACTTCTGCATGAAGCCCTGATACGTACCTCCTCGCCACTGCTAGGCTGGGGGTTGACAGGAACTTCTGCATGAAGCCTGATACGTACCGCCTGGCCGCTGCTAGGCTGGGGGTTGACAGGAACTTATGCATGAAGAATTGATACGTACCTCCTCGCCGCTGCTAGGCTGGGGGTTGACAGGAACTTCTGCATGAAGCCCTGATACGTACCTGCTCGCCGCTGCTAGGCTGGGGGTTGACAGGAACTTCTGCATGAAGCCCTGATACGTACCTCCTCGCCGCTGCTAGACTAGGGGTTGACAGGAACTTCTGCATGAAGCCCTGATACGTACCTTCTCGCTGCTGCTACGCTGGGGGTTGACAGGAACTTCTGCATGAAGCCTTGATACGTACCTTCTTGCTGCTGCTAGGCTGGGGGTCGACAGGAACTTCTGCTTGAAGAACTGATGCGTACCTCCTAACCGCTGCTAGGCTGGGGGTTGACAGACACTTCTGCATGAAGCCCTGATACGTACCTCCTGGCCGCTGCTAGGCTGGGGGTTGACATGAACTTCTGCATGAAGCCCTGATACGTTCCTCCTCGCCGCTGCTAGGCTGGGGGTTGACAGGAACTTCTGCATGAAGCCCTGATACGTACCTCCTCGCCGCTGCAAGGCTGGGGGTTGACAGGAACTTCTGCATGAATCCCTGATACCTACCTCCTCGCCGCTGCTAGGCTGGGGGTTGACAGGAACTTCTGCATGAAGCCCTGATACATACCGCGTCGTCGCTGCTAGGCTGGGGGTTCACAGGAACTTCTGCATGAAGCCCTGATACATACCGCGTCGTCGCTGCTAGGCTGGGGGTTGACAGGAACTTCTGCATGAAGCCCTGATACATACCGCGTCGTCGCTGAAAGGCTGGGGGTTGACAGGAACTTCTGCATGAAGCCCTGATACATACCGCGTCGTCGCTGCTAGGCTGGGGGTTGACAGAAACTTCTGCATGAAGCCCTGATACATACCGCGTCGTCGCTGCTAGGCTGGGGGTTCACAGGAACTTCTGCATGAATCCCTGATACCTACCTCCTCGCCGCTGCTAGGCTGGGGGTTGACAGGAACTTCTGCATGAAGCCCTGATACATACCGCGTCGTCGCTGCTAGGCTGGGGGTTCACAGGAACTTCTGCATGAAGCCCTGATACATACCGCGTCGTCGCTGCTAGGCTGGGGGTTGACAGGAACTTCTGCATGAAGCCCTGATACATACCGCGTCGTCGCTGCTAGGCTGGGGGTTGACAGGAACTTCTGCATGAAGCCCTGATACGTACCTCCTCGCCGCTGCTAGGCTGGGGGTTGACAGGAACTTCTGCATGAAGCCCTGATACGTACCTTCTCCCCCGAGGAGGTACGTATCAGGGGTTGACAGGAACTTCTGCATGAAGCCCTGATACGTACCTCCTCGCCACTGCTAGGCTGGGGATTGACAGGAACTTCTGCATGAAGCCTGATACGTACCTCCTGGCCGCTGCTATGCTGGGGGTTGATTGGAACTTCTGCATGAAGAACTGATACGTACCTCCTCGCCGCTGCTAGGCTGGGGGTTGACAGAAACTTCTGCATGAAGCCCTGATACGTACCTTCTCCCCCGAGGCGGTTCGTATCAGGGGTTGACAGGAACTTCTGCATGAAGCCTTGATACGTACCTCCTCGCCACTGCTAGGCTGGGGATTGACAGGAACTTCTGCATGAAGCCTGATACGTACCTCCTGGCCGCTGCTAGGCTGGGGGTTGACTGGAACTTCTGCATGAAGAACTAATACGTACCTCCTCGCCGCTGGTAGGCTGGGGGTTGACAGAAACTTCTGAATGAAGCCCTAAACGTACCTCCTCGCCGCTGATAGTCTGGGGGTTGACAGGAACTTCTGCATGAAGCCCTGATACGTACCTTCTCGCTGCTGCTAGGCTAGGGGTTGACAGGAACTTCTGCATGAAGAACTGATACGTACCTCCTGGCCGCTGCTAGGCTGGGGGTTGACAGGAACTTCGGCATGAAGCCCTGATACGTACCTCCTCCCTGCTGCTACGCTGGGGGTTGACAGGAACTTCTGCATGAAGCCCTGTAACGCACCTCCTCGCCGCTGCTACGCCTGGGGTTGACAGGAACTTCTGCATGAATCCCTGATACATACCGCCTCGCCGCTGCTAGGCTGGGGGTTGACAGGAACTTCTGCATGAAGCCTGATACGGACCTCCTGGCCGCTGCTAGGCTGGGGGTTTACTGGAACTTCTGCATGAAGCCCTGATACGTACCTTCTCGCCGCTGCTAGGCTGGGGGTTGACAGGAACTTCTGCATGAAGCCCTGATACATACCGCGTCGTCGCTGCTAGGCTGGGGGTTGACAGGAACTTCTGCATGAAGCCCTGATACGTACCTCCTCGCCGCTGCTAGGCTGGGGGTTGACAGGAACTTCTGCATGAAGGCCTGATACGTACCTCCTCGCCGCTGCTAGGCTGGGGGTTGACAGGAACTTCAGCATGAAGCCCTGATACGAACCTTGTCGCCGCTGCTAGGCTGGGGGTTGACAGGAACTTCTGCATGAAGCCCTGATACGTACCTCCTCGCCGCTGCTAGGCTGGGGGTTGACAGGAACTTCTGCATGAAGCCTTGATACGTACCTTCTCGCTGCTGCTAGGCTGGGGGTCGACAGGAACTTCTGCTTGAAGAACTGATGCGTACCTCCTGGCCGCTGCTAGGCTGGGGGTTGACAGGAACTTCTGCATGAAGCCCTGATACGTACCTCCTGGCCGCTGCTAGGCTGGGGGTTAACAGGAACTTCTGCATAAAGCCCTGATACGTTCCTCCTCGCCGCTGCTAGGCTGGGGGTTAACAGGAACTTCTGCATAAGCCCTGATACGTACCTCCTCGCCGCTGCAAGGCTGGGGGTTGACAGGAACTTCTGCATGAAGCCCTGATACGTACCTCCTCGCCGCTGCTAGGCTGGGGGTTGACAGGAACTTCTGCATGAAGCCCTGATACGAACCTTGTCGCCGCTGCTAGGCTGGGGGTTGACAGGAACTTCTGCATGAAGCCCTGATACGTACCTCCTCGCCGCTGCTAGGCTGGGGGTTGACAGGCACTTCTGCATGAAGCCTTGATACGTACCTTCTCGCTGCTGCTAGGCTGGGGGTCGACAGGAACTTCTGCTTGAAGAACTGATGCGTACCTCCTGGCCGCTGCTAGGCTGGGGGTTGACAGGAACTTCTGCATGAAGCCCTGATACGTACCTCCTGGCCGCTGCTAGGCTGGGGGTTAACAGGAACTTCTGCATGAAGCCCTGATACGTTCCTCCTCGCCGCTGCTAGGCTGGGGGTTGACAGGAACTTCTGCATGAAGCCCTGATACGTACCTCCTCGCCGCTGCAAGGCTGGGGGTTGACAGGAACTTCTGCATGAATCCCTGATACCTACCTCCTCGCCGCTGCTAGGCTGGGGGTTGACAGGAACTTCTGCATGAAGCCCTGATACATACCGCGTCGTCGCTGCTAGGCTGGGGGTTCACAGGAACTTCTGCATGAAGCCCTGATACATACCGCGTCGTCGCTGCTAGGCTAGGGGTTGACAGGAACTTCTGCATGAAGCCCTGAACGTACCTCCTCGCCGCTGCTAGGCTATGGGTTGACAGGAACTTCTGCATGAAGAACTGATACGTACCTCCTGGCCGCTGCTAGGCTGGGGGTTGACAGGAACTTCTGCATGAAGCCCTGATACGTTCCTCCTCGCCGCTGCTAGGCTGGGGGTTGACTGGAACTTCTGCATGAAGCCCTGATACGTACCTCCTCGCCGCTGCAAGGCTGGGGGTTGACAGGAACTTCTGCATGAATCCCTGATACCTACCTCCTCGCCGCTGCTAGGCTGGGGGTTGACAGGAACTTCTGCATGAAGCCCTGATACGTACCACCTCGCCGCTGCAAGGCTGGGGGTTGACAGGAACTTCTGCATGAATCCCTGATACCTACCTCCTGGCCGCTGCTAGGCTGGGGGTTGACTGGAACTTCTGCATGAAGAACTGATACGTACCTCCTCGCCGCTGCTAGGCTGGGGGTTGACAGAAACTTCTGCATGAAGCCCTAAACGTACCTCCTCGCCGCTGCTAGTCTGGGGGTTGACAAAAAATTCTGCATGAAGCCCTGATACGTACCTTCTCGCTGCTGCTAGGCTAGGGGTTGACAGGAACTTCTGCATGAAGAACTGATACGTACCTCCTGGCCGCTGCTAGGCTGGGGGTTGACAGGAACTTCTGCATGAAGCCCTAATACGTACCTCCTGGCCTGCTCTAGGCTGGGGGTTGACAGGAACTTCTGCATGAAGCCCTGATACATACCGCCTCGCCGCTGCTACGCTGGGGGTTGACAGGAACTTCTGCATGAAGCCCTGATACGTACCTCCTCCCTGCTGCTACGCTGGGGGTTGACAGGAACTTCTGCATGAAGCCCTGTAACGCACCTCCTCGCCGTTGCTACGCCTGGGGTTGACAGGAACTTCTGCATGAAGCCTGATACGTACCTTCTGGCCGCTGCTAGGCTGGGGGTTGACTGGAACTTCTGCATGAAGCCCTGATACGTACCTCCTCGCCGCTGCTAGGCTGGGGGTTGACAGGAACTTCTGCATGAAGCCCTGATACATACCGCGTCGTCGCTGCTAGGCTGGGGGTTGACAGGAACTTCTGCATGAAGCCCTGATACGTACCTCCTCGCCGCTGCTAGGCTGGAAGTTGACATGAACTTCTGCATGAAGCCCTGATACGTACCTCCTCGCCGCTGCTAGGCTGGAGGTTGACAGGAACTTCTGCATGAAGCCCTGATACGTACCTCCTCGCCGCTGCTAGGCTGGGGGTTGACAGGAACTTCTGCATGAAGCCCTGATACGTACCTCATCGCCGCTGCTAGGCTGGGGGTTGACTGGAACTTCTGCATGAAGCCCTGATACGTACTTCCTCCCCCGAGGAGGTACGTATCAGGGGTTGACAGGAACTTCTGCATGTAGCCCTGATACGTACCTCCTCGCCACTGCTAGGCTGGGGGTTGACAGGAACATCTGCATGAAGCCTGATACGTACCTCCTGGCCGCTGCTAGGCCGGGGGTTGACAGGAACTTCTGCATGAAGAACTGATACGTACCTCCTCGCCGCTGCTAGGCTGGGGGTTGACAGGAACTTCTGCATGAAGCCCTGATACGTACCTGCTCGCCGCTGCTAGGCTGGGGGTTGACAGGAACTTCTGCATGAAGCCCTGATACGTACCTCCTTGCCGCTGCTAGACTAGGGGTTGACAGGAACTTCTGCATGAAGCCCTGATACGTACCTTCTCGCTGCTGCTAGGCTAGGGGTTGACAGGAACTTCTGCATGAAGCCTTGATACGTACCTTCTCGCTGCTGCTAGGCTGGGGGTCGACAGGAACTTCTGCTTGAAGAACTGATGCGTACCTCCTGGCCGCTGCTAGGCTGGGGGTTGACAGGAACTTCTGCATGAAGCCCTGACACGTACCTCCTGGCCGCTGCTAGGCTGGGGGTTGACAGGAACTTCTGCATGTAGCCCTGATACGTACCTCCTCGCCGCTGCTAGGCTGGGGGTTGACAGGAACTTCTGCATGAAGCCCTGATACGTACCTCCTCGCCGCTGCTAGGCTGGGGGTTGACAGGAACTTCTGCATGAAGCCCTGATACATACCGCGTCGTCGCTGCTAGGCTGGGGGTTGACAGGAACTTCTGCATGAAGCCCTGATACGTACCTCCTCGCCGCTGCTAGGCTGGGGGTTGACAGGAACTTCTGCATGAAGCCCTGATACGTACCTCCTCGCCGCTGCTAGGCTGGGGGTTGACAGGAACTTCAGCATGAAGCCCTGATACGAACCTTGTCGCCGCTGCTAGGCTGGGGGTTGACAGGAACTTCTGCATGAAGCCCTGATACGTACCTCCTCGCCGCTGCTAGGCTGGGGGTTGACAGGAACTTCTGCATGAAGCCTTGATACGTACCTTCTCGCTGCTGCTAGGCTGGGGGTCGACAGGAACTTCTGCTTGAAGAACTGATGCGTACCTCCTGGCCGCTGCTAGGCTGGGGGTTGACAGGAACTTCTGCATGTAGCCCTGATACGTACCTCCTCGCCACTGCTAGGCTGGGGGTTGACAGGAACATCTGCATGAAGCCTGATACGTACCTCCTGGCCGCTGCTAGGCCGGGGGTTGACAGGAACTTCTGCATGAAGAACTGATACGTACCTCCTCGCCGCTGCTAGGCTGGGGGTTGACAGGAACTTCTGCATGAAGCCCTGATACGTACCTGCTCGCCGCTGCTAGGCTGGGGGTTGACAGGAACTTCTGCATGAAGCCCTGATACGTACCTCCTTGCCGCTGCTAGACTAGGGGTTGACAGGAACTTCTGCATGAAGCCCTGATACGTACCTTCTCGCTGCTGCTAGGCTAGGGGTTGACAGGAACTTCTGCATGAAGCCTTGATACGTACCTTCTCGCTGCTGCTAGGCTGGGGGTCGACAGGAACTTCTGCTTGAAGAACTGATGCGTACCTCCTGGCCGCTGCTAGGCTGGGGGTTGACAGGAACTTCTGCATGAAGCCCTGACACGTACCTCCTGGCCGCTGCTAGGCTGGGGGTTGACAGGAACTTCTGCATGTAGCCCTGATACGTACCTCCTCGCCGCTGCTAGGCTGGGGGTTGACAGGAACTTCTGCATGAAGCCCTGATACGTACCTCCTCGCCGCTGCTAGGCTGGGGGTTGACAGGAACTTCTGCATGAAGCCCTGATACATACCGCGTCGTCGCTGCTAGGCTGGGGGTTGACAGGAACTTCTGCATGAAGCCCTGATACGTACCTCCTCGCCGCTGCTAGGCTGGGGGTTGACAGGAACTTCTGCATGAAGCCCTGATACGTACCTCCTCGCCGCTGCTAGGCTGGGGGTTGACAGGAACTTCAGCATGAAGCCCTGATACGAACCTTGTCGCCGCTGCTAGGCTGGGGGTTGACAGGAACTTCTGCATGAAGCCCTGATACGTACCTCCTCGCCGCTGCTAGGCTGGGGGTTGACAGGAACTTCTGCATGAAGCCTTGATACGTACCTTCTCGCTGCTGCTAGGCTGGGGGTCGACAGGAACTTCTGCTTGAAGAACTGATGCGTACCTCCTGGCCGCTGCTAGGCTGGGGGTTGACAGGAACTTCTGCATGAAGCCCTGATACGTACCTCCTGGCCGCTGCTAGGCTGGGGGTTAACAGGAACTTCTGCATAAAGCCCTGATACGTTCCTCCTCGCCGCTGCTAGGCTGGGGGTTGACAGGAACTTCTGCATAAGCCCTGATACGTACCTCCTCGCCGCTGCAAGGCTGGGGGTTGACAGGAACTTCTGCATGAAGCCCTGATACGAACCTTGTCGCCGCTGCTAGGCTGGGGGTTGACAGGAACTTCTGCATGAAGCCTTGATACGTACCTTCTCGCTGCTGCTAGGCTGGGGGTCGACAGGAACTTCTGCTTGAAGAACTGATGCGTACCTCCTGGCCGCTGCTAGGCTGGGGGTTGACAGGAACTTCTGCATGAAGCCCTGATACGTACCTCCTGGCCGCTGCTAGGCTGGGGGTTAACAGGAACTTCTGCATGAAGCCCTGATACGTTCCTCCTCGCCGCTGCTAGGCTGGGGGTTGACAGGAACTTCTGCATGAAGCCCTGATACGAACCTTGTCGCCGCTGCTAGGCTGGGGGTTGACAGGAACTTCTGCATGAAGCCTTGATACGTACCTTCTCGCTGCTGCTAGGCTGGGGGTCGACAGGAACTTCTGCTTGAAGAACTGATGCGTACCTCCTGGCCGCTGCTAGGCTGGGGGTTGACAGGAACTTCTGCATGAAGCCCTGATACGTACCTCCTGGCCGCTGCTAGGCTGGGGGTTAACAGGAACTTCTGCATGAAGCCCTGATACGTTCCTCCTCGCCGCTGCTAGGCTGGGGGTTGACAGGAACTTCTGCATGAAGCCCTGATACGTACCTCCTCGCCGCTGCAAGGCTGGGGGTTGACAGGAACTTCTGCATGAATCCCTGATACCTACCTCCTCGCCGCTGCTAGGCTGGGGGTTGACAGGAACTTCTGCATGAAGCCCTGATACATACCGCGTCGTCGCTGCTAGGCTGGGGGTTCACAGGAACTTCTGCATGAAGCCCTGATACATACCGCGTCGTCGCTGCTAGGCTAGGGGTTGACAGGAACTTCTGCATGAAGCCCTGAACGTACCTCCTCGCCGCTGCTAGGCTATGGGTTGACAGGAACTTCTGCATGAAGAACTGATACGTACCTCCTGGCCGCTGCTAGGCTGGGGGTTGACAGGAACTTCTGCATGAAGCCCTGATACGTTCCTCCTCGCCGCTGCTAGGCTGGGGGTTGACAGGAACTTCTGCATGAAGCCCTGATACGTACCTCCTCGCCGCTGCAAGGCTGGGGGTTGACAGGAACTTCTGCATGAATCCCTGATACCTACCTCCTCGCCGCTGCTAGGCTGGGGGTTGACAGGAACTTCTGCATGAAGCCCTGATACGTACCACCTCGCCGCTGCAAGGCTGGGGGTTGACAGGAACTTCTGCATGAATCCCTGATACCTACCTCCTGGCCGCTGCTAGGCTGGGGGTTGACTGGAACTTCTGCATGAAGAACTGATACGTACCTCCTCGCCGCTGCTAGGCTGGGGGTTGACAGAAACTTCTGCATGAAGCCCTAAACGTACCTCCTCGCCGCTGCTAGTCTGGGGGTTGACAAAAAATTCTGCATGAAGCCCTGATACGTACCTTCTCGCTGCTGCTAGGCTAGGGGTTGACAGGAACTTCTGCATGAAGAACTGATACGTACCTCCTGGCCGCTGCTAGGCTGGGGGTTGACAGGAACTTCTGCATAAAGCCCTAATACGTACCTCCTGGCCTGCTCTAGGCTGGGGGTTGACAGGAACTTCTGCATGAAGCCCTGATACATACCGCCTCGCCGCTGCTACGCTGGGGGTTGACAGGAACTTCTGCATGAAGCCCTGATACGTACCTCCTCCCTGCTGCTACGCTGGGGGTTGACAGGAACTTCTGCATGAAGCCCTGTAACGCACCTCCTCGCCGTTGCTACGCCTGGGGTTGACAGGAACTTCTGCATGAAGCCTGATACGTACCTTCTGGCCGCTTCTAGGCTGGGGGTTGACTGGAACTTCTGCATGAAGCCCTGATACGTACCTCCTCGCCGCTGCTAGGCTGGGGGTTGACAGGAACTTCTGCATGAAGCCCTGATACATACCGCGTCGTCGCTGCTAGGCTAGGGGTTGACAGGAACTTCTGCATGAAGCCCTGATACTTACCTCCTCGCCGCTGCTAGGCTGGAAGTTGACATGAACTTCTGCATGAAGCCCTGATACGTACCTCCTCGCCGCTGCTAGGCTGGGGGTTGACAGGAACTTCTGCATGAAGCCCTGATACGTACCTCCTCGCCGCTGCTAGGCTGGGGGTTGACAGGAACTTCTGCATGAAGCCCTGATACGTACCTCATCGCCGCTGCTAGGCTGGGGGTTGACTGGAACTTCTGCATGAAGCCCTGATACGTACTTCCTCCCCCGAGGAGGTACGTATCAGGGGTTGACAGGAACTTCTGCATGAATCCCTGATACCTACCTCCTCGCCGCTGCTAGGCTGGGGGTTGACAGGAACTTCTGCATGAAGCCCTGATACGTACCACCTCGCCGCTGCAAGGCTGGGGGTTGACAGGAACTTCTGCATGAATCCCTGATACCTACCTCCTGGCCGCTGCTAGGCTGGGGGTTGACTTGAACTTTTGCATGAAGAACTGATACGTACCTCCTCGCCGCTGCTAGGCTGGGGGTTGACAGAAACTTCTGCATGAAGCCCTAAACGTACCTCCTCGCCGCTGCTAGTCTGGGGGTTGACAAAAAATTCTGCATGAAGCCCTGATACGTACCTTCTCGCTGCTGCTAGGCTAGGGGTTGACAGGAACTTCTGCATGAAGAACTGATACGTACCTCCTGGCCGCTGCTAGGCTGGGGGTTGACAGAAACTTCTGCATAAAGCCCTAATACGTACCTCCTGGCCTGCTCTAGGCTGGGGGTTGACAGGAACTTCTGCATGAAGCCCTGATACATACCGCCTCGCCGCTGCTACGCTGGGGGTTGACAGGAACTTCTGCATGAAGCCCTGATACGTACCTCCTCCCTGCTGCTACGCTGGGGGTTGACAGGAACTTCTGCATGAAGCCCTGTAACGCACCTCCTCGCCGTTGCTACGCCTGGGGTTGACAGGAACTTCTGCATGAAGCCTGATACGTACCTTCTGGCCGCTGCTAGGCTGGGGGTTGACTGGAACTTCTGCATGAAGCCCTGATACGTACCTCCTCGCCGCTGCTAGGCTGGGGGTTGACAGGAACTTCTGCATGAAGCCCTGATACATACCGCGTCGTCGCTGCTAGGCTGGGGGTTGACAGGAACTTCTGCATGAAGCCCTGATACGTACCTCCTCGCCGCTGCTAGGCTGGAAGTTGACATGAACTTCTGCATGAAGCCCTGATACGTACCTCCTCGCCGCTGCTAGGCTGGGGGTTGACAGGAACTTCTGCATGAAGCCCTGATACGTACCTCCTCGCCGCTGCTAGGCTGGGGGTTGACAGGAACTTCTGCATGAAGCCCTGATACGTACCTCATCGCCGCTGCTAGGCTGGGGGTTGACTGGAACTTCTGCATGAAGCCCTGATACGTACTTCCTCCCCCGAGGAAGTACGTATCAGGGGTTGACAGGACCTTCTGCATGTAGCCCTGATACGTACCTCCTCGCCACTGCTAGGCTGGGGGTTGACAGGAACATCTGCATGAAGCCTGATACGTACCTCCTGGCCGCTGCTAGGCCGGGGGTTGACAGGAACTTCTGCATGAAGAACTGATACGTACCTCCTCGCCGCTGCTAGGCTGGGGGTTGACAGGAACTTCTGCATGAAGCCCTGATACGTACCTGCTCGCCGCTGCTAGGCTGGGGGTTGACAGGAACTTCTGCATGAAGCCCTGATACGTACCTCCTTGCCGCTGCTAGACTAGGGGTTGACAGGAACTTCTGCATGAAGCCCTGATACGTACCTTCTCGCTGCTGCTAGGCTAGGGGTTGACAGGAACTTCTGCATGAAGCCTTGATACGTACCTTCTCGCTGCTGCTAGGCTGGGGGTCGACAGGAACTTCTGCTTGAAGAACTGATGCGTACCTCCTGGCCGCTGCTAGGCTGGGGGTTGACAGGAACTTCTGCATGAAGCCCTGACACGTACCTCCTGGCCGCTGCTAGGCTGGGGGTTGACAGGAACTTCTGCATGTAGCCCTGATACGTACCTCCTCGCCGCTGCTAGGCTGGGGGTTGACAGGAACTTCTGCATGAAGCCCTGATACGTACCTCCTCGCCGCTGCTAGGCTAGGGGTTGACAGGAACTTCTGCATGAAGCCCTGATACGTACCTCGTCGCCGCTGCTAGGCTGGAGGATGACAGGAACTTCTGCATGAAGCCCTGATACATACCGCGTCGTCGCTGCTAGGCTGGGGGTTGACAGGAATTTCTGCATGAAGCCCTGATATGTACCTCCTGGCCGCTGCTAGGCTGGGGGTTGACAGGAACTTCTGCATGAAGCCCAGTTACATACCGCGTCGTCGCTGCTAGGCTGGGGGTTAACAGGAACTTCTGCATGAAGCCCTGATACGTACCTCCTCGCCGCTGCTAGGCTAGGGGTTGACAGGAACTTCTGCATGAAGCACTGATACGTACCTTCTCCCCCGAGGCGGTACGTATCAGGGGTTGACAGGAACTTCTGCATGAAGCCCTGATACGTACCTCCTCGCCACTGCTAGGCTGGGGATTGACAGGAACTTCTGCATGAAGCCTGATACGTACCTCCTGGCCGCTGCTAGGCTGGGGGTTGACTGGAACTTCTGCATGAAGAACTGATACGTACCTGCTCGCCGCTGCTAGGCTGGGAGTTGACAGAAACTTCTGCATGAAGCCCTAAACGTACCTCCTCGCCGCTGCTAGTCTGGGGGTTGACAGAAACTTCTGCATGAAGCCCTGATACGTACCTTTTCGCTGCTGCTAGGCTAGGGGTTGACACGAACTTCTGCATGAAGAACTGATACGTACCTCCTGGCCGCTGATAGGCTGGGGGTTGACAGGAACTTCTGCATGAAGACCTAATACGTACCTCCTGGCCTGCTCTAGGCTGGGGCTTGACAGGAACTTCTGCATGAAGCCCTGATACATACCTCCTGGCCGCTGCTAGGCTGGGGGTTGACAGGAATTTCTGCATGAAGCCCTGATATGTACCTCCTGGCCGCTGCTAGGCTGGGGGTTGACAGGAACTTCTGCATGAAGCCCAGTTACATACCGCGTCGTCGCTGCTAGGCTGGGGGTTAACAGGAACTTCTGCATGAAGCCCTGATACGTACCTCCTCGCCGCTGCTAGGCTAGGGGTTGACAGGAACTTCTGCATGAAGCACTGATACGTACCTTCTCCCCCGAGGCGGTACGTATCAGGGGTTGACAGGAACTTCTGCATGAAGCCCTGATACGTACCTCCTCGCCACTGCTAGGCTGGGGATTGACAGGAACTTCTGCATGAAGCCTGATACGTACCTCCTGGCCGCTGCTAGGCTGGGGGTTGACTGGAACTTCTGCATGAAGAACTGATACGTACCTGCTCGCCGCTGCTAGGCTGGGGGTTGACAGAAACTTCTGCATGAAGCCCTAAACGTACCTCCTCGCCGCTGCTAGTCTGGGGGTTGACAGAAACTTCTGCATGAAGCCCTGATACGTACCTTTTCGCTGCTGCTAGGCTAGGGGTTGACACGAACTTCTGCATGAAGAACTGATACGTACCTCCTGGCCGCTGCTAGGCTGGGGGTTGACAGGAACTTCTGCATGAAGCCCTAATACGTACCTCCTGGCCTGCTCTAGGCTGGGGGTTGACAGGAACTTCTGCATGAAGCCCTGATACATACCGCCTCGCCGCTGCTACGCTGGGGGTTGACAGGAACTTCTGCATGAAGCCCTGATACGTACCTCCTCCCTGCTGCTACGCTGGGGGTTGACAGGAACTTCTGCATGAAGCCCTGTAACGCACCTCCTCGCCGCTGCTACGCCTGGGGTTTACAGGAACTTCTGCATGAAGCCTGATACGTACCTTTTGGCCGCTGCTAGGCTGAGGGTTGACTGGAACTTCTGCATGAAGCCCTGATACGTACCTTCTCGCCGCTGCAAGGCTGGGGGTTGACAGGAACTTCTGCATGAAGCCCTGATACGTACCTTCTCGCTGCTGCTAGGCTAGGGGTTGACAGAAACTTCTGCATGAAGAACTGATACGTACCTCCTGGCCGCTGCTAGGCTGGGGGATGACAGGAACTTCTGCATGAAGCCCTGATACGTACCTCCTCCCTGCTGCTACGCTGGGGGTTGACAGGAACTTCTGCATGAAGCCCTCTAACGCATCTCCTCGCCGCTGCTACGCCTGGGGTTGACAGGAACTTCTGCATTAATCCCTGATACATACCGCCTCGCCGCTGCTAGGCTGGGGGTTGACAGGAACTTCTGCATGAAGCCTGATACGCACCTCCTGGCCGCTGCTAGGCTAGGGGTTTACTGGAACTTCTGCATGAAGCCCTGATACGTACCTTCTCGCCGCTGCTAGGCTGGGGGTTAACAGGAACTTCTGCATGAAGCCCTGATACATACCGCGTCGTCGCTGCTGGGCTGGGGGTTGACAGGAACTTTTGCATGAAGCCCTGATACGTACCTCCTCGCCGCTGCTGCATCCTCCCCCGAGGCGGTACGTATCAGGGGTTGACAGGAACTTCTGCATGAAGCCCTGATGCGTACCTCCTCGCCACTGCTAGGCTGGGGATTGACAGGAACTTCTGCATGAAGCCTGATACGTACCTCCTGGCCGCTGCTAGGCTGGGGGTTGATTGGAACTTCTGCATGAAGAACTGATACGTACCTCCTCGCCGCTGCTAGGCTGGGGGTTGACAGAAACTTCTGCATGAAGACTTGATACGTACCTTCTCCCCCGAGGCGGTACGTATCAGGGGTTGACAGGAACTTCTGCATGAAGCCCTGATACGTACCTCCTCGCCACTACTAGGCTGGGGGTTGACAGGAACTTCTGCATGAAGCCTGATACGTACCTCCTGGCCGCTGCTAGGCTGGGGGTTGACTGGAACTTCTGCATGAAGAACTGATACGTACCTCCTCGCCGCTGCTAGGCTGGGGGTTGACAGGAACTTCTGCATGAAGCCCTGATACATAACGCGTCGTCGCTGCTAGGCTGGGGGTTGACAGAAACTTCTGCATGAAGCCCTGATACGTACCTCCTCGCCGCTGCTAGGCTGGGGTTGACAGGAACTTCTGCATGAAGCCCTGATACGTACCTCCTCGCCGCTGCTAGGCTGGGGGTTGACAGGAACTTCTGCATGAAGCCCTGATACGTACCTCGTCGCCGCTGCTAGGCTGGGGGTTGACAGGAACTTCTGCATGAAGCCCTGATACATACCGCGTCGTCGCTGCTAGGCTGGGGGTTGACAGGAACTTCTGCATGAAGCCTGATACGTACCTCCTGGCCGCTGCTAGGCTGGGGGGTTGTCAGGAACTTCTGCATGAAGTCCTGATACATACCGCGTCGTCGCTGCTAGGCTGGGGGTTGACAGGAACTTCGCATGAAGAACTGATACGTACCTTCTCGCTGCTGCTAGGCTAGGGGTTGACAGAAACTTCTGCATGAAGAACTGATACGTACCTCCTGGCCGCTGCTAGGGCTGGGGGTTGACAGGAACTTCTGCATGAAGCCCTGATACATACCGCGTCGTCGCTGCTAGGCTGGGGGTTGACAGGAACTTCTGCATTAAGCCCTGATACGTACCTTCTCCCCGAGGCGGTACGTATCAGGGGTTGACAGGAACTTCTGCATGAAGCCCTGATACGTACCTCCTCGCCACTGCTAGGCTGGGGATTGACAGGATCTTCTGCATGAAGCCTGATACGTACATCCTGGCCGCTGCTAGGCTGGGGGTTGACTGGAACTTCTGCATGAAGAACTGATACGTACCTCCTCGCCGCTGCTAGGCTGGGGGTTGACAGGAACTTCTGCATGAAGAACTGATACGTACCTTCTCGCTGCTGCTAGGCTAGGGGTTGACAGAAACTTCTGCATGAAGAACTGATACGTACCTCCTGGCCGCTGCTAGGCTGGGGGTTGACAGGAACTTCTGCATGAATCCCTGATACATACCGCCTCGCCGCTGCTAGGCTGGGGGTTGACAGGAACTTCTGCCTGAAGCCCTGATATGTACCCTCCTCGCCGCTGCTAGGATGGGGGTTGTCTGGAACTTCTGCATGAAGCCCTGATACGTACCTCCTGGCCGCTGCTAGGCTGGGGGTTGACAGGAACTTCTGCATGAAGCCCTGATACGCACCTCCTCGCCGCTGCTAGGCTGGTGGTTGACAGGAACTTCTGCATGAAGCCCTGATACGTACCTCCTCGCCGCTGCTAGGCTGGGGGGTTGTCAGGAACTTCTGCATGAAGCCCTGATACATACCTCGTCGTCGCTGCTAGGCTGGGGGTTGACAGGAACTTCTGCATGAAGCCCTGATACGCACCTCCTGGCCGCTGCTAGGCTGGGGGTTGACAGGAACTTCTGCATGAAGCCCTGATACGTACCTCCTGGCCGCTGCTAGGCTGGGGGTTGACAGGAACTTCTGCATGAATCCCTGATACATACCGCCTCGCCGCTGCTACGCTGGGGGTTGACAGGAACTTCTGCATGGAGCCCTGGTTCACACCAAAGCTTGCTGTCCATGTGAACGTGGTCCCGATAACAACTGTCCACACAGTGTTGCGTTGCAACGGACTTGGGTCGAATCTTTAACAAATACATACGATGTTGCTGCACACACAATATTGTCTGTGATACCCAATACACGGGAGGTAAATATCAACCCATAAAAACACTCCGTGTAAAAATGCTAGCCAAGTCTCTTCAACTATAAAAAATAGATGATATCTAAAAGTCCAGTAATGAAAAGTAGTGATATCAAAAAAAGGGGCCAAGTCAAAACATAATTTTAAAACCATAATATTATACTTGGCGCATCGTGCATATAGATAGTTTAGAAGTATATGCCAGATGTGTTATATACATAAAATCTGCTAGCCCCCTAATGCCGTAAAAAACGATGCGCCAAGTATATTTTGGTTTTTTAAAATTAAGTGTTGACTTGGCCCATTTTTTGATATCATTACTTTTCAGTGCTGATTTTTTTTTAAATATAATTGAAGAGACTTGGCTGGTATTTTTACACGGAGTGTTTTTTATGGGGATATCACTCATTTGTTTTAGTTTATACACAACTTGTAAGAAATATCGGAGTAACAATGAGAATGACTAATTCCTTTTAAAAAAATACGCAATTTACGAATTGGTTACTGAGAAAAACATTTTTTTGGTTCTAAATATAAGCTTATAAAGAGATATTGCATGAAGAATTGCGAAAGCATCGTTCCAATAGGTCCAGCCGTTTTCGAGATATGGCATCACCTCCTGTTTTCAAAGTGCCGGCTGAAATTATTGCCACCTCGAATTTATTTTTATAAATGTTTTGTATCATTATAAATCTTCTGAATAGATATTTATAGGTTTTTATACAAAGGGGAACTGAATTTATGCAGATTTCGCATAACTATGACGCCATTTCCGGTTCCAGTAATTAAAAAACTTTAGTTTTACTATTGATATTTCATATAGAGAACCGTCTGAATCGATTGGTGCTAGTTTCATTCGATTGGTCTAGCTATTTTTGAGATATGACGTCACTTCCGGTTTCAAAATGGTGGCTTCCGGTTGATTTTATAAAAAGGCACAT